>VZRS01012934.1:327021-358916 GCA_013398055.1 Ifrita kowaldi | reverse complement strand
TATGCAGTTTATGGCTTGTCTCACATCCAAACAGATGTAATCCTTCCAGATAGGCTGGATATTATACCAGAGGTGGGGACTCTCTGTGGAACCACCACAGTACAAGGGGATTGTGTTGTAGGATAGAATCGTAGAATCATGGAATCGTTTAGGATGGAAAAGACCCTTAGCAACATTCACCCACTAAACCATGTTCACTGCTAAACCATGTCCCCAAGTGCCACATTTGGTGTTTTGAACTCTTCCAGGGTGGGTGATTCCACCACTTCCCTGGGCAGCCTGTTCAATGTTTGACCACCTGCTCAGTGAAGAAACGTTTCCCAATATCCAACTGGACCCTCCCCTGGCACAGCTTGAGGCCATTTCCTCTCATCCTGTACCTTGCTCCCTGGGAGCAGAGATGGACATCCCCTGCCTGCACCCTCCTGTCAGGGAGTTCTGGAGAGCCAGAAGGTCCCCCCTGAGCCTCCTTTTCTCCAGGCTGAGCCTCCCAGCTGCTCTTCATCAGATTTGTGCTCCAGCCTCTTCCTCAGCTCTGTTCCCTTCTCTGGACACACTCCAGGCCCCTCAATCTCCATCTTGTAGTGACGGACCCAGAGCTGGACACGGGACATGAGATACAACCCCAGCAGTAGCATCATGGCCCACCAGCTGCACCTGCTCCAGGATGGATCATCCCTGTGCTTAGGCGCCCATTCCTCATCTCCAGAATAAAGTGATTTACACATCACCAGCTGTGCAGGTATTTTGATAACACCCCACTATAGCCTTCTCACTGGGACATGTGTCCCTAGAAAGGATGGGAGGGGGAAAAAGCTTTCCCCTGCCAAAAGCAGAGTGACTTCTTGTAGCTAGGTGTTACCTACTGAAATGAATTGATTTTCAATATTGTGCAGATTAACATGAGGCAGTTGTCCACCCTGAAAAACAGTCTCCCTCTTCCACCTGAGCTCCTGATCCTCCAGTGCATTCATTGTTCCCAGCACACTGTTCCTGCCATGGCAGTGAGTGCTGAGCTGGCAGTTTTACCTCTCCCAGCCCCAGCTCAGGCTGCGATGTGGACAATCTTTGGCAGGAAAGGAGGTGAAGTAAAGAAGTAGCTGATATCAACTGAAGTGCATCAATAAAGGATTTCAAACACTCATTTAGATATATTGCTGTATTTTACAACCTGTAAGTTGTAATACAGAATGAAACAGATCAAGATAAAAAAATTGTTCGTCATTTGTTGGGGGAGGATGTCATTTTATAGAAGTCTTGGTGCTGTTGCTAGTATCCAATTTTTTATTAGTCTTATGTATTTCTCCTGGATACCAAAAATGTCACATCTTCTACCAAGTAAGACTTATGTGAGGACATGGGAGAAGAAAGCTGAATGAATAGGAGCTGGTGCTTCCAGTGCAGGCTGAGGGGAGACAGCAGAGTACAGTGATTGTGAGTTCTCAGGAGGCTGAGCAGCTGAGATGGGAAGAGTTGAGCCCTGCATTTCTTACCCTGCATTCCTTCTCCTCCCTGATCCTACGAGTGTCTCCCAACCCTTTAAGAGGCGTTTCCTCTTCCAATTCAGCCCATGCTAGAAGCTGGTATAGAGTGGGAGGGAATAAAGGAAGCTCTGTGGATCTGGAACTGGCCAGGACATTGGCAAAATTCCTGTGCCCTCCTACTCACTGCTGCTGCAGCTGCCTGTGGCATTTGCCACCTGTCAGGGTGTGCTGTGACTTTGGGGTAACCATTGTGCTCTGCACTGCTCTGGGTCTGCTTTCAGATTGTCCTGGGAGGCTGCCTTGCAGGGGTGAGAATGAATGAATGAAGAACTAGGAGTTTAAACTTCTGTCCCAGTCCTGCCACTGACTTGCCTGAACTCAGAAGGAAACCAGTTCCTCTGGCTTCTATGCTCCTCAGCTTTCCTGCCTGGACCATGGTGCTTATCAAGAAAACATGAGTGACATGAAATATTCCTTGTGTTTGGAGAAAGCTTTTCAAGTTTCTTGGATTTGCTGTCCCATTGGAAGTGTCAAGTAGTTCTAATGTAGGAGAGTGTGGTGGTTTTTTGCTTCTTCTGACTGTGTTATTCCCTTCTTGGCTTCGGGAGTCATGTGCACATCCTCCTGTGTGTCTGTGCCAGCGCCAAGCGCTGTGTGTGCCAAGCCAGGCTATAGTGTCTGTACTCACTATGTACAGCCTACATACCACCCTTGTGAGTAAGGATGGCAGCAAAGGAAGAGGGGAAGGGGGGGAGTATCTGTGTGTCTGTGGATAAGATCATGTATTTGTACAAAGTGTGTGTCTGTGGGCTTCAGAGACTGAAGGGAGTCTGTGGTTCAGACAGTCTGCCTGTTTTTTTCTCTCCCTCTCTTATTTTTTTCTCTCTGAAGGCAGCAAAATATGTTGATATGGATTTTTTTTTTTTACAGGAGCTTTTTTTGTTTTGAGTTAACACATTTCCCTCACATCAGACCTTGCCAAACATCATTTGCTTACTGGTTCTGTGAAAGCAGGTTACCCGAAGGCAGCACCATTCCCCATTGAGTCCAAACTGCTCAGAGACAAACTGTAATAAGACTCCTGGTTAAAAACAACAGAATATCAGCATGAGCAGAAAAGTGGATAAAAAAATGCCTGTGCTTGTGCTTCATGTGTGCTTAAATATTTAGCTGAACTTGTGCCAAGGCTGTGAGTTTAGAGAGCAGAAATACTGCCACTGATGTTCTCTGTGACCCAGTAACTTCAGCTGTGAATTATGTCCAGGGTAGTATTTTTGTTCAGTATTCTCACTGGTGAAATGAGGCTTTAATCAGATGAGAGAAAAAGAGGAGCTTCACACAAACTAATCTGCAAGGGAGTACAGGATTTTCATTCATGAGAATAATGTTTCTGATTTTTTTTCTCCCAGAAATGCCTGCAGTAAGAAAGTACAATACAAAGGAAGTGAACTCTTCCTGACTGCTGGAGTTTGCAAATAATGACCTCTTTTTTTTCCCTCTTTTTTATCTTTTTTTGGTTGGTTGGTTGGTTTTGGTTTTTTGGGGGTTTTTTGGTTTCTTTGGGGTTTTTTTTGTTTTGTTTTGGTTTGGTTTGGTTTTTTGTTGTTGTTGTTGTTGTTACCAACTAGCAAGATTTCTCAGTGGAAATAAGCTATTTTGTCTACGGATAGATCGTTCATCAGAGGGATTGAAATACATTCTTCATAAGCATGCTGAACATACCCAGCCATTAATAACATTTCTAGTGGTGAATAAAACAAAGGATATTACACATTGCCAGCAGGGAAATTGATTTATCTTGCTTTGGTTGGTTGTCTGTGTTAAGAAATATCACACATATTCGAAGTGTTTTGCATACTTAGTGTCCCATGTTTTTACCGTATCAAAATCTCTGCTAAACTCTGTGTTGGCATCTTTTTCTTGACCTCATGTCAGCAAGGAAACACTGCTGTCCATGAGGCATTTTTAGCCAATTAACAGGTATACTTTTATATGTATAGATGTATACCTACATGTAAGTATATATATAGTTATGCATGTGTTTAGGTATTTTGGTTAATTAGACAAAAAAATTGACTTGCTTCCCCCCAAAGGACCACACTGCAATGTGCACACACTGATTTTGTGTGCAATCTTCAAGGCTGAGTCACTGACACAGGGGAAGACTCGCTGCTTCTGAGCATGGCCCTTCAAAGAACTTGCACTACTGGAATTTATAATTTTTCCTCGGAATCACTGACAGTTAAAACTGGCTTTATGGACCCACAAGACAACTGGTGCAGCCGAAGCATGGCTGCTACAAGTGGAATTCAGCTTCTCTGTATCCACAAGGCTGGTTGGCACAATCTCAGGTGGAATTAACTCGAAGTGGTCAAACCCATTGCGCAGCCCATGATATACCCATAGGGACAGGGTATGAGGCATATTATGCTAATAGACACTTCTGAAACTTATTTTCAGAGCTGTGTGAACATATCCAGTGAGCACTGTTAGGTTAAAGGGGATGATGCCACTCCAACTATTTGTAAATCTTCCCACTATTTCTTGAAAGACAGAAAGTACTTGCGTAACGTCGTGAAATTGAAATCTAGAAAACTTAAAAGACTCAATTTGTCAATGTCCAGGTTTGGCTTGGGGTTTTTGTGTTTGTTTGTTGTTGGGTTTTTTCCTGAACTTCTTGTGGATAAACACAAGCAAAATTTGGAAGTTCCTTACTATGGCTGACTTTGAGTTCATTGAGCAGAAAATATCTGATCAGAACATACGTGGAAATATTTTTGTGTGGCATTTTAGTTTTCAGTGCTAACATAAATAAACTGTTTAACTGATTTTGTATAAACTTTCCAAAAAAAATCTCAAGCACGGAAAATTTCAGCCCAAAACGGAGTTTATTTGAGAAAATTACAAGCAACAGAAAAAGAGGGTTAGAATGGAAATCTGAACTCCTCATTAACTAGAGTTAAGCGCCAACTTAAATGCCAGGGGTTTTTTTTCTGTTAATATTTGGTTTAAGGTTACATACAGGTTTGGAAGAGCTTAGCTCTTTTTAACCCCTTTTGTATTGCTGTCACTGACTTGGTTTTGTTCCAAAGCGGTGGCTTGGGTTCAGGACTCCAGAGCTGCCTCCACCGCAGCAGCAGACACAGGGTTGAACTTTTTCTTTCAGATCACTGCTCCTCACGGAGCCTTGAGTTGCGCACAGACCCCTCTCCCTAACCCTGGCTGGCTCTAGACATTCAGCGGCACGAGGCAGTGGGGAGCACTAGGCCGAGGTGGGCCCGAGGCTGTCAGATTAGGGTTTCCATGGCAGGTGTGGGGCAGGGGGGCTGGCTCACACAGCAGGAAGGGGGACACAACCCTCGGTGAGACACCAGGCAGCTGAAACACCCGTGTGCTCTGTTCCCAGTCCTCAGCTGCGGCAGAAACCCTGCCCAGCTCCATCCCCAAAAGCCATGGCAAGCAAAGCTTTGAGCACGTCATGCTTTTCATCTGGAAATCTCAGCGCCTTCGGGAGGCTGAGGAGATGGATGTTATGTGACTGGCTTTGCTCTTGGTCTAGCTAAATATGGAGATTGCTGTGGTCTAAGGATAGGACCTGCATCTAACTCCTTAGCAAGCAGCTAACTCCATTCCTGGCTCTGCAGCAAATTCCCTATGTAACCTCTGGCAAACTTTCTCTTCCTTTGCTCCTTCCTTTGGAAAATTCCTCTGAATTCAGGGGGGCATTTTGTTGAGGGAAGGCAGGATGAGGCGTCGCTTTACCAGATTTGGAGTCTCTTTTGCTTTTTGAAGTTCAGCCAATTCAGTTCTGAGACCAACAGTGAATGTCTCCATTGCACTTCTTAAGAGAATTGTCTCTTTTTCCAGCAATGTAAATTTTGTTTACGTTTTTTGCTTCCTACTTTCAAAAACCTCCCTGGTCTGTCTTTGTTCCCATTTTTTTTTTTAATCCAAAGATCTTTATTAGATATACAGAAGAAGGCATCCAAGTATGTATGAAAAGCAGTTATAAGAACTTTTAATTTAAAAACTGCCTATTGCAAGCATTCAGGAAGCATTCAAGTGGTCAGTGACATTGCACTGAGGGTGGGGGTGCCCAGGTCTCTTAAGTTATGAAAATTATTAAGTTTTCTATAACTGTGAGGAAGCCACTGTCAATCCATGCACATGGAAGAGCAGGTCTACTACTCTGGAACTGCAGCTCCAAAATAGAGATCTCTGACACTTGAAAGAAGACAACTGAAAAAAGACTCTGTCAAAAGTGTTTCTTTCTGTCAAGCATTGGCAGGCTGCAAACCATGCATGCAAACCAGCTGGCAAGGAGCCTGGCACTGAGGCCATCGTCAGGCAGCCTGGTTCCCACAGTGCCAGCACCCAGTTTTTCCTATCTGCTGTTTTCCCAAATCTCCATTACTAGTGTTCTTCAGCCCTCTAAGAGCCTTCAGAGATGCTTGGCTTTCTCCACTGAGGAAGTACAAGGACTGAAGTGTTCAGGTTTGAGCTCCTCTCTATCAGAAAGACACTGAGGTGCTAGAGCATGTCCGGAGAAAGGAACAGAGCTGGGGAAGGAGCCCAAATCTTATGACCTGAGGGAGCTAGAGTTGTTTAGCCTGGAGAAAAGGAGGCTCAGGGGGAACCTTCTGGCTCTCCAAAACTCCCTGACAGAAGGGTGCAGCCAGGGGGGGTCGGGCTCTGCTCCCAGGGAACAAGGGACAGGACAAGAGGAAATGGCCTCAAGTTGCACGAGGGGATGTTTTGGTTGGATATTAGGAAAAAGTTCTTCACAGAAAAGGTTGTCAAGCATTGGAACAGGCTGCCCAAGGAAACAGTTGGGTCACCATCCCTGGAGGGATTTAAATGATGTGTAGATGAGGCACCTGGGGACATGGTTTAGTGGTGAAAAAAGTGGTGTTAGGTTAATGGCTGGACTTGATGGTCTTATGGGTCTTCTCTAATATAAATAATTCTGATTCTATGACCTCCTGAATGTGGTCCTCAGGGTCTGGTCATGTTCTCACTAAATGATGTGAAACCCTACATTGTTATCACTGAAAATTGAAGTGGACTTTGCTCTGTTCGTAACAAGTTATTTATTAGTTAAAATTTACAAAACCTTAAGCTATTGATTGACATTTCTGATAAATTCAGATTCTTTAGCCAGACAACTCCAACACTGGTTAAACATAATTCTGGATTTCTGGAAATGCCCTGAAACTCTCAGCCATTTCTTCACTAGCAAACTTCTCCTGCAGGAGACTAATTATGCAGAAAGCTTGAAAGTGTAACAAGCTGCATTTTGCCATTTCCATTTTTCAGTAACATGGACAAAAATACAGTCTAATGAGCAAAACACTTATTTTGGTACTGTATTCTTCCTACTGCTTAATGCTCTTTCCTTCTGCTTTTTCTTCTAGAGTGCGTGGTTTTTCTCCTTGGCAGAATGTGTGTTGACATGAGCTGAATGGATGTTTAAGCTGAAATTTGGGAGCAAGCACTGAATTATTGAACAACAATGCCTGCGTGAAGGCAAAATTACATCAACCAGTTCTTATGATAAGGGAGACCGGGCCCTGCTCTCAAGCAAGCAGGGTGCAGCATTTTCTGAAGTGGCAATACTGATACAAACACTGAGTTTGTACAGAATCAACAACCTGGCCTGCAGCCTTTCTTGGGAAGCACATGCAAAACCCCCACAGTTAAAATGCTTTTTGGATGTATTTTCTTCCAAGTAATAGTAACGTCTCGAGCATGCTCAGGGCTGCCGCAGTGTGTCATGATGGTCAAGGTAACCTGTGCTAGGAAATGAGGAGGCAACTCAGTGCTGCAAGGCTTGTGCTGATTATGGTGGATGTGGAATAAAACTAAAGCTACAAGCTCAGGCACTTACATGGACACCAGCAGGTCCCTTCCGGATGCAGATACAAACCTTGTTCCTTTTTTTTCCCGGCAGGAAGCCCTCAGGTTAATATTTGTTTGGAGAAAGCTGATTGCAAGTGGGAGAAATGCTCTGTGTGTGGCTCTCCCAGAAATCCTCACAAATTCCAGCTAGCACAACATCGCTCTGTGACTGGCACTATGTAACGTCTGCATTTGAGATATTTCTGTGCTTGGACCAGGAAAGTCCCAACTGAATCCAAGTCTTGATCTCCATGGAAGGGCCCCTTGCATAGGTAATCATCCTCTTTGAGGCCCGCCTGGACACGGCTGCTTTGGTGCTGGTCACATGACATGCTTACTCCACTGCAGGTATTTCCTTCTGGGGATGAAAATTCCTTCTCATAATTTCTTCCTTTTTGCCCTCTGGGAGATACAAATGTTGTCAGTCAGCTGGGAGCTTTGTCCTCTCATCAGTTTGTTACCAATCCTGGCACTACTTAATCCTTGAGAGAACAGTGAGTCCTTGTGCCCCAGGGACTGAAAGGGAGAAAGGAAGGAGGTGACCTTGCTGGACCTCAAGAATGAGGTGGGACCTGGCAACGAAACTCTGTGGTTGGTTTCATGTTTGTGAGCTGGAGCTGGGCTCAAGGCCCCTGCTGTGGGTCAAGGAGCAGGTCAATGTCTCACTGTCTCTTCTTTTTCCATCATTCCTACCCCTCCACCGTAAAGCTTTGCTGTTCTGAGAGGCTGAGAAGTTGGTTCCGCTTTTGCAAATAGTGCTGTTCTCCACAACAAGCACTCTTGAGTTTTGGTTTGGGACGGCGGGGAGCTGTGGTGGAAGTGCTTTGAACTTCACAAGGTTTTAGCAACAGCCTTTTTACTCCTTTCTTGGTTGCCCTTTCCCAGATGAATGGACATGCCCCAAGGCACAATTACAGATGGGCTTCAGAGAAGGAGCTCAGTCAAACAGAAAACAGAAGGTAACCAAGCCCTTAGGCTTATTTAGTGACGTCTTCCATTTCTCAAAGGGGACTAGATTTTTTAAAGCGTTTAGATTATTAAAAATCTAGTGATTTAAAATCCTGGTTGGTGTCTGCCTGCTCATCCAAGTGCTTAATTACTGTTCAAAATCTAGTTATCAGACCTGTCTTTCCATACAGATTTTGGGACAGTTTTTCCTGTATTGGAGCTGTCACCATCCACTGTTTTGCTGACACCTGTAAGAGAAGGATATGTCTGCTGCTCATAAATGCCAGATAACTTCTCAAAACTATTAGGAAAGATGAAGAAAAATAATTACATATAGTCAAAACATGATTGCAGTGTTGCTGTGAATGTGGGTGACCAAATGCCTGAAACCAAGATGTAAGATGCTTGTGAGGCTCTGAAGCTGACACTCCATTGGTGTAGGAAGGAGGCCAAGTAATATGACAAGTGAAATGTTGTGGTTCTGGGAATTTCTAGCAGGCTTATGTCTCACATGTGCATTTCATGTGAAAGCATGTCATGTGCCTGTCCTGGCTGATCTTGTATACAGCTGTTGAACAAAAGTATGTGGAAGAAAGCTTGCATGCAAATCTCTCCTATGTGTGCCAAACAGAGGTGTTTCAGTCCCAGAGATGTTAATTATTGCGGCTAGGCAAGGAAGTACTTTCAACAAAGGGCTTTTGCTCTGAGAAATGGCAGGTTTTCCCACTTAGAAAAATTAATTTTTAGTATGTCTTTTGTTTCTAGAGCTAATAGGGCAATTTGTAATTTATAGCATTGCTAACGAGTACAGGAAGGTAGGTGCAACAAAGCAAACAGCAAACAGAGAAAGGAAGGCTAAAAGGCTTCTAAGGTGCTTTGGAGTTTAGCTTCCATATATCACTTTAGTAGGGTAGAAAGAAGTAATAACCAGATTGTCACCAGAATAGAAACAATTCAGCCTGTAATTCACAGAATAATCAAGGTTGGAAAAGACCTCCAAGGTCATCAAGTCCAACCTGTGCCCAATCCCCACCTTGCCACGCAGCCCAAAGCACTGAGTGCCACGTCCAGTCTTTCCTTGGAAACCTCCAGGGACGGAGTCTCCAAACCTCCCTGGGCAGCCCCTTCCAATGCCTGACCACGCTTCCCATGAAGAAATTCTCCCTGGGGTCCAGCCTGAACCTCTCCTGGCACAGCTTGAGGCCATTTCCTCGTCCTGTCCCTTGTTGCTTGGGAGCAGAGCCCAAGTCCCCCCTGGCTGCAGCCTCCTGTCAGATAGATGCATATAAATGTATAGACTTTTCAATTGTTGCAGTGCACTTTATTACCTGAAATTTAGCACACCACTCATGATAACTGACATTCTACTCCCTACCTGTAAACTTGTTCTTTTCTCCATCATTAACATTTCTCAGAAGTGAGTCACTGAAAAACTGCAAAGACACTTTCAGACACTACAATTTGTTGCTTACTTTGCTTATAAGGAGTCTCTGATCCTTGATGTGATATAGATTATATATAGAATTGTAAATGTAGTATTCAAGAGACTGCCAGAGTTCCTGTGTCTGCGCAGCTTCAGACCATCAGTGTGGCCTGAACCCTTGAACTCTAAATAGTGAAAGCATGAACCCTCTCAGATGGAAATAAAGAGCTGGACTTGTCAGGAAGTAGCTTATTCTTTAAGCTTTTATGCTGATTGTTAAAAAATGGTCTGAGCTAATGGGAACAAAATACTCTCAAAGTGGGGACCATGCTTTTTCTTTGAGTTTTTGCAAAAGGCATCGAGTACATGGAGATTGGAACTGTTGCTCATCAATGACCAGTTGGTTTTAGGAAGAGCAGGTTTCACAAACATCTGTGTTTATACTGGCTTCACATGGTGACAAAACAGTTGAGAAGCTGCTTTTATGGGAAATCTGAGGAGGGAAGCCAGGAATAATAGAGAGGGAAGAACATACCAGGAGATCTGGTAGTTTGGTGACCTTCCTTAATCAATACATGATCCGTGTTGAGCTGTTATCTTAGCTGAAAACCAAAAGGATTCTTCCTTGACAAGTTGGAAAGCCTTGGTTCCTTATGTTAAATTGTCCTATGACTTCTCAGCTGCAAAGTTTTCCTGTTTTCTGAAGTCAACCGACAAACACCATTCCTGAGTGGCTCAGCTGCATGGATCAGGGAGATGGATTAAGATGATGTTTCTCTCAGCCACCAGATGTGACAACCTGTTTTTATATGGAGTCAGTTTTAAGAAGTCTTACTTAGGAAAGCAGAAAGAAGAACTGAACAGGAGTTTCGTCCGTGACACTTCCTTCCTTATCCCCCTAAATTTGTACTTTATAAATACTCCCTGAAATCCTTTCTTGGAGTGACCCTGAATGGGTTCTCAACCTTTGATGAATTGCTTTCAGGTTTTATTTCTGAGGAGTGTGCGCAGTTAGAGAAAAAAAATATTCCTGGGGTATTCCCTAGGAAGATCTGTCTGTCTTGTTATGGGATACATTTCTTGTACTGTCACAAGATGAAATGAGGGGCTCCCCTGACAAATATAAAAGTTATATGACAACCCATCTATTTTTAGATGATTTAAATCAGTCAAGAGGGAAAAACATTTGTTTCCAAGACTGTAATTTTCCAGATGACACCATTTTATTGCACGGTGCCATACCATGAGAAAGAGCATTCTTGTGGCTTTTGAACTGGAAATCCTGTAGGAATGCTATTTCTGGCATTTATTTGCTGTGAAGCCAGGCACACATGGAGAGCAGACAGACTGACCAGATACAGTTTGTGGTATTAAGGCATTCAGAAAAGTCCCTGCTGCACAGCCCTTTTCCAGTATCCGAAGTGTTGAGTGAAGTTGAAAAATTATCAATGAAGATAAAATCTGAACATCATGATCTGATCAGACAGCCAGACTTTCACGCTATTAATGTGTTCCTTCCTCTTGCAAAAACGCTATTTTGAGAATTCAGCTTTTTTGTCTTCATACGCTGATGCTTCTAAAATAATTCTTGGTAATAAGTAAGATTTTTTGTACAAAGTGGGAGTGAGGGTTGAATGCACACACTGAGGAAAAACCAAAAGCCATCACTCCGTTTTAACTGGGAATATTTTTTTTTTTTTAATTTACCCGAGTACCATGTGTGAACATGCAAAAAAGATGTTGATTGAGGAATGAAACAAGAGCTTAAGCCCATTCTTTGGTCACCTTCTGAAGATGGCAGGGATAGTGAATTCAGTGTGATTACCCATGCAAGGGAAGTTTTTGCATGGGTAAGTGCTTATGCTTAAGAATTTGTATCATCAGATACTTCCTGTAGTCAGTTAAACAGAGTAGGCTGGATTTTTTCTTTTTCATTAAAAAAAAAAGGAAAAAAGAACTACGCTCTGAAATTTTTTTTGAATATAGTTGTGTCTCTCCACAGCCACTCTCATAGGAGCAGCTCTAAACTGATAGTCTGCCTGAATGGAGCAAAAACCCTAATAAATATGGTGCATTCCTCTTTTAAAAGTATATTTATTTAGTAAGTTTAGAAACCACTCTGAGGTTAGGTTACAGCTATTGGGATTAGAGGGCGTCTCGTGGGCAGTTCAGACATGAAGCTATAGGTCCATGGAGCGAAGCTGAGCTGTTTCTAGCCTGATGTCTGAATTATGAATTAGGTTCATTCTAATTCCAATGGGGTAAACCTCAGAGCAGTTTATATATTTATGGCTAAGTGCTCCTAAAATACAGGCTATTTATTTAAAACATACATGTAAAATGTAATATCTAAAAAAGATGTCTGGCCTAGTGATGCTGGAGCACAGCAACCCAGCCAAATAAATTCTGAATTCTGACTTTGGAGCCCTTGGAAGAGGATGGCACTGCTGGCTTTATGCCACCTTCTGATATTCCCAGCTAGGTCAGATTCCTGCTTGGCTCAGGATGAACTGGAACAGGCGCAAGACTGAAATAATTTGCCTCAGCCCAAGCATTTGCCTCTTCCTCAGCCATGCCTGTCATGCCAAAGCTGGGAGAGCCTTGGGTCATGATGCCCTCCCTTGACCATTCAGGGAAGCTCTGTAGGCCAGGAATACCCTGCAGGGTTGGCTCCTCTCTCTTGTTCACTGGAGTTGTGCAAAGAAGCCCGAATCTACTTTTTAGTCTGGTTGGATATTTGGGACGTAGGATGGAGCCGCAGGGTGGGACAGAAAGCCCAGGATTTATTAATAGCGTTAATAGCATCAGCAACTGCTTCCATGTGGAGCCACCCTGGTCTCTGAGCTCATTCCAGCAGCAGTGCCAGCTGTGAACCTCTCACCTTAACCACCACGTGCCTTTGACCCTGCTGCTGGCCATCAGTGGCTGTGCCAAGCTGTCTTTTCCACAGGGATTGCTCTTCTTGTGGGGCAGAGCGCTCAGTGAGGTTCCTGCAGGAGCCTAAGCCATCCCTCCCTCTACTCCTTTTGCTCAGGCTACCCAAGAACCTGAAGGAGACACAGCATCCGATGTTATTTTCCTGGGATGAGAGTGGAACAGAAACTACCCGCTATTTTAGGACATCTGAGCTGGCTCCATCACTATACAAAAAAAAAAAGAGTCAGTTTACACTCTGGTTCTCTCTTCCCTCCTCACCATGCTCCTTTCATTTCCATTCCAGGAAAGAAATGGGACAAAATACTTCTCAAGTAAGTACTTCTGCCTTGGCATTGAGTAAGATGTAGAGAAGCCGTCTGGAAACAACCATTCCCTGGTTTGGTCAGAAGGTGAAGATCTGTTGCAGACGCAGAAGCAGCAAATGTGTAATGGACACAAAGGGCAGATTTCTTTGGACACTGAAGAATTGTCATAGGGCTGAAGGAGTGCATAATTAATTCGTGTGGGGATACTGAGGTCAAAGATCACTTCACACAAATTTCTAGGAGTTGGCAAAACTAAATGTCACAAGCAAGCTAGTGGGAGTTAAAAACTGAACATGGACAAAACCCGCTGTTATTGTTTTCTGCTTTCAAAGGAACTAAATCTCAACATTTTGTGTGGCAGCAGAGTGCTTACTCACAGTTCTTGGGTGCCTGAGGCTGACCATGCGGCACTAAATACGCGTGAGTGTGAAGAGAATATTGAACTAATCCCTCTCCCCCAGCTGCCCAAATCCATTCAGAGACGCCTGGGAGGCAATACTTCATCTGGCATAACTGAATTTTGGCTTGGGCTCCACTTAGTAGACGAACAAGAAGTCGAGTGCTTTCAGTGGACTGTTGGGATAGCAGCAAACTTCCCATGTCATTAGGTAACTAAGGAAGGATTTTGGAGAGTGAGAAAAAAGCAGTGAAAAACGTGAATAGTGGATCTCTCTGTTTCGCCCTGCTTTGACAGGCTGCTCGTGTGTCCTCAGAGCTCTCTGGATCAGCATCCCAAGGAGGGGCAGCAGGTCCTTGAGGTGCAATGGCCCTACAGAGCAGACACGATGCCTGGCAAGGGGCTCAGATGTGCCTGCAGTGTGTTAGAACCAGCTGCATGCCTGCGGTGGTTTGGTTTTTTTGGGTTTTCTTTTTGGGGGGGGGGGGTTTGGGGTTTTTTTTTGGTTTTGGTTTTGGTTTTGTTTTTTTTTTTAATTTTTTTTTTTTCTGATGACCAATACATATGGCCAGAGGAAAAATTCTCCAGGAAGGTGTCATAGGAGAATATGCATCAGTCAGAAACAGGCAGAATTATGGTGAAAAAAAGAAATCTTGTTGTAACAGATGAAGTACCTATCAAGTGACAACTGCAGTTTATTTTCCTTGAGCAAAAGTAATGGGTATACTTAGGCATAATCCTACCCTCAAGTGTTTTAATTCTGATGGAACTTCTTATTAAGGAGAGACATCAAAATGGAAAAGTGCACACCCTAATGGAAACAATGTCATAAAGCTGACAGCATTTCTACAAGGTAGGTTGACACCTAAATTAGCTAAGAAGGCTTGAAACATGATGGGAAAAAAAATAAAATGGAAAGGAAAGAAAAGGTTTTGGTATAAGTCAGTATTTTTGTTATTGGTTGAGTGTTTTCAAGTCTGTGTTTTCACAGCTAATTAAGATACAAAGCGTAAGAGAATTAAGAGTTTGTTTTGTTCTGCTTTCCCTGTCTGTTTAATGGCTAATCAAGAAATATCCAGGCCCAGATGGGAGTTCATACTCACTTATGATTTCTCTTTGCCCTCATGTTTTACTTGAAAATGTACTTTGTTAAACTTCCAGCTCATCCCGTATCCTTGAAAACAAAAAGACAATTGCAGTGGGTTCAAGGTTCCATGTCTCTTGACCTCTTGGTGTTGCTCTTGCAGATATTGCTTATCTGTGCAGAACACACCAATACACTTATTTATTCCATGCAATGACCAAAGTCACACTGGCAGCTGATCTATACACAATGCTGATATGACCAGACTTGCTTATGTATCTCCATAATTTCATTTGTAAGGAGGCAAATTTTTTCCTCATCAAATATTTGTGGGTTATTAAAATCACTGAGCAGGCTAATGAGCCCCGCAGTCTGTATCTATGTGATTCCCAGTAAATTTTCTCAACTTAAGCAAAGACAAAATTGTGTAACTCCGGGAGCACCTGAGGGAAGGAAAAAAAAAAAAAGGCATGATTTAATAAGGCACAGTTCCTTTTTTGTTGCCTTCTTTCTCCTGCTGGAGAAAGTCTTACATTTGTACTAGCCTACAGAATACGTTTAAAATATAAAATATATAGAATATATTGAGCTGTAGTATCACAGAATGGTTTGGGTTGGAAAGGACCTTAAATATCATTTAGTTCCATCCCCTGCCATGGACAGGGACACCTTCCACTAGAGTGGGTTACTCCAGCCATGTAAAACCTGGCCTTGGATGCTTCCAGGGATGTGGCAAATAACTCTGCAGTACTGCATGCAGAATATGGCACACTGTGAAGAAAGCTGCTTATGTGCAAACTGAATTTCTGGTTCATGGTAAGTCAGGCTATATCATATTTCAAGTCTATGGATTTAATAAAACAAGAGGCTTCAAGATGGGAGATTATTCTGGAGAGCTCAGCTTAAGTTCCTGGAATGTAATTTTCCTTCTCTGCTCATATGAGAGTTTATTTGCCTGGTGCAGGGAGCATAATTTGATTCCCTGTCTTCAAGGAAGGGGGAGGAAGAAATATGGAAGAACTAGAGAAGAACATTGCTCTATAGACACACACACAAAAAACTACCAAAAAAAGGCATAACCATGAGCATGTTTGTTGGGAGGAAGTTCTTTCAGATTCTCTCAGGACATTCAGACTTTCAGTCTCCTCCACTCAAAAACTCAACTTGACAGGTAGACCAAGCTGGTATAGTTTTGGGATGATGAATCTAGGATTGAAACCACCTCTCTAAGAAATAGCAGGAAACCTCTCTGGTGTCTCTGTCAGCATGTCTCATGTTTTGAGACAGTCCGGAAGACATTTCATTAAACAAGCTTCCATGGCTCATTGCTTTAGGTTGATTACTCATATTTTCCCTTTGTAATAATGTTTTCCTAAATGCATTTCATTCAACACAGTGTTTCTCTGGCAACAAATGGCAGCTCATTGTTGAATAGCTAGCATTGCTTTGATGATTTGAGTACTTCAGTGCCCGTTTGCATAGCAGAATCCTCTGCAGATCTAACACAGCCAGTTCCTCGTGTCAAAATTTTCAGGGAGCTGAGCTTTAAAAGTGCACAGTTTTCAACAGCAGAAAGATGAGTGCTTCATCCCACAGAAGTGTTCGAGGTTCAAGAAAGGTTCTTGTGTCGTGGCGAGGCCAAGGAAAACTAAAAGGCCTTGTAAAATATCTTCACATGCATGTGCAAAGACACCTTGGGACAGCTAAGATCTGTCTGCTTAGGGCACTTGTGTGGGTTGGCAGAGAATGACTTAGCAGAGGTTTAAATCCAGTTTTTATATCCCAGCTGACAGCCCCAACCAGTAGGCTATCATCCACGCTGAAGTTATTTGGTCAGCCTCTCCTGCCTCATATCATTGTGGTCCATGGGTTTCCTCCTTCCCAGGCTGTCTAATCTCTGATATGTGGTAAGAGGACTTCCATGTTAATTATTTTTGCATAAAGAAAAAAGTTCTATTGAGATTTGAAACACAGTAATTTTAATCTGATTCAGGGTCCCCCCAGGTATTGAATATTCCTGCCTTTTTAAATGTATGTGTTTGGCTAGGCCTAACACTCCACTGGATTTCTTTGTGCTGCTGTGCTGAGTCCTATCTACAGTTTATTTTGATGAAGGCTGGCTGTGAGTCTATAGGCAGATCTGTAGCTTAGTCTTTCTGTCATTACAGAGCAGTCTCATTTATCTAAATAAATAAGTTTTTTTTCAATGAAACACAGGTTTGACTTATGTTCCAGGTGAGTGTCAAATCACTGAAACTAGACTTCACAGGAAAATTCCATTCAAAATCTAGAAGCAATTTTGAGAATCAAGGTTATGCTTAATTTAGATGTCCCTGTTAAGGACTCTGGTTTGATGGAACTGGTATTTTTGACATTAAATTTATGGTCCAAAGGCAAGTTACAAGTGTTTGTGGTTTTCTGCAGACACATGTGAGGTGAACACCCCAACCTGAGCAAAGATTATTGTTTTGCCTCTGAGAGAAAAATACATTGATGAGTCTAACTTGATTTTGATAGATGGAATAAACTTCTGGATTTCTGGTGGTAATTTAAATGAGGATTCTCCCAACAGATCACTGCACTCCCACTAAACTATGTAATAAACTTTCTGTGGCAACAAAGGCAGGCCACTTCAGAAAAGCTGGCCACACATTCCTTGTCATTTCTAACAGCCACCCAGGATGGTTGCAGCCCCAACCCTTACCTCCTTAGTTTAAGAACATCCTTGCCATTAGGAGCTCTTGGTTACCTGGCCAGCTCTTATGCCACCAAGATGAGAGCTGACTGGGGAGTAATTAACTGGACACTTCCATTTATCTCTTCATGCTGGATCAACAGGGTAAAATGAAGGATGTGTGTTTAAAGCACTTGAAAGGCAGAAAACCTTAAAGTGGTATCTAATCAGCCTGTGGAATTTTTTGCTGTGGGACATGGAGACAAACAGTTTGAGAGCCAGGGTAGGATTAAGCACTTGAATAGGAATAATACCTGTAGTTAACTTGTGAGGTTAAAGTATTATGAGGTTTATCAGTTCTTTTGCTTCTGGGCATAAACTGCCATCTCAGCTTGTGAAAGAACTCGTCTCTGCTCTCGCCTGTTGCTCGGGGCCATTTGTGGGATGCTTTCCCAGGGTGTGGGGCACCTGAGAAAGTTGGTGCCTGAGGGGAGGACAGCAAACCGGATGGTCAATAAAACCTGCAGTGGAGCACTGGGTCTGATCCCCCTGCTTCTGAGGGATTCCACAACCCGTGTGGGACGAAAGCAGCACAGCCAGTGGGCTGCCTTCTATTAAATCATGTTCTCAGAAAATTGTCAAGGCTGGGATGTAATTTATCATTCAGTTACTACACTGCCACTTTTCCATACAAAACAGAAGCCCTCCATTATGTGTATGTGTCTTCTGACTCATGAACACCTTAAAAGGAATTAAACCCTCTCGCCATTTGTTATGAGGTCACAATTGTCTGCACATTCTGTCTCTGTCTTTTTGGTCAAGACAAGGTAGAAGAAAATGGCTTGAACATTCCTGCCTTTTTAAAACTTTCCGTACTGTCTCTTCACAGACAGATTATTCGCGTGCATGTTATGGCTAGAAGTAAATGCACAGGCATTAACTACAGCAGCAGGTGTTTTGGGGATTTTTCACCTCTAGAATTTTTGCACAACACCATTAAACAATTAGCTGTTTGCCCTCAAGGACTGGGGTTTATAAAATGGAACACTTTACAGCAAGGGTGGTTCTGACTCGAAATGGCACCACTTAGATGAGGGTTTTTGTTCTCAGACTTGTAGATTAAGATTAAAACTTTAAGGGCCTGGTTGTATCAAAGTGAAACTTTGGATTTAGGCTGCAAAACTGTGTTTAGGCTGCAGGAGAACAGAGACAGTACTGTTGGTAAGGGTGGTACGCTGGAAAATAGGGTAAAGGGTGGCTCTCTTCAGGCAGACACACAGTGCCTTCAGATAAACTTGCAGGAGCATCTGATGGTTTTATCTCACAGAGATTAAAAAGGGGAGAACACTCTGGGCTGCTTTGAATGATTAATGTAATCACAGTGCTGCTAAGCAGTCTGGCTGAACCCAAACAAAAGAGAGTAATGCTTTTCCTCCAGCTGGCTTAAAGGAGCTGGTCAAGGTGTTAGATATGCTGATGTCGGGGATAAAGGGACGAGGAACTCAATCTAAATGCTTCTTTTACTCCTGTACTCCATTCACAACTTTACTCCTAAAGAGGGCAAGGGCATCCATCCATGGAGCCCCTGCCCATCGGTCTGTCCATGAGTTCCACTGAGCTCAGTCCTGGGCTTCCAGGGTGCCTGAGAGGTGTTGCTTCTCTTGCTGTCCTGAGCTCCTGACTGGATTCCCAGCCTGTGATCCAGCCCTGTTTGGGATCCTGTCTCTGGTCTGAGCAGCAATGTTGATAGTCTTGTCTTCGACTCTGTCTCCTGTCTTGACCAGATGCCTTGAGTTCCTGGATGGACCCCAGGCCGTGTGGGCAGCCTTGTCTCCAGCTGTCTCCAGCTGTGTCTCCAAGGACTGCTGTGTTCTGCAGTAAACATGGAATAATCCAAGGTGTGTTTGGCATTGTGCTGTAGCTCTGAGGACATTACCTGACAAAGTCAAACACAGAGAGGAAGGCAGAGAGAGCTGCAGCTGGGGCGATGTGCTGGTTAATACTCTGAGGACTCATTTACTCCCTGTGAGCCACCCAATGGCATCCAATTGTGCCTGTTCCTCTAGTTCAGACATGTAGCTGAACAATGTCCTGATTCTAGTTCTGTGCCAGAAGGGCAGCTTATAAACCCTTCTCAGACAATGTACAACCTCCTTCTTCCTTCCCGTGAAACCTCCTGGGGCTTGACATGTGCGGGGGTGGTGGAAAAATGGAGGGAGAAGAGGAGGAAGGGTGAGAGGAGCAAATATCCATGGCCAGCCGTTCCCCACGGAGAAAAAGGTTGTGATAGTAAATGATGCGTTTTATGGCAGAGAGGAAATGCCTTCATCCCATGAGCTGTGGCCGCTTCCGAGCGCTCTGGCCCAGGGCTCTGGCTACCTGAGGAGGAGGGGGTAGGTCCCTGGCCGTACTGGCCAGATGAGAAGTCTGCAAGCTGGGAGGTGTTGTCCCTGTGGATGTAAAACACTTACAGGTGCTTCCTGCTGCTGGCTCCAGCCCCGGCTCCACGTCGGGAGGCGGGAGGCCGAGAGCAGATGATGTAGTTGTGTCTGGAAGTTCTCAGGTGGCAGATCACCCCTCAGAGACCACCACAGCAAGCATGGATCAGCACAGCAGGATGGGTCCAGAGCTGGGGAAGGCTGGGAACTCTAACAGGCTGTACTTTTCCGAACTGGAAAAAGGGCACAGGCAAGGAATGGCTGGAGGCTTTAGTTTGCAGAATTACTTGCCATTGTTGTTTCGTTTTATCTGAAATGCACTTTGACCCTTGCCTTGGAATGAAATTTATTGACTCTCATCTGCAGCACACCTAAGGGATGGTCAAAAAGTTCCACAGGAAAGGTCTGTGTCATTATATCTCCTATGAAGTCCAAAGAAAAAGAGGCTTATACCAGGTCTGACAAAGTTTGAAAGCAGAGCTTTAACCCTTTTGCCAGGAGGAGCCTTTTCTGTCAGCAATTAGAGCTTTTTTCCCCCCCTCCATTTTCTTCTTCATTCTATTTATAGCCTGGTCTGGTTTAATTTTCTTTGGCCATAAGACAAGTGAGCAAGTCTTTTCTCTGCTGATCTTACAGCAGAGTTTGTTTATCCATATACAAGATCTCTAATTACAGAGCAGTGTGATTCCCCACAAAACATCCCCTGGCCTCTGCTCCCCAAATTCGTATAGGACTTCTTTTCGGCAAGGCCAAACACACTTCTAGAGTTTATAGACAAAGCTGGTTTGTGTATATATGATTTTCTCTCCTGTCTCAACCCTTTCCTCACAAAAAGACAAAGGTATGAAAAAAAAAAGAGACAGGGCAGCTGGGAAATCTTAGACTATAGAGCAGATGACATTTCAAAACATTGTGATCTAAAAATAATAATTTTTTTTCCCCTTCCCTCTCTTTCTTTCCCCCTCACCCTTCTGTAAAATGTGATTCATTTTCTCTAAAGAAAATTCCCATCCCAGGAACTTATGAACCATATAACACTTCAGTGAGACTGATTTTATTTTCAAGATACAGTTCTGATTCTGTGAGTTGGATCTGGGCTGAGAGCAAGCCTGAGATCGCTATTGTGATTTGTGTGATGTTATGTAACACTGTCCGTGCATGCACAAACATCTGTGTGTGGTAACAGGAGAAACAACTCCAGAATTTATGGCCATTTGTGTCAGGAATCAGCTGGTTTTATGGATTTCACATGAATAAATGTCTGGACTTTGTGGACTTACTTCTGTCTCTCAAAGGACTCTTCCTACTGAAGTTTGTGCGTCTACCCTTCTTATACGAGGATCAGAGGTTTCCAGCTGTGTGAATTGGACTGGGGGGTTTGGGTTGTTGGTTTGGTTTTGGTGTGTGGGTTTGTTTTGGTTTTGTTTTTTTTTTTTAACTTTCATTGGTGTTTTCAAAAGCAAAGAAGAATTTTGCACCTTTTCGAGCGCCACTCCGCTGCAGGTAAAGAATGTAACAGCTTGTGAGAGTGCAGCTAGAGCCAATAATAATTTGACTGACATGTCCTGGCACTGAAATGCTTATTAAACCTCACTCTGTCCTTTCAAGGTGGAGGTTTTAACGCTGGGCACTTGTTTGAGCTGAAAATTCCCTCTCTTTATAGACCCAAAGAGCCTACATCCACGAAAGATTCTCAGAAGGGTCTAATATTTCTATGGATGATAGAATAAATCCTTCAGTGCCGCGAATTTTCCAGGCCATGGAAGTTTCCGAGCCCAGTACATGTTTCCATATGTAACACACACTTTTCCACACAGGGTCCCAAAGATTTCTTGGAAAACCGCGGAGGCCAGTTGACTATGATAACGTGGTAACAGCTTTAGGAAAAGATATATTTACTTTTAAGAATTTGTAGGAAATACAGCAAATTTCCAACTAGGGGTTAACTGCGGATTCTAGGAATTACAAATTTCGTTACAGGAACAAATAATTTCAGATATTTGATGGACATTATTTCAATGATGAATGAGCCATCTCTGTTTGGAAAAGTTTGACAAGATACATACTCTTGTTTCACAGAAAGGCGGCTTCTTGATTTTATGTAAGACATGCACACTTTTAAAGCCAGCTCCAAAGTAAAATCACTGATATTCTTTCCATGGATTTGAGAGAGTTCCAGTAGGTGGGAGGTTAGCTCTCCTACCTACACTGCCAGTAACCAGAAGAGGTTTTTTAAAGAGCTGTTTATTACATGGTATGGTAGAACAAAATTTTTCAATGCAACCCCCTGTCTCCTGCAGCCTGCAGTACTAGCACAGGTTTGTGGTGCCTGCTGGAAGCTGCCTGGGCTTTTTAGGCAGGATTTTAAATAGAGCATCTGTTTGTTTCCTTCTTTGCACACAATGCAATAAAAGCTTGCATTAGCATCTAGAATATCCTGCAGGGTGAGAGACCATGGCATCAGCTTGACACAGATTCCTGTGTTGATCTCGGCAGAATTAAGGATGCCCTGTTACAGAAGGTACTGTACTTGTGCAGGTGAGTGCCTGTGTGTAGGCACAGCGATTACAGAGATTGATAGCCCAAGTACACCTTCTGCTTTCGTCCTGCTTTGTGGCTGGAGCTTTTTACCTCTAATTGAGTAACATCGTCAACTTAGTGCTGATTCATAAGGTTTCTAAAAGTGCTTTCCAATCCAATATCAGCACAGATTAATAAATAGATTAATCCTGGTATTCGTGCCACCGCTGTGTTGTTTTGGCTTTTTTCCTCCCAGAATCCAGACATGTGTAGAAATTTGGGGTGAGATCTTGCATTCCTGGATCACTCTCTGCCACAAACCCACTGAAACAGGAATGAAACAGCACAGGGATGACACAGCAAGGATCTGAACTGTGAGATCCTTGTAGACCAACAGAAAATTGGCAGCTTGCAGCTGTGCAACAGCTTTTCTTCCCCTCTTTGCTGAGAAGTCAAATGAAATTATTTAGGAGGGTCCAGCTGTAGGAACTGAGCCAAGCTGGGCTGTGTCCCTGGATTCCTGTCATGGGCAGGAGTGACAGGATTCTCCTCGGGCTGGCACAAAGGAGGCATAATTACTCCAGCAGCACCTGTAGGAGGTGCTCAGGGGAACTGGGTTCCTGGAATTGGGCAGGACAATGACTGCCACGGGTATCAAACATTTATTTAGGTAATCCCTTCTCAGTGATCCTCTGTGTGCAGACCCTGCTGAGGACTTTGCTTCTTACAACGGGAGGTGCTACTGGGTGTCTGTGACTCTGAATCACAAATGATCAGGCAGAAAGCCAGCACAGACGAATCTCAGGGAACCTGGCTCTTCTACAGTCCCCCAATTTGCAATAACCCCAGTTTATGGAGCAGAGAGGAGCAACTGTTCTCCCACAGCAGCAGCAGCAGTTCCATACGAGCTACCTCACTGCTCTGCAATTTGCAGTGCTGTGGAGTATCTGCAGGAAGAACACTGAAATAGTCTTTGTGATGGCCATGAATTCCATTAATCATTCACATAGTTGTAGTTCTAGTGGCATTCTGGCACTTCTATCTTCTTGTGCCACAAGCAAAGTCACCCTTTCTTAAAGCAACAAAAACTTTTGAAACTCACTTCACCTAAGCAAGCCTTTCTTAAGGAAAATATTATCTTACTTTTCCTTTCCAGCACAGAGTTTAACAAATATTTACAAACTAGTATGTATACTGTAAACTGTAAAGATTTATTTAGATTGGAAATCTTACTTGTTTGGCTCGTAGTTTTAAAAATCCTTCTTTTAATGAGCAAAAAGTGCATTTATATAAGAAAAGGAGGGAAGTGTAATATAATGAAAGCTAGGCTGAATTAGGAAAAAAGAAGTTTTAGGATGCCACAGGTAATACAAAGCTTATGATTTCTTTCAAAGAAGTCAGGACAGATTGCTCCTAAGCCAGCCTGAGGCTGTTTTGTCCTGGTGGAGCTCTGGGTGGTCTCAGCTGTCCCAGTTCAGTCACCCCTTTCTGTTTCTGACTGCCCTCCTGACACTCCTTTGACAGCTCCACAGGGCAGGTGAGAATATATCCTGATGGATGTTCTCAGGAAAGGTTTTAGATACCTGTTGGGATAATGTTCTCCCACTGCATGACAACTTTTTTCCATTGGTGGTTGACCCACGGTTGTGTTGCGATCACAGCCAATCTCTGAGGTTTGATTGGTGGGAACAAGGGCAAAATTTGAGCTTCCTCACGTGTGAAAACTCTTTATCAAGGGAGCCCTGAGTGGCTCATCCAGCTCTAGAACAAAATCTGCTGTGTAAAGATTGAAAGTGAGGGGAGATGAGCCTCTCCTGAGCTCTGCTCCCACTGTGAACATGAATCACAAAATTCAGCTTCCACGTCTCTCCCCAGTATAGAGCGGATGTGGGCAAAAATAGAGTTGATGGCATTTATTGTGACAGCTGATGCTGGTGATTTGACTTCTTTCATTAAATAGATGACTAACCTGCAATTTGTTTTTGGATTGTCTAGATTATTTGTACCTGAAGTCCTTTAGGGATTTTAATTCTGCATTTCATCTGGGACAAGGAAAAGGGCGGGCATGTGGCAAATATGAATATAGGAACCTGCAGATTTCCCAGGTTCTGTGAAACACAGTTTCAGATGCCCCAAGAAATCCAGCGACACAGAAACTCCTCTGGTTTCAGGGATCTGCTTCTTCAAGCAGCAGCAAGAATATACAGGTGTCATATTTCTGTGCCAGGAAAAGCAGCTACACTCTGCCTTCCTGGGAAGACAAATGTCAGGTATGCTTTCTGATAGGATCAGGAGGTAGAGGAAGACTCCTCACGACATCCCAATTCCAGCATCAGAAATCTGTAGTGAAACTCAGCAAATGACAGCCAGCATGCGAACCTGCATCTTTGCTTAAACACCTGTTGGTTATTCACACATGATCTATATCCCGGGTCCTGAGTTCTCCCCAGAATTCTTTCTGTGCTTTCAAAAATTTCATCCTTCCTACAGCAGTGTGTGCTGGAGATTGGAGCACATCTCTCCACTGTCTCTCCAGAGACGTGCTTCTCTTCAGAGAAAAAAAAAAAAAAAGAAGAAAAACACTGAACCTTCTTTCTTCCACACTAAAAGACCTTTGTCCCAAACCACACATGTAGATTTTAAACAGAAAATAATATGAAAGCACAGTGCTTCCTTTATAGCAGACCTTATGTGCCTTATGCAGCTTTTTGAGTTCCTGTGTCCATGGATTTATGATGTGCTCTACACTTTCCACATTCTCAGTGTTGTTTTCCCACATTTGAAGGAGAAATGATCAAGAGATTTGTGCTGGAGTGAAATTTATTCTGTCTTAAGCTGTGTAGAGGTTCCAAATCCACCACAGCATGGAAAACAGAAATGCTGTAAGCATCTTGGGCCCTTCCCAGGCATGCAGACACCGTGCCTTCTGTAGAAATGAACATTACATTCTTGTAATTACTGCTCGTGTCAGAACTCCTTTTGCCTCTAATAGATCAGGTAAATATGAACTGAGAATATGCTATAATGCCCAAGGGGTCATTTCTGCATGGGAAAATAGCCCCCAACCCAAGGAAAACTCTGCACTGCTCTGCAGAGGATGGAGCTTGTGTGGCCTTTCTGGTAATTTAGAGTGAATTGCAGGGGCAAACCTCCAAGGGGATCCTTCGTTTAGGGGTAGGAAGCTGTAATTAATGTTTTAAAAAATGCCTTAAAGCCCATTTTGGGGCTGTGGTAAACACGGTCACACTGTCCAGTTTCCTTTGTGTGTGCTGGAAACTGAATGACCATCAAGGCTTAGGTGCTGAAACCACTGTTGTGCTGTGAGGACAAGCTGGTGATGCCCCACTTCCACAGCAATTCCTGAAGGCAACCTTGGCCTCCAGCCTGGCCTCCATGCTGCCCAGCAAGGAACCAGCTGGGTGACCTCGAGTATTCCTTGGAAACATTGGTCATTACAGCCATGGTCCAGTTCCCCATTGAGGAATACTCTCATCCTGCTGAAATTCCTCAGTGGTTTGCCAGCTGCCCTTTCCACGGAACAAAAAAAAGATCAATCACCAAACTGAGTGAGAGTAATGACTGAATTTCTTCTTCCTCCAAGATTAACAAAACAGACACACCAAAATAAAATAAAACCACACTTACAATTACCCTTTCCTTAGATCACCTATTAACCAGCGAACCAGCTCCCAAGACACTTACGTAGCTGGGATCAGCCCTTACTCAGGATTCCTGGGCATTACTTACTCAGAAAGGAATTGAGACTTGGTGAGGAACCTCTCCTTATATATCTATCTGGTCCTTGAGCAAGTAGTTCCGACTTGACAAGCCTTTTGTAATTCATAACTTAATTAGGCTGCCAATTTTTACCAGTGCTATTAAAAGATTACTGACCTCCCCTGGCTAATTTTAGAAATATCGATGTCGTTTTGGCATGGCAAGGTAGAACTATTTTCTGATCAGAGAATACACATAACTCCTTAATGACTGTGCTAGTGCTTAACAGACTGCAGATCTATTTTTAGTAATGAAGGAAATCTTCCTGCCTGGAATTGTTGAACATGCACTGATGTTCAAATATTTGTAAATGACCAATGTACGAAAAAGCCTATAATTTAAAGAACCATATAGACAGATAACCATGCTTCATTCTCTTTTTTGTTTGCATATTATCCATAATTCATTATTATCTCTCAAATCTGGTCAGAACACGACAGTAATCAATCAAATCTGAGGTAAGAACCGGTCTGGGGAATAAACATGCCTTACTTTGGCTAGGAGGAATATTGTGATTTGCAGCCTAATATTTTCCCCATTCCATTCCATTGCTTTTCCTTTTTGTTATTCTATGGGGATTTGTAGACTCCGGTTGCTGGCAGCTGCAGTGAAAAGTGTTCAGTTTAATTCAGTTTAGTCAGATTCCACGCAAGCACTAGGTTGTGACTCCTTGGCTACGTACTCCATGGCCAAAGATGAAGCTCCCTTCTGCTTACCCATCAGGAATATGCAGGATAGAATGATTGCCTTCGTGGAATCTCATTATATCAAATATTCATTTTTTAAAGATTGTTTTAATTCTATAAGATATTCAAGCTAAAGATCTGTTGAGACACTGAAGAAGCTTTTGTTCAAAATACTGGTTTACATTGTCAGCTGGTGATGGTGCAACTGATGAACATTTCTCACTGTGTCTCACTGTGCCATGAAATGCCACTAAAACAAGAAGAAAGCCTGAAAATCAGGGCTGAAAACCACAGAGTATTAACCCAACAGCCCCCTTACCTGCCACTCAAGCACTGGGCTTCCAAGTTTTACCTCAATGGAACAACTCAGGTTGTCAAAGGAAAAAGCATCGCTCCTGTGAACCTTTGTTGCTTTGATCTTGCTGAGCAATGGGTTGTGCTCAACTGGTCAGTCAACACAGGCACTGCTCTTTTGCTCTCAGACTGAGCAGCAGTGGATTCCTCTCTCCCCATCTCCTGCTTCCGAGGCCAGCAGAAGCTGCAGAGGCAGCACATTCAGCTCCCTCCGGAAGGATGTCAGTGCTTTGCTTGGTTTGAAAGTCTCACCTCGCCCTATGGCCAACGATCTCTCAGCATGGGCAGGCTCCCAAGGGAATTTTCTCGAGGTCTTCTTGAAGGAAAGATGATGCCAGAGATCTGGCAAGGGGAGCGAGTCACACCTCAGAAACCAGCACGGCTTTACCACACCCACAAAAAAAAATAATAACACGGATGGTAAAATTAGGGTTGGAAATAAGGAGCACAGTGCTGTTACCACAAGCACAGCACAAAAGAGAGCCAGAGAAACTGGCATGGGAACAAACTGTGCTGGCATCTGCGCAGAGGCAAAAGAGGCCTTGGAACCAGTGAGGAAGGTAAGATCCAGTGGAAAAGCCCTGCTGCACTCTCAGTTGTTCTGGTAACTCGCAGTAGATGGCACTGCGGAATTCCCATGGGCCACTGTGTTCTTCGGCTGACGCAGGAATGATGGAAAACTCCTCCTTTTCCTCCCTAAGGGATGTGATCAAGGATATTAGAACTAAAAATTAACCTAAAAAGAATCGGTAGCAAATAAGATAGAAAATGTGCACTTTTAATAAAACTCCACACAACCACACAAACTCAGAAAACATTAATGGGAAATAGCCTTAAAAGCAGAAGATTAATGAGCAAGTTTTTATTTAACACATCGGCACTAAAGATTGTATATAAGTCTTAGCTATTTGTATATGGAACAGAAAACTAAAGCTGATATCAAAAGATAAATGATATATTCAGAAAGCAGCATTAAAAACCCCATCCCAACCTTTCTTTCCACTGACTGATGATTTTTGGCTGGCAGAGGCAGGCAAAGCTGTGTAAAACCACTCCATGATGGGTTTCCAACTGGGTCACAGCTGCAGCCTCAGGCTCATGGAGTTCTGGAGCTCAAGGAAACATCGTTTGCAAGGCAGTAGGACTTTCCAAAGCCTAGTATGAAAAGTGCAGTTTGGACAGGTAAGACAGAGCTGGCAGCATTACCTGGGGCCGTAAGGCCCTGTTTGTAGAGGACTTTGAATATTGAATTGAATAACTTCAACTGTTCTCTTCCCCATGCTCTGGCTCAATGCACATATTTTTTTCTGAGTTGTATTGTGTCCACAGTGACTGTAGATAAAGGGAATAAGGAACTTGTGTTAGGTTGGCTTTTTCAAGACACCCAATGCCCTTAAAGTGCCCTATATTGCTGTGTCACTGCAATATTTCCCCTTACAAATATTCCTTTCTGTGCATGAATGCTATCTGTGACTGTGCATGCAAATCAAGGACACAGAATCGCCCTGACATTTTCAAGAACTGAGCTACAATGCAGAATTTTAATGTTCTCAATTCAAGCAGTCTGGTTTAAAAGCTTATGCAAGAGATTTCCCTGCAATCTTGGTACAGGTCTTTCCTGCAGCTTGTTGGCTTGGGTTTTTTGATTGCTGCTTCTTATTACCTGTGTTTATGAAAAGAGGATGTCAGCTTAAAAGAAAACTAAAAAGAGCAATTTCATTTTGTTTCTAACTGGTTTGACACCAGGATTGATCTCTTTGGTAGTGGAGAACATAATCTCTACCACAAGGAACTTGGCTTGTCGGAGCAAACACACGTTCACGTACAGATGCATGTGCACAGGGTTCCACTTCTGACAGCAAGGGAGAGCTTGGCAAGGCCTCTTTAACAAGTCTGATGACAAATTCATGCACTATTGTGGTAAGGTTTTTCAGAGTGGGAGTTTTGAAAAGTCTCCAGCTCCTGCTATTCTGTTCAGAGCACAGAAGGTAAAGCAGGAACAGCAGGACTTTTGGCTGGGTCGATTTAGCCTTGGGTGCCCCGGCTGAAGAAAACTCAGCAATCCTTTGCAAAACTCATCTTCTGTTTGAACAAGTGCAGTTGGAAAAGGATGAATGGCCTGATCATTGCTTTTTCAGGAAACCATCATCTGTCTGTCTGAAATGCCTCTCCATGCTGTCATAGCTATTAACAGCCCTTCTTACTGTAAACACTATTTTCCTATCTTTATTTCTCGTTCGTATATTTTGTATATATAGAAGTTCTGGTGTATAATTAACTCCACTGTATCCTGAGACACTTGACCACTTTTCATTCTCGTTGTGCGACCAGGCAATTGATGGAGCAATAGAAATTATTTCTTCTCCCCATCTTTTTTGTTTTTTTAAAAAAGAATGTTCACCACAGGACCAAGGGCAATTCCTTTGGCACATTTGCCTGTGCTTTCTGAATATTTATTTAGTATCATTGTTTAGTACTGAATTCTCTGATTAATCTTCAGTGACAGTAACTCCAAGAAAAAATTACACAGCTTCAAAAATTGTGTGGGCAAATTCATGGCAGAAATATCTACTAAGGCTATTAAATACAAAACCAGAAAGTCCCTAAACTGCAAATTGCTGGAAGTTGGAAGAGTGTTCCAAGGAAGTATCACTGTATCTTTTGCTTATAATTTTCCCTGGGCATCTGCTTTTGGCCAGAGTTGGAGACAGGGTCCTGAGCCAGACGGATCTTTGGTCTGACTCACTGCTGTTGCAGTTTTATGGAGGTGTTATGAGAGAGTTGTGACAGATGCAGGGATACAGGTGAAAAAGAGCTTTTTTGTTGTTGTTGTTATAAATAACACATCTCTTTTTTTCCTTTTATTTCCTTCTTTCTTTTTCTCCCTGCCTCCCTTCCCCAAGTAATTAATTTGCTGTGTTTTGCTGTGAGAAGCCATTTAGCTTCAGTCATTGTCTTGCCAGAGCTGGCCTTTGCAAATCCAACCTAACTGCAAATGTTGTGGGGAAAGAGAAATCTCTCTATCCCTGGAGGAATTAAAGCTCTCGGTGAGAATTCACTGCTCTGATCCTTTGTGTAACCACAGTGTTGTTGCTGAGCTCCGGCTCTCCATTAGCCTCCCGTGCAGTCTAGGGTTTAACTTGGCAGAACTCAAGGTTTTCAGAGAAATTGGTTCAGCTCTTTAACCATCACGTTTACCAGCCCACATGCAAAATCCCTAAATATCAAAAGTCACGGATACTTTGAACGCACATGAAAATCCATGACTCACATGACAGCTGTGACAAAAATGCAGTCCTTCATATTGCCTTTTTGTTTATGGTCTTCCAGCCAATTTCCAGTCTAGAAGTTCAAGTCAAGTTTCAAATAAATGAGTAAAGTTTAATAGCAGTACCTTGAAATCTTTGCTAAAACTCAGATACAGTTTTGTCTGTGTTCACTTCATCTATGGCTCTTTTGAACTACAGCATAATAATAAATAATAACAAAATGTATTATTTGCTTGAAAAGTCTTTATTTTTATATTTATTTAATTTATTTAGTTTTTAAGAGTTCTTCTTGCATATCTGGTACGCAGCAATTTGTACTTATATATATTATCACTCTTTCTTTTAAATAAACTGATATGAATATCAGCCACTGCTAAAAGGGTAAAGTCCTCTATCAGTTCTGTGTCTTCAATTGTGTGTGATGGTGGATCAAAAAAAAAATTGTGAGGGCTGTCAACATAGATGTCAGTTCATGAACAAATTCAACCATCACAGGTTTTGAGATCTCACACAGATCACTTCTCTCTGTGCTAATGCCACCACCAAATGCTGGTATCTGCAGCCATTTAAGAGCTTAAATGGCCACCAAGAAGCATTATCTGGGCAACAATCTGAGCCTGACAAGGCCCATTGCAGCTCTTATCTGGGAAGGGGGTGAGGGCACAGAGGGAAGGTGTCTCAGTACATGCTGTTCTGAGAGGTATGAGCTGTGGTCTCTTCTCTTCTCTTCTCTTCTCTTCTCTTCTCTTCTCTTCTCTTCTCTTCTCTTCTCTTCTCTTCTCTTCTCTTCTCTTCTCTTCTCTTCTCTTCTCCTGGTGACCTCTTGGCAGGTCTCTCAGCCACAGGAAAGCAAGCACTGTGAGGAAGAGGAGGCCCATCCAGCCCCCTGTGCTGGCTCAGGATCCAGCAGGAGAAGAGCGGGACTGCTGCTTCTCTTGGGTCTTTGAACCGAAGCCAAACAGTCTCTCCCAAAGGAAGTATTACATACAGCTCCTGGTGACAGCTCCTAATCTTTCCACCTGTGTCATGCCCAGGTTGGTCTAACAGCTTTTGTTGCCTCCTGTGGAAGCCGTGACAGGATGAGACCTTACCCAGAAACAGCAGCTGGATGTGCTGGGCATTCCAATGCAGCCCAAGGCACCATAGAAGCCTCCCTAAGCTCACACAAATACTTACATTAAGAAACTAAAAAATGGAAAGTCAAATGGAAGCCTACATGCTCCTGTGAAATAGATCTGCTGTAGGGGGGAGGAATCATCCAAGGACACAGAGGATTAAATTACTCTGTGGAGCTCAGTCTTAACAACAATAGTGGTGATCATCCCCTGCCCCTGAACATGGGCCAGTCAGTGCTATCTCATGAGCAGGGGCAGAGTTGTGACTCTGGAGGCAGGAACACAGACTGCAACAGGCTTTCAGCAAGGACAGGGACAGATCTGTCCGGGGGAATGGGATGACTCAAATGTGATGGCCTAGGAAGTGCAAAAACTGCTTTCCCTTTAAAGGGGAATACTCAGCATCAGAAGATACTGAGCCAGAAACAAGGAGCCACACTTCTTACTCTGGGCTCGCCTGCCAGCCTCGAAATGCTGAAGGTGCTTTTCTGAGTATTTGCAGTTTTGTTCTAATTACAGGCTGAAATAGTATTTCCTTCCTTCCTTCCTTCCTTCCTTCCTTCCTTCCTTCCTTCCTTCCTTCCTT
>VZRS01012934.1:215322-327003 GCA_013398055.1 Ifrita kowaldi | reverse complement strand
TTCTTTCCTTCCTTCCTTTCTTCCTTCCTTCCTTCCTTCCTTCCTTCCTTCCTTCCTTCCTTCTCCTAATTACTTCAAAATATGGGTATTAGCAATTCAGCCTGCTCCCTTGCTTCTCTAACAGTAATAGCTGTTGTGTGGTGCCTTCCGGGAACACATGCTGGGTTAAGTTTTCTTGTCATTTCTATATTTACACTTGCTTTGTGCCATGGTTTCCAACTTTGCCATTTTCTTGGCCTATTCTTATTAAAGAGTTTGAAATGTCATTTTGTTGCTTCACCTCCAATATTAATGCTTCTTAACTTTTAAGAATTTATTTAATTACTTTTTTTTTTTTAAATTGATGTAGTTTTCTTTCTCTTGCGACTTCTTTTCCCTTCATTTTGTGTCTTGGTGAAATGTTCTTATCTGCAAGAGAAACGAACAAGTTTTCCTGTTTCTACTACTACATATTTCAGAATCACATCTTTGAGCAATTCCTCCTGAAGACCTGTTGGCTGCTTTCTGGCTTTGACTTCTTTTGGAGAAATTGTAACCTGTTGGGCCTTAATTATAATGACTCCAAGATTCTCCAGCTGCCTTGGATTTTACTATTTCCTCTTGCTGTATTTCTTCCACTACTCCACCTCTCCTTTGCCTCCAACTCTTCTGCTCTTCTTCTGATGAACGGAATTAAAACTTTCACTAGCAGAAATTATGGTGTGCAGCTGTGCACACCATTTGCTGATTCCAGATTCTTTCCCTCTGTTTATGCTTTCCACACAGATTGTTGCTGCCACTGGAAAAACAAATTAAATGAAACTGGCACCCGGCTCACTGGTGAGACTGGCCGTAAACAAGCTGGGGAATGTTGGAGCAGGGAGATGGCCCAAAGAAACTGAAATCAAATAAAAAACCCAGCTGCAGAGAACCATTTAGCACAAATGCCTAGAAAGTATCCTGAAGGTGAGGCGTCCCAAAGGGGGATGAATGTGGGTTGGTTTTTATTGAGTGTAATAAGCTTTGGTGTCTTTATCCAGGTTGGGGAGGTAGCAGGTTGACTTGGAGGCCCTGGGAAGGATTTCTAGTAAAGGACTGATTTCCATCCTCCTACTCTCAGCTAACTGTTTTGCTTGCTGATTAGTTAATGAGTATGGAGAATAAGGGGAAACATTCCCTGCTTTGTGTTAACATCCACATGTGGGTCTGCTGAGATATTTCAAGTCTGAAACCCGACTGGCAAAATGTTGGGTACCTTCCAACGTGTGTTGCCAGCTGCATGTGAATATGCATCCCTGAAATGCTAGCACTTGGCAGCCATCAGGATCTGCAAATATTAAAGTATTCGTTCTTGGATCTACCTATATGTTTATAACTTGCCTTCCCCAACTGTGTGTGAGAGTCCAAAACCAAAGAATCCCCAAATACCCTTTATGTGCTCCCTGGCTCTCACTCCCACACACACTCGTACGTGCATGTGCATGTATGCATAGTTATTAGTCAAAAATACACGCAGACAGACCCAAAAAACAGGGCAGAAAGGAAAGCTGCCCTTGAAGGGACATCGCTCACAAGATGCAGCATTTGCAGCTTCATTTTTGTTCTTTTATTTGACAGAAGATATTTCACTTTTCTTCTTTTGTAAGGTATTCTGAGCTGCGTCAGAAGTCACCAGAAACTTGTGGAGGGCAACAGGGTGGATTAAGGGCACATCAAAAACTGAGAGAGAATCTGTGGGATGGGAAAGAAGCTGCAGGGTAAAGACAGAGGACTTCTGAAGGAAAGAAAAAAGCAACTCGTATGGGTTGTTTGGACTCTTATTCCAAATGAACTTGCAAACCTCTTCTCTTGTGGGTCCTGCCAAGTGATTTCAGCCATTGCAAGTGATGATTGCTGCGCATTCCTCTGTTGCAGAGGCAGCAGGCATGGCTGGAGAAACGTGGGATTTAACAGCTGGCCGGGGGAAGGGTGGAAAAAGCAGAAAATGACCCCCTACATTTGAAAGGTGTGATGTTTCTTGCTTGTGCCCCTTGCCCCCACAGCGCTTCCTTTCCTCCCTCCTACACACACATTAATAAAGCGAACGAGGATTTCAAGCTATGCAGTTCTTGGAAATAGGCTGGAGAGCCGACGGCGCTGCAACCAATGTATGATTCTCCTTTCAGGAACGAGTTCCATGTGCTGTGTGCAGTGCTGGGACCTCTCTGCCAGCTGGGGAAGAGGCAAAGTCTTAGCTGAAAGTTCCCTCAGTGCTGGGAAAAGCAGTGTTTGTGAAAGCAGATTGGTATTATGTATGTAAGATATAATGTGACTTTGTCTCTTGCAAAAGTTCCTATTCAGCAGGGCACAGAGCTGGGAGACCCTGAGCAGGGCAGGACACTTCAGTCAGACTGAAAATGGTAAACACGTACAGGAGATAAAAGTTTGATGTTCTTTGGAGGGAAACCTGGTCAGAAGTCAAGCTTTTGATGTGGACACAAGCCTCATCTCCTTGCCTTGCTTCTGCAGCCGGTGGCTCCAAATTCCAGTGAAGTTACACTGGAGATACAGTCTTTTCCCTCACCCTTTCAGCCCCGCTGCCACCACCACCACCTCAAACTGGCTGGTGCATTGGAGGTCCTGCTTTCATCTGACTCATTCTCCTTTTCTGTCACAGTGACCTCCAGTGGTTCTCTTCATTTATGTCCTTCATGCTGTGTCCCTTTAAAAAACTGAGCTAATTTTTTCCCTTTTTTATATTCTTTTTTTAAAAAACATCCACAGAGCAAAACGTGTTGAAGGGAAGAAATCAGAACGCATCAATCTTTTAATCAGATTGTTATTGTTGCTTGTGTGGGCACTGGATTCCTCCCCACTGAACATGAAGGAGAGGCATGCATCTGTGAGACTGGTGAAATAATTAACTGGTGAAACAGAACCATTATTTGTGACTATTAAATGAATGAGTAAAACTGTTCTCAGATCTGCCAAAGTGTTCACATAGAAAAATCAGACTGCTCAAGGGGAGGGAGGGGGTGAGAGGCTTGGAAAAACTGATTTGCTGAAGTTTGAAGCAGGTCAAGGAAGACTGGGGGAGGGGAAGGTACTAACTTCATCTCTGAGGTGGTCCCACTTTCAAGAACTTTGTGAGCCCTCTTTCTGGAAGTGGTTCTCTTTATACATTCAGACTTGGCTGGCAGCAGTCACCTTGCTTGGCCTTCCCTTATTTAAAGAAACAGCTGCATGTGTCAGTGTTTTTGTTGCTCTTACTTTGTACTTTGTGCCAGAAGCTCTGAAGTTATAAGCCTGCTCACCTTGTATGTACAGCTTATAAATCTGTACTCTACAGAGGGCTGATGGGACAGCCCTGGAGGACAGGGATGAAAGGGGAGGGCATCAGAGGCTAAGACTGAGACACCTCTGTAGGCAAAGAAAAGACAGATCACCACAGACTGGAAGAGAAATTGTGTTGAAAATGAGTCAAATGCTGTCAGACTCGGAGGGGTCCTTGGGGGTATTTTGTATGGAAGCAAAACTACCAGTGAACCCAAGAGAAGGTTTGCATGACTAAGGACCCTTGAATACTGCCCTAGAGCCTCCCTTGCCCTGCCTGTCCGTGCCCCACAATGGGATCAAAAAACAGAAGTCTGGGTGTTTAAGGAAAATCCCCACAAATGAATTTATAGTCTTCTGTATCAGAGGAAATTTACACTTCAATTTCCTGGCATGGAAATGCCTGCAGTGTTCACGTTTGCTTGGACACGGCTTATGTGTCTCATCTGCTGTGACTTTCCCCATTCTTGATAGCCCTGTCTAGTGGCAGAAGGGTAAATATTGGTGATACGAGGGATGAGTCCCAAGAATCCAGTGGGAGATCAACCTCTGGTTTCTGGGCTAACTACTGATATTTTTTCAAGCTGGTTGAAGAGCCTGCCCTGTGACAAGCTTCCCCAGGGAAAATGGTTACAGCACCAAGCCTGACAGAGCTCAAGGAGCATTTGGACAATGCCCTCAGGCACAGGGTGTGAGCCTTGTGCTCTGCAGGGCCAGGAGCTGAACTCGGTGATCCCTATGGCTCCACACTTCCAGCTCAGGCTATTCTGTCATTCTGTGATTCTGAGGTTCTGTGATTCTGGTATCCTCTGATGATTCTGGATTCTGTGGTTCTGAGACTCAGTGATTCTGGGATCCTCTGGTGATTCTGGATTCTGTGGTTCTGAGACTCAGTGATTCTGTGGTTCTGTGATTCTGTGATGATTCTGGGATTCTGTAATTCTGGGATTCTGGGGTTCCATGAATCTGTGGTGCTGTGGTTCTGTGGCTCTGTGACAGTGTTTCTGTGACTCTTTGGTGACTCAGTGATTCCGTGGTTCTGTGATTCCACGAATTTGTAATTCTGTGACTCTATGGCTCTGTGGTTCTGTGATTCTGTGGTTCTGTGACTCTGTGGTTCTGTGGTTCTGTGATTCTGTGGTTCTGTGATTCTGTGAACCTCCCCCTGCTCTCGAGGCAGTCGATGTTCACGGTGAGCACACCCTGCAGTGCCCAGGGCCGTGTGCTGGGCCCAGGGACAGCTCCTGCTAACATCAACAAAAGCTCTGCAGGGTGTTTATAGAGCACCCAGAGCAGCATTCCTTTCTCGGTACCTAACAGACACTGTATATTCCGCTGAGGATTGTTCCATATAATCCCACCTCGGCTCTGACAAATCAGACCACTGCTCTTTCAGGCAACTTGCCATTGTGCTCCCTTTCCTCTTCATCTGCTAAAGTCACCTAGGATGAGCCACACATTCTCCTGAGGTCTTTTGTTCCCAGTATTTTCATTAGATCCTTGGGCATGGTTTTCATTATGCATGCATGTGCTCTTACTACAATGCTGTTTAAATAATAACACGCACAGCAAAATGTTCATGTGAGCGTGTTCTAAATTTACTGGGGAGTTTCAACCGTAAGACTGCTACGTCTGTCTCTGTTGGTCTCTGGCTGCTGGCTTTTTTTATAAGTGCGACTATTAATGGTCCCAGGGGGTTGATCTATGTCTGATAAAAATGTCTCTTAAATGGATTAAATATAAGTGACGAATCATCTGTTGTTAGAGCTGCTCTTAACTCCAAGTACTTACCCCATGTCATCTTATCATTATCTGAGCAAGTCAAATGCAGTCATAGTGATTGTGATATATTTATTTAAAGTTTTCATTCTTGTGCCAATAATGAGCCTCTGAAACCCAGAAAAGCTGAGTTCTGGATCTGCTTAGCCCTATGGAGTCCTGATGTAAGAGTAAGTACAATGCAAAAATAAAATTCAAAATCAGTGGATGTCAGCTGCATTTCATTAATGTGGATATCATTTTCTGTATCTTATTTCATGATCTGGTGTTTCAGATATAAACAAATCTACTCTGCCCCGTGAGGAACTTCCTGTAGCCATTGCACAACATCTAGGCTGCTTGAGAAGAGGCCTTTTAAAGAACAGCTTCTCTGTATCTTTCACGCTCAAAAATCCCAAACTTTTGTTTTTATACCGATGCCAATTCCTCCCAGCAATCACTTGGAGCTGTGTATCCTTCACGTGGCTGTCAGTAACTCTGTCCTGTGCTGCCTGGTTGTCCCAGGAGATGAGCCCACACATACTCCCAGCCTCTACTGGTGGCTCTGCCCTTGCTCTTCCCTTCTTCTTCCCCCCTTCTCTGCAGAATCTGTGCACTGCCATGGTACCTCTGTGAGTGGCTGGCAGATTCCCTATGCAACAAGCACCGGAGCCTCCCTGTGACCAGGGCTTTCAAGACTGAGCACTTGTGCATGTGAGAAACTCTTCTGTGGTCCAGGAGATCATGCAATCCTTGCTTATTTATGGGTAAGGAATGATGTGGGATTCGTGCTGCTATATTAAACTCAAACTGCTCGAGGCTGTGCAGCAAGCCTGCCAACCCAAGGTGCATTTCTCAGGGTATTTGGGGAGTTACAAGGAAGCTTGTCCTTCATCTCTGGTGATTTCATGTGTGTGAGTGGAATGTCATGGCTACACAAGAAGAAGACTCATCATTATCCCCAAAAGCATGATAAGCCCATTTTGTCTTACGAGAAAATGTATTAAGCCTATGTGCTTTCCTGGTAAATCTCTCCTGGTTGTTATTGGAACAGAAACTTGAGAGATGCAAAAGGTAGAAAGGAAAATAATCTATTTACAGACACTTCTTGTCTGCTGGCATTAGAAACTGTAGATATTTTAAAGTGGGTACAGCAAAGCCCTAAATCTTCCCTGTTTTGTCTCAGAGTTCCAAAAGGAGACTGGCCTAAAAGCCTGACTGAGGAATTGGCTACTAAAGCCCCAGTTCTTACGTGGATGGGTCACCACCCCAGTGATCCTTGGCCTGGATGAGGGGAGCTGTGGGGCAGTTCTCATTTCACACTGGGGGTTGATCTGATCACAGAGCTGAGCCCCTGCCATAATGTTACACGGACACTTTTCTTCTTACTGGGAAAAGGTTTGATCTTGTTTGGATCTGAGTTCAGCTGCACCCAATGCTTGAATGTTTCCATGGCCTTTCAGATACTGGAGGGTGAGAGAGGGCAAGAACTAGCTTATGAAAATAGGCAAAATGTCTAACAGTGTGAAAACTTGATCTGGATCCCAGTAGGTCTTCCCTCCTCCAGTGCAGTGACAAAATGGGAAAAACAGATACACACTGGAAAACTCAGGTGACAAGGTGGGATTCTTTTGCCTTTTGCTGTGCCCTGGTTTTCTGCTTGAGTGACCCAGATCTTGTAAAATGTATTTCTAACAACAGGAATCCACACAAATCCCTCCTGCCTCTAACATGCACAGCCACAGCAAGAAAGGTGGTTCCAATATATATGGAAGGATTTTCCTTGGTGAGTATGTAGGGCTTTCCTGGAAGTTCCACTGGAGAAAAAAAGTCCCTTCAAATTTTCAGAAGTTTTTCTTAAGGGAACTTGGTCCACAATATGCAGAGTGGCCTTAAACATGCTCTCTGAAGTCCAAGCCTGTACTTTATCATAGCAGTGAACCCATGAATGTGCAGAGGATGCTCACCTGCCCTGTCAGAGAGCAGAATCCAGCTGTTGGAAAAGGATGGTCCATGGCATATGCAGTGCAAACCACTCTGTTGGATCACTCACACATCTGGAAAGAAAGGCATGGAGAGGGTTAGATCATAGACATTTTCCACAGCAAATTAGTTAACATCAACTCCAGGAAAAAATTATTTGTGAGGAGAACAGTCCAGGAAACCAATTAAAAAAGTGGACTCAGGGGGGTATGTATTCAGAGAACTGTGTGGGAAGTCATGTGCATAGCTTCCACTGAAGTCAGTGTCCAGAGGGGCATCCTGGGGGATGGATGGGCCATGAGAAAATGTCTTTGAGCATGGTCACCTTTATCTGGGTGAATATGAAACCTATCACTAATTACCGGATGACTGTATTCATAGCCTGGTTAAAAAACTGGGATAAGCAACCATGGGAGAAAAGCCAAACCCAACCAGACCAAACCAAACCCAACCCAACCAAAACTACCACCACCAAAATCAACCAACCAACCAACCAATCTAGTGAGGGCAAGGAGGGCAGGCTACACATCAATGCTTTATGTTTCTGCCCCAAGCTTTCCACACAGCTCACAAACCTTCAGAAAAGTGGGCAAATCTGACTCCATTTTGAATAATAACTGGGATAAAGCAATACAATGACTTTGCCAAGGAGTCCAAGCCCTCTCCCCATTAAAACTGGGGATGAATGCATGTGCCTCTTTTCCTGCTTTGTTCTTGAATCTATTAGCAGAAACTGGTGGTGGTTTCAGTAGAGGAAAAAATGTACTTTTTAATGATTTTGTTGCTCACATGACCGAACTCCTCATGCTGATGGTTCCCATTTTACCTTGGGAGGTATCATGTTGTGGTGCTTAAAAGGTAGCTTGTGCTTCCTCTGGTAGTATCTATTTTGTAAATAAATAAAGCCCCTCAGACTCCACAGAAACTATCATAGCACTTTTCCTCTGCAGTAAACTATGACCAAATAACAAAATGTTTCAAACTCTCAAAGGCTGTAACTAAATCCAGCCAGCATTCCCCTACTTTCTGAATTACTGCAAGAAAGCCAAGTTCTCTGTGGTGGCTCAGCAGACCAAGGACACTCATGCGTAAGTGAACACACTGTGGCCGCATTGTGTTGGGATAGTGCTGTCCACAGGTTGGGGTGGGGAATGCTTCAAACCAAGCCAAGCAGTTCCTGTGCCTGAAATGCCTTCCTTGAGAGCACGGAGCCATTCCAGAGGACAGGCATAAGCTGCGCTGGTTGATTTCGTGTGTCTCGAAGGCCAGATGAATGTCTGTATTTACAAAGGACCACGAAACAAACTCTGTGAGTGGAACTCTACTGTTGGGTGAGCTCCCCGTGCCAAGTGCACGGAGCCTGGAAAGGTCTGTGATGGAGGTCCAGCACAGGGGAGCTGCTGGGAAGAGCTGTCATCATTTGATGTCTCTTAACCACTTTTAAGTCCTGTAGTAAACACGGTGACTGCTGTAAAACCAGAACAGCAGTGGGGTGCCAAATCTGTGTCCGCCTCGGAGGTCTTGGGCAGGAACAATGTTTCTGACTGTGCTGATTGGATCTGGGAGGCAGGACTGCTGCTCAGGACACTTCTGAGGGGGGCCACTGTCTCCTGGTGTGACACTCTGGCCTCATTTCTTTGATTCTGACTGGTGTTTGACCTCTCAAGCTGAAACTTTGTAAACCACCTCTCAGAAGATTTCAGCCGTAGTAGTCATACCATTTTTAAAGGTGAACCAAGGTAAACCAATTGTACTGCCCATAGTAAAAATCTTTTGGAATTTCTTCTGAGAAGCTCTAGCACCTCTATGGTTCACAGAGGAAAAAATGGAAATTTGGAAGTGCATCCTCTGCACTGCAAATGCTCTTTTATCACCTTAAAGAACATCTGGGCATGTTGTAACCCTCTGAAAAATCACACTTATTTAAAGAAATCTCCTTTATCTGGAAAAGCCTTCGTTATGGTATAGCTCCTGTGCATGAGTGGACTTTCTGTGCACATTCCACCCTCCTCCAGGAGTGCAGACCCTGCCGTCTGAGCAGGCTCATGCTCGGAGATGGTGAAGGCAAAGGACGACTTTCCCCACAGCTCCTGCTTATCCAGGAGCTTGGGAAAAGGCACTGGGATAGGGTGGTGCAAAGCAAAGTGAGGAAGAAGCTGTCCTACTCTGTTCTGGCTGCTTTTCCTGCCAGGAGGTGGGCAGAGGAAGCTGGTGGGGATGCTGAGGGGAGAGCGTCACCCACCAACAGAAAAGCTGGGATGAAGGGCTTGGAGAAACACAAGATCAGAGGCTATGAGGCAGGATGTGGAGAAAGGACTTGCTGAAACAAGAGACTGGTGAAGGAAGGTGCTGTGGGTGAGCTGAGGTCTGGGATTACCTGGGAATAGAGAGACCAAGAGAAAGAGAGCTAAAAGGACATGAATGCAAAAGTGCAGCCTTCCTAGAGTTCATACAGTGAAACATGAAATATTGAAGTTCGAGCACCATTTCTTTTCTCCTCCAACATTTGGTGTCATAGACATCAGAAAATACCAGGATAAGTCCTGATTCTTAAGTCCTGACCCCTGCAAGGGTCTTTGAGACTAGTTAAACCTTTAGGGTTGAACTGTCTGAGAAACTGAAATCTCTGGGAGATTTTGCCTACCACCGCAAGAAAGGCAAAGCTGCTCTAGTTTATCTCAGAAACAGGGATCTTCAGAATTTATTTTCCAGCAAAGCTGAGAGCTCAAAAAAACTTGCATTCAGCTCGTGGAGTCTGCAGCGGCACCTTTCAAACCAGAGCCTGTGAAGCACAGGATCCACAGACATCTTTTGTAAGGCCTGTGCGAAGGTCTTTCAGAAAAACAGGAATTTTGCTTAAACTCTCTACAATTGCAGATTTTATCGATAGGAAACTAGGAAAAAAATTACAAATCCTTAACAGACAGTGAAGGATACAGGGGAGATCAGAGACACTTCAAAATCAGTTTTCCCCTTATGAGGAGGCCAGTTCTGTGGAACCAAGGTCAAGCATTTGTGTGTTTGGTTCGGTTTGTGCTCTTTGGGCCCCTGTCTGCCAAGGCTCATCCTTTCTGATGAAGATAAATTGCCTCTGCCCACCAGAGCTTTCAGTTTTAGCTCCAGCTGGGATATGCTGGTAATCCTGAGATACAAAATTGTCTTCTGAATATATTGCAGTTAAGTTCAGTTGTATAAATCCAAGCATTAGCTGGATACTATAAATAGGCAGGATGTGCAAGGAGGCCAAGTTGAAAATGTGCAGAAACCATGCCTTTTTTCCTTAGTGCTATGCTTCATCATGTATAATATTTTTCATCTGAAAAGGAAACAGCATGCACGTGCTTTGTGGCTGTTGCAATTAACTGGACATAATGAAGCGTTGAATTTCACACTTCAGAGAAGTAGGTTGGGAAGGATGGGTAATTTTTTCTCAAGTTTTCCTGGTTTTAGTACTTTCTTGGAGGTAGTTTTGTGCTAGATTGGGTAGGGAGCAGAAATACATCTGGTTTATATTACGTGATGGCTGTACTTTGGCAATGGAAAAAGATGGCACTTTAAAAAAAGGCAAGAAGAATAAAAAAGAAAAGTTTGGCCACTACAGAATAGAGCAACAATTACAAGAACTATCTTAAAATTCCCAGGATTTGTAACCTATTTTTCCATGCTTGCATTTTTCTGATGTTGCTGGTGTTAAAGGAGTGGGACAGAGGAAATTCAGTTGGATTTTGCGAAGTTCAGATATCCCTGTGAAACAATCCCCTTTATTCAGGTTGCCCCCACAGCGGCTGCTGTGATTTGCACGTGAAAGGGATAAGAAGGAAGAAAAAGTGATAGATGATAATTTTTTTTCTCGTGTTTTCTTCAGCCAGCGGACCTGAAGTCTCAAAGGGGGTCTCTCTCTTAGCTGGTCTCATCTACAGAGATGAGGCAGAAGCAGGATTCATGCAGATGGTTTTGGAAACAGAGCCATGTGAGACATCTTTATGCTGGAAGAGGGGAAAAGTTATTCCAGCAATGCAAGAGCACCTCGTGATGTGTCCCCCGGTGCAGTTTGCAGTTTTTCTTCCCTTTGTGTATTCACGCAGGAAACAGGTTTTGCCCTCATCACACAAAAGCAAGAAGAACTGGGGCTCTACTCTTGTTGTGGCCATTTGCATCTCGGAGCAGAGGCGTCGGGAGCCCAGGACACTGACCATCTGTCCGGGTCTGAGCAGGGCTGCGGGTGTGACCTGCGAGCACTTTCCAAGAGCAGAGGAAGCGGTGCATCCCCTGGGGCTGCTTTTCACACTCTCCAATTTGGAGAGTGCAGTGGCTCAGCCCCTGCAGGGCTGGGGCTGGGGAGCTTGGGAATCTGCTTCCCCTGCAGTGGGGTCTGAGCTCCGTGACTTTTTTTACCCCCAGGTTGTTCAGCAGCTGAGCTGACTTGAAATACAGCACTGGAACAAAATATGTTCTGAGTGATTTTTAAGTAAAAGCTAATGTGAAAACGTGGGAGTTTAGACCAATGTAAACACATTAAATTTAAAACGGTTTTCAAATGTAGTAAATAAAAAAAGTAGTGTTCCTGTTCTTGAAATTCCTAAAGAACACATTTTTCCTTCTGAGTCATTATTTAATTAGATTATATTTTATTAGACATTCTTTACAAATTTTAAAATACTGCTATTATACATGCACAGAGGAAAATCAGTTTGAACGATTGTTTGTAGGCATTCATTGAAATCAACCACAAACCAGGAACATTTTATGTCAGTTATCAATGTACTCAATATGTATATCTAAAGTGCATTATGTTACAAAAAATATAGAAAGTCAGCAGCACCAAGATACGTTCACAAAATAAATACACCGGTCAACAAAATAAATTATGGTAAATGTGACAATAATAATTGTCTTAGCCTTAGCCAAAAAAAAAAAAAAAAAAAAAAGGGAAAATTCACAATAACCAAATGTGCAGTTTCAGAGAGCAATGGGGGGGAAAAGGTTTTATTCTGAGCATTTACAATATTTACAGGTAATAAATATTTTAATACTTCCCATATGTTCACTATTACAGAATACTGCAATATGTCTTCCAAAAATCTCTTGCTGAAAACGTCAGCGCCTCCTGCAAAGAAAACAAAAGGACAGAACAGAAAAATTAATTATTTTTCCCTTCAAATGTGTGAACATAAAATCAATAGCAAGAGTGCCACAGACTGTAACAGGTATGCCTTGCTAGTAACCATTTGCAATAATGGGGCCTGTTTGACCATATCACAGTTTTAGATATCTATTCAAGACCTCTGTTGTGTTTTTCCCAATGCAATTCCTCCAGCAGTGTGATGACCTGCAGTTTGTCACACACTGAGGCCATCATTGCACTGTACTATACCCTCAGAGGAATGGAAACGAGCTTTAGTTTTATTTAGAGCCTTATGCGAGAAGATTCCTGAGTGCTACAGGCAGAAGAATTCTATCACCCCATGATAAAAATGCCAAGTGATGCCAAAGAGAAAAACACAGTTGGAGAAAAGCGAAATTAGTTTTGAAGATATGGAAAAGGAAGTGCTTGTTAATGCCATGACGATGCTATGTTCACTGCTGGGGTGTGCTGCCATGTTCTGGTTAAAACAGTGCCACGGGGCTTATTTGGTCTCTTTTTCCCACGGATAGACCACCCCTTAGATAAGGGGCTGTATATTTCTGTGGTCTCTGTGAGTAAGGGCTGCTCAGGTCTCAGAGTGAGCAGACCCTTGATAGCATCTCCTTGAGTGCTTGACTGAGTGAAAAGGCTCTAATCCTGAAACTTTCCCTCAGGGAGCCAGAGAGCTTGGTCCTGAAAGAAAGCAACCATCCTGTCCTGTTATCCTCCAGCTCCTGTTGCCTTCAGCCCAAGCTGAAGCAATCAGCTGCACCCAGCCCTGAGACCTGGGAGTTTTCTAAGGGATGCTGCAGTCTGGTGGGAGTTCTCTCCCCAGGAGAACAAAGCAGAGCCTGCTCCCACCCTGCCAGTGTATTCCTTATCCTGCAACATGAAGTTGCTCAGGGGTGCTGCAGGAAATGCTGAAGGGTTGGGCTTTTTCTCTTTCTGTCCCTGTGAACAGCACATAATTTTTTAGTGGTTCCTTGGGAAACACCTAAGGGTGGAATGTGGAGCTGTAGGATGGAGTGGGATTCTCTCTGCTGCTGGACTGATCACCAGAGCTGGGGGTAGCGTTCCACATGGCAAAGGTGTGTGGGTGTGAGGCACAACAAAACTCAGACCCTGGAGAGTATAAGAAGGTTTTCTTAACATGCACATTGAAACGGAGGCTACACCCAATAGCAAGTTTACTCATTCGAAAGGTCTTTTAGGAAATTAGGTAAGAGCAACTTAATTAAAGTGGGAATATAGCTGGAATGTCCATGAGAAACAACCTTTAAAGTGCCTGGAATGGAAATGCTAGCACGAAGCTCCTTAATAATTAGCAACAGTATTTGGGACCATTTCAGGATATATTCCAACAGGTATAACAATGGCACATAATCCATACAGAATGGCTGTGCATGTCTGTGTCTGCATTACTCAGACCTATTTCTAAGAGGGTGACATTTTCAATTTGGCCTAGATTTTAGGCTTTGTTTTAAAGTTTAAGCTAAGCCACATCTGGACAATGGGCTCTGTACTAATGATAATTTGCAAGCTGTGTTCAGTGATTTGGTCCAAGGTTTTGAAAGATTGGCTTCTTTCATGAGATACTCTTTGTAGCAAGTCAAAAGATCGAGAAGAGACTTTTTTTTTGCCTATTTTTTTCTGACCTAAACCCAAAATTTTGCTTTCACAATTGATCGGAGAGAACTGGTATGAAGATTTTAATCCAGGGTGTTGAGCAGAAAAGAAGCACAGGGATACAGCGAAAATCATGCTTAGAGTTTACATCTTTTGCCTGCCAACTGGGATAACTAAAAACTCGTGTACTAGAAGTTTGTTAGGGCTAAACCAACATGGTCTCTGTACTTGTGAAGGAGGAATTCCACTTTCTTTTCTTAATGGATTCTCTTTGACTAATCATCTCCAGTTGAGTATCTAAAATACAGGTTCTCCTTAGGAACCTGTGAGAAATGCTGCTCTTGGATGCTGGACTCCACAGTAAAGCTGAGAGCCTTCAGCCATCCAGCCACACTTCAAACAGAAAGGCTGAACTGCGAAAATCAACAGGGTTGTACCTGTAGCTCTTTCATATATCCCATTAGATAGACACCAAAGACTGCATAGCAAGAAAAAGAAATAATGGTTGAAATGCTCTAGGATGTTTTTTCCCTCACATTCTGGATTTCTTTGTGCTCAAAACAGTTGTTATTTACTGGCCAACACAGTCCCTTGACATCTGTTGAAACACAGGCACCTCCTGAGCAGAATCCTGAAGGTTGCCTTTGCTAAGGTGCTGAGACAAACCAGTGTCTCTTACTTCCCTCCTACCTACTACAGCCATGCCAACTGGTTTTGGTCTAGGATACCCTGGTTTATGGTCTGGGACACCCTGGTTTATGGTCTGAGTGCCCAGCCCCAGGTGTTGGTAATTCCTGTGGATGCCAGCACAAGATGAGGTGATGGAGCACATTGCAAACTGTGGCCTGTAAAGCCTAACCCCAGGCTGGATTTTAGTAAATCCCACAGCTGTCTCTTTCCAAGGGATTTACTGCGAGCAAGTGGCACTTGTCTTACGTCTGTTCTGCCAAGGTGAAGGGGAGGAGGAGAGAAAAGGGTGGGGGTTTTGCTGGTGACATGCAAACATTCAAGGAGAACTGAGGAGTGGAGTCCTTGGCTTTGTCTGCAAGTGTGCAGATTTCCACCCAAGCTGAGATGACTGCAAGGGGATGAGTCACTTGGGACACCTAAGCTGATGTCTCCAGGCCACTGCCCTAAAAAGCCTTCACTGTCATGCATGAGGGAGGCATATCCCTCTCCAAGGGCAATGCTAAACATTTTTAAGCAGCAACGTAATTGTTTCACGAGCTTGCAAAAGGATGGTGCTGTATTAAAAAGTTCTAATGGCGGGGAAAATTTTATGGTGAAAGGCTGGTCTGCATTGTTTGCAGATACTACTGAGAGAGAATTTTTCTGTGTTCTCCCCTAAGGTTAAACAGTAAAATGAAAAACTGTAAAGTAAGGGTATGAAAGTTGCCAAAAAGGGGAGGTGTTGAGAGGAAGGAAAGAAAACTTTTCCATTTTATAGATGCAAAGCCTTAAATAAAAGTCAACGCTTTCAATCTGCTGAGACCCAAGTGTGGGAACAAGATGTGATGTGAGATACACTACGGTTCAAGCAGGAAAGGAAATTTTAGTGGCTGTGATGTGCTTCCTTTTTGCAGAAATGCCTTCACTTACTACTCAGCTTCAGGAAGCAGATTTTGGCAATAAGTTGTTCATGTGAGTTGCGTCTCATAGGAAGGAAAGGTTTTGTCCCCAGTGCAAAGTGGAAGGGGCACTTACCTGCAGAGAGCACCTTGAGACTGTGCTTGAAAAGCCACTGCCCAGTCACAAGTACAAAGATCTGCTTTTACTCCCAGTTTGGGTGAGGCCTTGGCCTCTCACACCAAAGGATATCAATTTCAGTAAATACATGGCATGCTCCCCAAAAGAACATGGCAGAATTACCTTAAAGTGTGATTATGTGTAGTAACAGAGATGTCCAAGAGTGGGCTCTCAGTCACAACGTCTCCATACATGCTGGAATTTAGCCAGGCTGAGCGGGTTCGCCTCTTTTTCTTCTCTTGTTCCTTACGTTTTCCAGGCTTCGCTTTCTTTTTCTTCCCTGACGCCTTCAGGGGCTGCTCCTTGTAGGTCTGTGATTTGTTTGTCTCCTGAGTTAGGTATCTGCCCTCATCTTCACTGCCAAACCGGACAGGGTAGTTCTTCGTGTTGGTAGCAGGTTTAGGGTTCGGTGACACCTCCGACGTTGCACGGATCTCTGCAGTGTTGACACCTTCGATCAAATTTTGAAGGAATATTCTTCTTCGTAAGTCTTGGATTGACTTGCCCTTGTCATGCAATAGCTGGTGCTCTGATACAGCCCGTTTGCTAAAGGAAGAGAAGAGAGGAGAGGGAAAAAATATTTAGGATTTGGTTATTTCCCAGTGCTTGGCAGAGCTCCTCTCTTCTCTGGCTGTGGTGGCCACAGTGACTGTGTACCAGGCTTGGAGACAACCAGTGATGTCAGACTGCTGGAGCAAGTCCTGCTTCTTCCTCAGAGAAGCTGCTCCCAGCAGAGAAGGGAAAGACCTAAGCGGGTAATAATTCTCAGCTGACCGATCACACACCACTGGACCTGGAGCTGGATTAGTCACTGCCGTGTTCTAGGAAAGCATTAAGACTCTTAATATATCACACTTGAGGCAGTAAAAGCAGGAAGGCAGTTGTCAGAGATAGGAAAACTCAAGGGTCAGATAATGCAGCAAGAGAGGAAAACCCAGTACTTGTCCTGGAGCTGGAAGCAGTGTTTATACAGCATCATTCTAGTGATTTTCTTCGGCTCAGTCATGTACTTTGAAAACATAAACAAGCACATAAAAGTGCCTTTTATTCCTGCATTTAAATAAGTGGAATTGCAGCAGCATAAGGGAAAAATTTTTGAATTTGGGTGCCTAAAACACAGGCACTTCAGTCCATAACGAGCTATCCATGGAGGCAGCCTGAGCACCAGCAGAGATGAGTCCCAGCCACTACTGTGGATTTACTGCTTGGTCACTTGTGTCTAATTACGGTTTTAGATGCCTTCCTAGTATTGCTCTAGGTGTGAACTTTAGGGGCCAAATTTCTTATCTGCTGTGCTATTTGAGTTTTGTGCTAACCCTCTTTACTGGATCTTCTTCAAGAGCATCCTGGTTTGTTGGAGTGGTTTTTCCAGAGTTCATCCTGACCTTTTGGTACACTGAGCTCCGTCTTGTTTTCAAGGAACTGGGAGATGAGTAGCTATCTGTCTTTCAGAGATGTTGTACTGGCAAGGAATGTATTAAACATCTGAGGAAAGAAGATACAAATGGCACCTGGATCATAAATAACTGTGAGAAAATACGTGCCTTTTCCTTGAAGTGGAGTAGATGCACAGCTGTGCTGTGAAGCACAGACAGAGCACAAGCTGGGATTTTAGCTACGTTCCCATGAATGCAATAATACAGTTTATCCTTCCAATTGCTCCACTCCAGCATGCAGAGTTTGGCTATGGAATCTCTCCTCTTGTATCAGGGTATGGCATGTGACTGGATTCTTACTGGCCAAAGAAATTCCATTCACTGCCTTGCCTGTCCTGTAATCATTTGGTCAATTAGCTGGGTAAGAAGTGGTTTCTGCATGTGGGTGAACTGGAAGAAGACACATCACTGTGAGTGAATATTCCTTCCTTCCACCCCATCCCATCCCTCATTCCCCTGCTACATTACCAGGTTTTAAAATGCAAAATGTTTGGGAGTGTTCTGCAGTTTCTCTCAGTCTTTTCAGCCAAACCCTTTAGATTTGTGACTTGATCAACAGTAGAGCTATTGGAAATTGGCAACTTCAAGTAGTATTGGCTTAAGAGCATCCCCTTCACTTTTTGTCTTTGTAGGGCTGCACTTTTTGAGTTTGGCTTCAAGTGATGGATTTAAGTGATACTACATGTCTATTACTCAGTGCAAAATTCAAACAGCAGCTTTCCCTCATTCCACAACGAGATGCCTTTCAAAATCTTGCCCAAAATCAGCTCTACGTATACTGACGTTTGTGAGCACACATGTAATCAAATATTGTCTGTGTTTTAAGTGTCCCAAAATCAGTTTTGCATGACTTCAGTCTTTAGGGCAAATATTTTATGCCCGTCTACTAAATGTGCCTAAGCAAAAATGCAATGTGATAATCCTAAGCTGATCCCATATCATGTCTTTCTCTTCAGTGCAGCTGTGACCATTAACACAAGCACACGATCTCCCCCAGAAGAATTTTTTGGACCGAGAGCCATCTCCAACACCCTTCTCATTAGGGTCAGTCTGACTGACAAATGGGCCAATAAAACCAGCACCCTGGGCTGCTCTGGGTGATGGCCTCTGTGCTGCCTGTCAGGCTGTCCAGTGTGACTCAGGTTACATTCCGAGCTTCAGTAGCCTATTTTCTCAGGAATTTTCATGGGAAATTCAGTTCTGCTTTCACTCTTCTAGTTCATAGAAAGTATATGAAATCTCTGTGCTTTAGGGAGTCTAAACCAGTGTCTCGTGATGAGCAAAGCTTTCCTACTGCCTCTTGTGAGCTACCAAGGATAATTCCTTCTGTCACAGACAACCTAAAGCTGCCTTAATCCTCTAATGTGTATTTGGTCAATTTCCCTACAGTGACAAAATCTTGACTCTCCAAAGCCTGTTATTAAAGTCCTCTTGACTGAAAACCTATTCCATTTTACTGAACTGAAACCTAAACATTTCATTCCAGTACACACAAGGCAGTCAGAGAGCATTACAAGATCTACATCTTGAGCGAGTATGCATTTCCAAAATAATGCAGGGATTGACGTGTGAGGGGTTGGTGTGCCAAAGAGGGTGGGTGTCTCTTTAAATGTCTCTATGATATTTAGCATCAAGTCTGGCCCCAAATAACATTCTGCTATTCCAGATTGTATAACATTACGTAGTGTTACATTTCACATGACTTTTATTACTCAGCCGGACTTAAGGATTACATTTTGCCTACCAGCTTCCTTTGTATGCTCTAGACCAAAAATCTCCTTGAAACAAAAATGTGGTAGATACAAATCTCTTTGACCTTCTGCCTCCTTCTGCTTCAGTTATTCAAACAACTCCTATGTTTGTAAATCATGGAGAAAGACTTGCCCAAGAAGACTGATGTAAGAAGTACTTCATAATGGAGATATCAACAACATCTCACCCACACACTCAGAGCAGGAAGGCAATGGAGACTGGAATGATTGCATTCACATATTGGCTATGATACGCAAAAAAATATTAGGCTGTTAGGGTTAAGATGACCCACTAGAGGTCCCTTCCATCCTTCTATAAAATGCACCTCTCGTCCAAGGTAAAGGAGTCTGTACCCAAACCAAGAGCAGTAAATGCTAAGCTTACATGTGGCAGGCACTTCTGAGAGTGGGATGTCGACGGTTTGTACTTGACCAGAGCATCCAAACTAATTACAGGATCCAAGTAAGTGTACACATGAGACTGAGTGTCTCATCATGGGAGAGCAGCAGAAATCCATGACTTGTGACTATCCTGACTTCACATACTTCCAGATAAGCTGCTCTTTTCAGGCACATTCCTCCTTAATTTTTTTTTTCTTGAGATAGCTAGCGTTTCTAAAAGGCAACATTCTTCAAGCTACCACTTTCTATCTCAGAGAGCTGCTCTTATTTAGCTGTTATTATCCTTGACTGTTCATGTTGGGTCTGATCCTAAATTCATCAAAATAACCAAGGAGGATTCAGTCAGCTCTCTGGATTTTGCAAGACTGAGTGCCCTTGCCACTGACTCCAAAGGGAGGGAAATCTGCTCAACCTATCTCAGGGTTAGGAAAAATATTTTGAACAGATCTAGGGACAGAATGCTGCAATGTCTGGACATGATGATAAAAATATGTAATTTCATTTTGAGGCATTACTGGGTTTCTCAGAAGTTCTTTAGCAACTAAAGCACTCCTATAACAAATAACATGTCTGGAAATCTTTTCTTGGGACAATTTGCTATTGCTTTCCATGGGAGATTTGCTTCAGCAAAATCTGTAGAACCAGGCCTATGTAATTTTGATTATTTTTGCATGTCTATGATAATGTGCTTCAGTAGTTTCATCCATTACTGGTTTAAACTTTTGACTGGAAAAAAAAAACCAAACCAAACCAACTCAAAGCCTAAGTGAATTATTAACCATTAACTCTAGGAATGGTTTGTGGTGATATTAAAACACGACACATGTTTGAGTGTGGTGTCTGTGTTTGTGCTGTGCCCACAAACAAAACTACGTGAATGCCACTAACTGACAGCCGACTGCTTTCTTGTGTGTGTTTTACATGCCAGAGCAAAGAGGGAGCTGAGAAATGCGTTTTCACTGGGTAGCTCACACTTTTCTTCCCCCCTGTCAGGACAGAATGGGGATGTTGGGAAGACCTCTAATCCTGACCTTTAAAAACAAGTGTTAGAACTACACTGACTTCAGAAAGAGAAAGAGTATTTCTTTGCAAATCTATTTTTTTTAACAATCAAATTTGGCTCAGATCCAGTTCAGAGTTTCCTAGCCAAGAAAATAACAGCATTTAACTGCACTACAATTATTTTCTTTTTTTATTTATTTTTGAAACTGAAGTTTGATTCCTCTGTATAAAATGGTCCCAAAAGAAAGAAATAGCCCAAGAACAGCTTGCAGGAGTACAAAACAGTTAAACGTTAATGGACTGAGAAGAATACACTGTAACATTATCAGCAATAACATGTCCTACATGATTTGCTGTAGGAGATTTGTAATAGCTCTCTGCCTGGTGCCAAACTTTAGGTGTGTCTGAAGTCACTTCACCTGGAGTATATTTTTTTTTCTTTTGGGTGTTTGGGGTTTTATTATTATTATTATTATTATTATTATTATTATTATTATTAATAGTATTAGTATTAGTATTCAGTGTGTTGCTTAAATGGCAGGAGAAGTGATATTTGGAGATCTTGTCCTTATGTATGTAATAAAGCATTTACAAGGAAACCCATCTGAAATTGTTTGCTGTGTCATGTTTCCCTGCAAGTTGTGATCGGATTTTCCAGCACTTTTTCTCCAACTTCCTTTGGAACTGAATAACAATACAGCCCTCCCCAGTATGACTGAGGTGTTTCTTCCTTAGAAAATCTGATGCAAGTCCAGAGAAAGCCAGCAAGTTAGATGTGTGAGGCAGCTGCTGCTGCATCAGCCCAGAGGCTTCTCCTGCACTTTGCATACGGGTATTAGTATAGACCAGGCTGATTATTTTGGAAGGAGCAAAAAGGTCATTTCCTGAACAGACTGTCTTAAGTTACACTATCATTTATCAAAAAATATGCCTCTGCCTCAAAGTAATATACTGGACTCCCTTTGGATTTTTTTTTCCCCTGAAGTGGCAGAAATCCAAAGAAATTGTTCAGTACTTCAGTGTCATGATGGCCCTCACTTCTGCGTGTTTCCCCTGCCCTTATCAATATTGGCTCCAGGCCAGCGCCGAGGAAGCGTATGCTATTTAATGTAACACACAGCATTCGGATAAACCAGGATGCTCCCTACGAGGGTCCCGGGCAGCAGCACAACAATCACCCAGCTGCGTCGGAAGAGAAGCCCCTCACCTTTCTCATCTCCTCCCCCAAAACTTTTTAAGGTCAGACAGCTGCAAAGCGCCCTTTCCCTGTCCCAAATGCCTCTTCCTGGCGCTCAGGCACCGCCGGTGGAGCACCTGGGGCAGGTAACACGGAACGGCCCCGCGCAGAGCCGGAGCGTCCCGGGCTGCCTCCCTCCCCACCCGCCCAGCCGCCGCAGCGAGGGAAAATAAAAGAAAAAAAGAAAAAGAGGAACTCACAGTCTGCGGCTGATCTCCTCTACTGATCTCCCGTAGGAGGGCACGGAATAACTCAGCAGGAACACTGCGAAACTCCACTGCTGGAAGAGTTTAGCGAACATTGTATCCTCCGGGGCTTAAAACCTGCAATGAAAGGGAGGTCAGTCCCGAGGGACAGATGCGCCAGCGCCGTCCTCAAGGAGTCCCCGCTCCGGCTCTACCAGCTCCGAGGCTCTGAAGGAAAAACAAACTTTCTGAGCTCTCGGCTCACTCCTTCCAAACTTCGCTCTGTCTCTCTCCCTTCCTTGCTGTCTGCCTCTTCCTCCCTCCCTCTTTCCCTCCCTCCCTCTCTCTGTCTCTCGCTGCCCGCAGGCAAGAGCTCTCTCGATATTAGTTCAAAAAGCATCCAGCTCTCATTTGAACAGGGTTAGAGCGGGGTCCAGGGAGTTCCCTGAGCCCTGTTCCGTTCCAGTCCGCTAAGCCACTCTCTCAGGGCTTTATGTTACAGCAGAAGCCCTCTCAGCAGATAAGGAAAGATTCCCAAAAGTCAGCTCAGCTGCTCACTTCTCTGTAAACACACGCGCGGACACACAAACACACACGCAGACTGAGGCGAGAGGGGGATGCCTCCCCACATCTGTCTTTCAGCATACCTCCGCAAAAAAAAAGGGTCAGGTTCACTTCTCCAGCTGCCGGAAAGTTTTGGTCCCCAGCATTGACAAGGAGAGAGACAAGCAGTGACAAGGAGGGACAAGCAAAGGTCGCTGCCTGTCTGGGAGGAGCGGTAGCCCCGGGAGGCTCAGGGGCTGGGAAGCGTGCTTGGCTCGGCAGGTTGGACTGGGCTGCAGCCTGCGATGTTCACACGCTCCGGGAGCAGCCTCTGGGAGACCTGCGGGAGGACGGAGGGTTTTGCAAAGAGATGGCGCCCTAGGAACATGTGCGGAGAGAGCGAGAGCCCGGGCGGGATACCCACAGCCAAAACGGAGACTGGGAATCAGCGCTTCCCGGGCCCACAATCAAAAAGGAGCGAAGAAAGGGAAACACCCGGCAGCACATGCACTCAGCGGACCCCAAGGATTCCGGCCAAGCTCTCCGCATCTTCTGCAGCCGGACTCCTCTCTCGCTCACCTTCCAGCTCTCCCTTTTTGTGTTTACCCCCGGGTCAGCGCCTCCCCTGCCGCGGGAATTCCTCCCATCGGTGGGGGCACTTTTTAGCTCAAGTCCCAAAGCCCTGCCCGGGACTGTTGCCGCCTTTCCTTGCACGCACCTACCGTTGCTGGTCGCCGTTCCCCTATTAGCCGGAGGGTCGGATCCTAATGATGCTAATTGTACGCTAGTGAAGGGAGGGGGGGAGCTAAGGGGGAGGGCTGGGGGAAGGACTCCCGGTCTGTGAACACAGGCGCTCCTGGCCAAAAAAGTAAACTAGTGGAAAGTTTTCTCCTCCTCTCCCCTTTTCGCCTTCCACTTCGCCCTCCTTCAGCCTGGCCAGGGCGCTGCAAACCGCTGCGTCAGGTTGCGCTCCCGTGCGAGGCGGACAGCGCCGCGGGGCTGCGGGGACAGCGGTGGCCGGAGCGGCCGGAGGCGGCCGGTCACCCCTGGTCACCCTCGGTCACGCCTGGTCACCCCCGCACCCCTCCGGGCACCGACGGCCGGCAGCCCCGCACCCCCCGACGGAGGCACCAAACTTTTCCATGGCGGGATAACCCTTCTGTAAAACCCGGAGATAACCCAGCCCACCCGTCTCTCCAGCCTGTTCGCGCAAGGAGCTGCCCCCGGCTGCTGCAAGGGGACACAGGGACACAGCCGGGGAGCCCGTGCGCCCCTTGCCCCCACCCCCGGCGGCTCTCCCAGAGGGAATGCCCTGCACTCCCATCATTTCATGTTCGACGGCGCAGGCCGGGCCGTGCCAGCGCACACCTGGGGACGGTGGCTCCGTCCCGCCAGCATCCCGGGAGCCCTCGCCCCTCCGCGGGGCTCCGCCGAACCCCCCAGAGACCGCGGCGGGCACCGCCGCTGCCCCCGGGGGCACTGTGTTCGCTGGTTGTGCCGCTGACAGCCTGATTTACAGGGAATGCTTTCCCAACACCCTCGCAAGCCGCAACAAAACACTGAGGCGTGCCGGCTGGTTGCTCCTTCTCATCCTGCCCCCGAATTAAAGGAGGCTCTCTGGAGAAGGTTTGGGTGCAAAGCAAAGCGTTTTTCTACTTGCAGGTTACTTTAAGTTAAACGACGCTTGCTGCCACAACTTAAAAGCCCAGCTCCTCAGCCAGATTCCACACCACACAGGCAAATAAAACCGACAACATAGAAGCTGAAATAGAAATCATGCTGAAAACATTAAATCGTTTATGCTCTAAATAAATTCCCTGAAGACCTGGTAGGCTGTAAATTAAAATGTATAGCTAATAGGCGTCTTTGATTTACACTACCCTTTCGACTAATTAAAAATAATTGTGAGAGCCCCTGAAAATAGCCCCCACACACTCATAGGTGTATTGCTCATGTTAAAAGTAAAACGTCCATCAAATATTTTTAGAATTTCCTCTCCCCCAGAAATTAATTTTTTTAAAAAAATACACCAAAAACCAACACACGCCATCCCTTACAGACTCAGGAAAAATAAATAGCCTCTATAAACTCAGAATCCCGAGGTTCCTTCACAATTTATTACTTCACCTTTTCCTTGAGTTACAGCTGCCTGTGCCTCTCAGAGATCACCGTGGCCAACAGTGGTTGCTCTTCTCAGCAATCGCTTCCAAAACTTTGTTCTATGCTGAAGAAGAAGGGGGGAAAAAAAGAAGGAAAAAAAAAAAAAGAAGAAGTTAAATGAATTTTTAAAAAAGGCAATACTTTCAAAAATCCAGCCTACAGAGCTCTGATTCTGCCTGTAACAGATTAGGGCTAAATAAAGGGTGTTAAAAGCAGGTGCTTTTCTCCCTTGCTGCTCCTTTTATTATGAAGAACAGAAGCTTCCCCTAATATATATAGTGGGGGAGACCCTTCTCCATTGCTTTTATTGAAAAGACCAAACTTGTGACATCACTAACCACCTTCCTATGGCTGAGTTTGCCTCTTCTCTGCCTCAGGGGGCTTGGGGGAAAAAAAAAAAAAAGAAAAAANAAAAAAAAAGGAGAGGCAAGAAAAAAAATAATACAACCCAACTATGGCTGTGCTAATACGTCAGGAACTGAGCAATGCCAAAGGCGTTTAGGAGACTCACTATCCCCCCGTGTTCCCCTGCCCCCCTGCCCCCCGCCCCTCCGAGGGCTGTCATCTGCAACGACCGGAGCAGCGCTTTGTCACCTGCCACGTACACGAAAGAGTGAACTCACGTAGCCGTGAGCGAACTCCTGGTCCCCAGCCTCACTGAAAGCCTGAGCCCTCCTCTGTGGGCTCAGAGATGGGGAGAAAAGCCCCCTCGTTTGGGGTTTAAACCCTCCCTTCCCGCAGGATACCGCGGGAGATGCTCTCACGGGAGGCACCCGCCGCCACCTGCAGCATTTCCATCCCCCCCAACCCCGGCCCGTCTGCTCCCGGTGTCCCCTCGCCTCGGACGGGTGAGAAGGGATGAGGCTGGACTAAAGGATGGACCGGCGGAGCTTTAGGCGCGCTTCCAATCCCCACACCTTCTCCAAACACCGCTCCGCTCACGGAGCGCCCACGGGCACGGCTGGCCCGGTGTCTGGGAGAGAGGAAAACTCCACACTTTGGTGGGGCTTTCACCTGCCGGGGCCTCGGTTACGGCAGGGCTCCCCGCCAAGGCGAGCAGCTCTGCCGCCGGTTGTTTCTCCAGCCAGGATGCACGGAGGGAACCGGTCCTTTTGTCGGACCTGGGAAAGGCTTCAGCCGCGGAGAGGTGAGGCAAAACCCCGCGTTTGCCTTACTGGCCAAGCCCTCTCTGCCGCGACAAGGCAAACCTTATCATTTTAGGTTTTCTGACTCCACTTTCTCCCGTCTTCCCGCCTCAAAGACAATGAGATTTTGGAGGGATGCCGCGCTTGGCTTCCGCCTCCTTTTTCCACACGTATAAACACGCATAAATCAGCTTTCCTACGAGGAAGTTGACCTGGGAGCTTGGCTAGAAAGATAAGTCCCTGTTCCAGGTTTGGCACGTAATTCCCGAGCGGGGAATAGGGCCAGGGGCTGCGGGCGGGTGTGTGACCGGGCTCCCCCCAGAAGCCTCTCAGGAGCGAAACAAAAGCCAGCAAGTGGGACAGGTTCAGCTCTTTGGGGAGGAGATGCCCTTGCAGCCTCAGGGAGGCAGAGGGAAATAATGACTAAACCCCCGCCCGCTGCTCGGAGACCTCAGCTCCGCAAACTTCCCATCCTTCACCTCTGTGAGGTTCCGCCTCTCCCTCCTCCCTCTTGTTTTATTCACAATAAAGCATTTTCGTCATTTCCCCTCCCGGATTTCTATAACCTCAGTTGCACTCGTCCAGGGCTTCGGTTCAGACGGGGAGTTTAACCTCCCCAGTCTTCCCAGGGTGGAAAAANAGGCGAGTGCGGTGCGGTGGGAGCGCGGGCGGAAGGGAAGGGAAAGGAAGGGAAAGGAAGGGAAAGGAAGGGAAAGGAAGGGAAAGGAAGGGAAAGGAAGGGAGCAGCACAACAGTGATTGCTGGACTTCTCCTGCGAGGACCAGAAATCCCCTGACTAGCTCAACCTCTCTGATCCAGCAAGGTTAAAAGCCACCGAGCCCAGCTCCCTGCAGGCGAGGTGCGAAGCCCCAGAATATTTTTCCAAGGCTCCCAGGGTGGGCTTGAGGACAAGGCTGCTGTGGAATTGGTGGCAGACACGACTGCTCGCAAATTGAGGCAGACTTTCTAGTACAGCCTCATTCTTGCCCATGACCTAGCCTTGCTGTGCTCTGCAGTGCCCAGTTCTCATGAAGGGTTCTTTCCTCTCCTCTGACTCGCCGGTGGCTGTCGGGGATGAGAAACTCCTTCTTCCACGTCTGACGTGGTGTCATCTTCGCATTGAGTGAAAAGATTGCTTGGGGAGAAAGAGAAACCCGTTTTTCCCCTCCCCACCAGCAAGCCCCAGACGTTCCGTGGCGCTCCATGCGAGCACACTAATCTCCTTTATTAAACTATGAGAGAGTAGCTGAGCAGAGCCGCCTCTCTCACCCGACGGGCGGCCGGAGCTCCCCCAGCTCAGCTATTGACACAACGCGCCGTTTATTTAGACAATATGCATTTAATTTAACGCACTCGAGAAAGCGCGGGAGGGGCGGGGAAGGGGTGAAGCAAAAATACAAAAAGCTGCGTGGAGCTGAGGAGAGCTTTGCCAAATCTTCTGTCTGGTTCCTAGAATCCAGCAGACAGCGAAAGGAGTAATTTTCAGATTTGAGGGCGAGGAGCCGGCGATGAATTCCCGGGGCTGCGCCCGGCGGTGCCCGTGCCGCGGCCGGCGGAGCGTGGCCGGGCTCCAGCCCCAGGGCGCTGTCCATGGTGGTGCGGCCCCGGCCGAGCGCCGCCGCTCCGCTGCCGCCGGACACCTGACCCGGCACCGGCACTCGCACGGGCTCCCTGCCCCTGCCTTCTCCACAGGCACAGCGATCCAGCCCACCCGGGCCGCTCTGACACCGAGCCGCCGCCTGACTCCCAGCCGGTAGGGGAGAAACTCGAAGGCAGCAGCCAGCTGGTTTAGCCCCCGCCGAAAGGACGCTCGCAGACAGACCCCCTCCAAGCGCTCATGGCACTGGAAATGCTGGCAGCCACCACGCTTTCGATGGCATGTGTATTTCGTTTAGTGCTCTGAAACCTTGAGTTCTTGCATTGCCTCTCTGTCTCGGTCTGGTCTCGACTTCAGCTTGAAATTACTCCTAGCACAGAGTGAACTTTTTTTCTCCTTTTTTTTTTTCTTTTACCGAATATCTATCAAATACCAACAGGAAGAAACGTGTCTGGTCTATTTAACTTACACAAAACTAATACCAAGCCGGGCTGGCTGGAGAACAAGAATTCAATTTAAAGAAGGGGGGAGGAAGATTTGCAATTTGTTTTTGTGCTATGTTGGAACAAAATCCATCCCTTTAGACACTTTTCTGAGATGAGACAGACTCACCTCCTGTCTTGGAACAGCTTAGTGGTTGATGTACTCATCTGGGATGTGGGACACCAGAGGTCAAGTCCTTTCCTTCTCTGATTCAGAGTCCTAATCCCTGGACTCTCAGTTTCTCTCAGTTCCCTCCCATCCCAGACCTAAAAACCTTTCCGATTACATTTGTGATGAATTGATATTTTCCAATGGGTGAAAACCAAATGTTTAGTAAAGGAAAAATTCCCATCTAACAGTTATTCTGAGCAGGATTTTTTGGTTAAACAAGAAGTCCAGGCAGCCATCGTACAACAATGGAAGGGAATTGGAAGCTGAGAAAAGAAGGGGTGAGCTAGGAAAAAGGAACAAGTCTCCTTCTCTGGTGGCACACAGGGCTGGTGTGGTTAAGACATATTTTCTTTATTTCCATTTTTGCAAATTATTTGAGCAGAAAAGGGCTCTGTCCTTCCCCATAGCCACTTAGGGCTAGTACACTTGGGGTGTGCTTTCCTTGGATATGGTTTTGTTTGATCTTTTCTATTCCTTTAGCTTATGGAACTCAGAGGAAGTTGTAGTTTGGATCATCCAGTCTTATTTGACTGCCCAGCTAAGAAGACAGGCTGCCTTTCCTCACTGATGGAAAGAACAGGCTGGTGTGAAGCCTGAAGTCGTGCCTGTGATTCTGAGCACAAAGGCACCGTAGCACAACAAGCTCTACCTTGAGCATAGCCTTTATTAGCCAGCATTCCTGAAGTACATATCTTTGCTTTATGCATTTTGATTTTGTTAATCTAATTATTTTTGGTAATCTCCAGTCTGCCTTCCAGGAATTTTGCTGCTTCTTGCTGGTTTTTTTGAAAAGTAGGGATGACTGGAACTGTTAAGTGCATCCTCTGCTTTGACTCAGATGTGCTTTATTCCTTCATTTGCTCCTATGCAAGTAAAATGATCCTGTATTCTCTTCTTTCGTACCACATTAAATATCCACTTTCATATCCCCAACTCCCAGTGAACAAACTGCATCTTTAAACTCTTCCCAGAAGTCGTGGGATCCGGTCCAGCTCTCACTGAAGCCAGACTGCTTCTCTTCGTTCACTTCATTTGGATGGTGGTCAGCATCTTATGTGGCCACCCCTTCTCTAAACATGGAACGTCCTTTAATCTCGCCATGTGGTTTCTTTTCCAGACATGATGTCCCATAGGTTGTGAACCCTAGGCTGCAATAAGCAAAGTGGAATGACCACCTCACTTGCTTTAATCAGGCCTTGCATAGTGAAATGTAGCCTGGAGAGTCGCCCGTGACACAATGCATAATCAGCTTGGACAGCAGGAGATGTGAGCAAGCACATTTTTTAGGAGTTTCAATTACCCCTTGCAGGTTAGGGTTCTAAATTTACTAGATTATCAAATTTGAAATTCAATTAACCTGAAGAAATAAATAAGGATAAACTATAAAAGTTATTTGCTATTATTTCTTTATCCCAAAATAAGGAAAATGTTTCTTATAACAACTTGTCTTACACTGAGATTAAGTTAATTGCTCCTTCACCTCCAGATTTCATCTCACTTAAAACCAGAAATACTACTCTGTGTGTTTGGTCTGACCTAGAAATGGTGCTTCTAAAAGCTGTTTTCTGTCTGTTAGGAATTTAGACTACTGTATTTTTGCCAGATGCTTGAAGCAAATTCAGTGGCTGTGGGAGACGGAAGTGAAAAGGTGCCCAAAAGAGTTTTGGCTCTGGGCAGGACTGGACGTTTACAGGTAGACTTCCTGGGTTCTGCTGCTCTTATTGATTTTCCAAGCCCTTGAGGTACCTTGAGTCTACCCCAGGTTCTGGAGCTGGCAGGTGAGGGAGTTTTCCGAGAGCAGCCCGGATGACTCAGGGCTGGCTCCACTCAACACATGAGGGAACAAAGCAAGCTATACTTAGTGCAGCCCGAGGACAGCTCCAGCAGGGAGCTGGAGGTGGCTGTGCTGGCAGGAACTGAGATCCAAGGTTGTAATACACACCTTGACACGAGCAGGCCGTAGTCATGGCTTCAAACTGCGGATCAGGATAACAGTAAGGGCTTGGCTTCTATTGCATTGGAAATATTTGGGTTTCTCAATTGCTTTGTAGGCTACCAGGTTAGAAACCCCATCTTTAAGTGGTTTTCCCACCTTTGTCATGTGGAAGTGTTGCACTTGCTGGCTGACCATCTTGGATTGCCCTCTTGAACAAGCCTTGTCTCTGCAGCAAAGCAAGCGGGCCTAAAGGAGCGAGAGGTCTCTGCTTCACGTTGCTTTTGGCAAAGGGCTGTAGCTGGGCATGGAAATGTGATGAGCTCCTTGCTTCAGCTCTGAGGGATGTATCAGTTTTGAAATGGTGTGTACACATGGACAGAAAAGGCTTTTCTTTCCACAAAGAGTTAATTCATTCTGGGTGTGTGGCTATTCCAGTCCTTTCCAGAGAATCTTTCAGACCCAAGTCATCACAGAAATTCCTCACATGTGCTCAGGTCCAGCAGAGCTCCCCCTCAATTTCTTGTGTTCCATCTTTGAAAGCACAGCACTGAAACTCCTACAAGAACCTTGTGCCAAGACCAGTGGACCAGAAAAAAATGACTTTAGATTTGAGGGATCCCATTTGTGTAAAGAGCTTGCAGGACTCAGGGAGAGGGATGCCAGATCTCATTACATCTGTATGGTTTTTCATTAACCATCCATGGAGTCACAGGAATGAACAGGGAAAAATTGTGCCACAGGTGGTGAAGCTTCTCAAATGGTTGCTTATCACTGATTATCCCTGGGATGCCTTTGTCCTCTTTTCACCAAGCATCACTATTTTTGCAGTATCAGGCTGATAAGAAAGGCCTGTCCTGTCACAAAGGCTGGGTTTGTTAGACTCATCACTTCTGTCATTGTAGTCAGGCTCTTTGAGGGCACACTCATAAACTCCTTTAATGAAGCCAACCAGAATAAAGGGCTGGGTCTGTGTGTGGGAGGAAGGGAAGCAAACCTTATTTCAGTGACTCCAGCTATCAGAAATATCAGCAAGCCATGCTGTGAAGGCCACCTGTGTGCTGTGCAATCTGTCTTCCCAAGAGCTTCAGAGCAGGTGGTTTTTAATCAAGGTCTCCAGGTGCTTGTTTGTGAAATACTTTGTTTCGAGGGACACATGCACAGTCTGAGGAGGAGGGTGATATCTTTGCAGACCTCTGGAATCCTGTACTCATTAGTAACTGGTGATGATGTGCTTGTCAACACCTATAGGAAAGCCAATTTGTACTAAATTATTTAAACCTTACTCAAACAATGATGATCTTATTTGAGCTGCAGGTGCTCAGCTTCAGGCTCAGGCTTGTGTAAGCTGTTTACTTGTTATGCCTCAAAATACGTTTACTGGCAAAAAAGAAGAAAACCGTGCATGTAAGAATGCACAAAACAACATCTTTGGTAAATTTTAGGGCCATTTCCCTTAAACACACAAAAGCTGAACCAAGACAGTCTTGTTAAGTTTTGCCAAGCCTCTGAGATCCCCGGTATATTTTAGGGAGTTTTGCACAATAGAAAACATCTCCAGGCTGCCAGTGAGCCAAAGGACTCTGCTGCACTCGGTGCTGTGTGGATTCCTGTGCTACAAAAATACCTTCTGCTTAACAACCCACTTTAAGGACAAGTTGCAACAGGGCAACAAAACAAGCAAAAAGGGGTAACAATAATCCCAAATCCATTTCAGTTAGCTTTGTATCAATCCAGCCTGCTGCTTGTAAATCAAGGCAGGTAAAGCTTCAGGTGAAATTTAAAGGCATGGAAGGAAATGGTTTAATGGTGTAAGGGATATAAGGACTGATGTGGATGACCAGCCAGGGAAAGTGCTATTAGTGTGAACACAGGGATACAGAAAGAAACAAACAGCCAGGTAAGGCCAAGTTCAGTTGTGAAAGGACCTAAAAGGAGGGGTAAAAGGTATTTATGTTTTCATTTGGGTTTGTTTGTTGTTTATTGAGGGGGTGTTTGTTTGTTTGTTTGCCATTTTAGGAAAGAAGGGGGAGGAAGCAGAAGGCTGTGAATGATACAAATTGCAGGACTGAAACAACTAGGAAAGAGGATGGTTTGGATAATTCCTTTAACAGATCAGGTGATAAATAATTTGCAGTGGCTGAGGATTCAGATTCAGGGGTGAAGCACCCTAGTGAAAGCTTTTGTATTCTAGATATCTTCTGAAGATGTTGAAAGAGGAAAATATTTGAGTACAGAACAAGCGCTGGAAGAAAAAAAATGCCTCAACCCCCCTTTCCCCACCATCAAAATGAAAGTCCAGAACCATGACCCAAGAGACTGCATGTTTGATAAGACTCTTATCAACAGGGAGAAAGAATAAAAATAGTGTGTGGATTTAGAGCTCAGCTGAGGTCTTAACCATGTTAAGCTAAAGTTCAAGACCATACAAGTGAGAGATGGGATGAAGGGTGGAACTGGATGGAGGCAGCTTCGTGTAACATCATTCTAAACGCAGTTTGAGAGTGAATTAAGGTTCTGTGTTCTGTGCCTTGTGCTGTGGGTCTCAGTCCATAGTGAAGTTTTATCTCTTATCACAATGCAAACACACAACCGTCACAAAGGAAGGGTTAACGACAGCATAGTGTAAAGCCCAAAGAAAGGAAAGGGGGAAAGGAGGAAAGATCATCTGGATATGGTTCTAAATGGTCAAGTATAGGAATGTAATGAAACCGTGCCCAGTGCAAAGTGAAATTTGAACGGGGTGTTGCTGAATAGAAGAAATGAGCACTTTATGAGGATGTGGAGGGAGGAGGAGATTTGGGACTTAGCCAAGAGAAAGAGGTTGGAAACTTATCTGAGAGCTGCATTAGCCAAAAGAGGAGGCTAGAAGTCAAACTAGAGACAGCTGTGGATAGTATAAGTGAGAAGAATTCTAGGGCTTTTTTTTTTTCCTTTGGTGTTGCAAAAGTCACACAACTTCCTTTGAGGGGGGAAAGAAAATGGGAATGTTGTCAAATATGGGTTGCTCAAAGACAGGAAGAACTACAGCATGTTTAAAACAATGTTGTGACTTTCTCTGTCTTATTCCATCCCATTGGTGTAGGACAGAAATATTTTGCCAAGTGCAGAGTTCACAGGTAAGTCGCTCTGCTGGAACCGTAACTCTTACATGAACCTCAGTAACTTCAGCGGGGTTACAGCACAGCGTGTTTGAGTCTTCGTGTTCATGAACTTTCACTTTAGTATGAAAAGTAGGTATTTTCTCTTTTTTTTTTTATCTCTCAAGTCTGTCATTGCCCTTTGTGGATGTCTTTCTTTTGTAATAAGTTTACCTCCTACACTTGGTTTATACCCTGATTCCCAAGCTTTTCTGTGCTGGCTGTTTTATTTTTGTGTTCAGTTCAATCACACCCCTCTGCTATCAGAGCTATTTTAGAAACATCTCAGTTTTACATAACCTGCTTAAGTAACTCACACAGAAGGTACAAAGTCTTTCAAGTTTCTCCAAAGAACAAAACCACGTCAGGCAGTTCACTGACCTGAAACCATTCCCTCAAATCCCAGTTAAAGGTGATTGCTTAATCCACCCTCTGTAATGGAAGATTCCCCAAGAATATTGGCATGAGGACATAGATGAAGTTTTTCTGCATTTCTTTCATTGTTTCCAGGGCCTTGCTGGAAGCACATTATCAATAATGTAATCACACCTTTAAGTCCAAAAATTTCCATGCACAAAGTTCCATGAAATCATTGCCGTGTGAAGGAACACTGGGATTTTTTCCCAGCCTCTTTCACAGAAGTTTCACTATAGGTTTCATTATCTTCCATCAAGTCATGGGAATACACGTGTGCTCGGTCATAAAAAAAATGAAAATTTGATGTATATATTTGATATTATATTTTCTTGTTAATTTTGCTATGTTTTCCAGGCAACTAAGTTTTTTATTCTGTTTACACCACCACAGAACAGATAAGTTCCATCTTCCATGACATGAGAAAGACAATGAATGACTGTTTACTGAAATGAGCAGTAACAGTGGAGTTGGCCTTATTGGAATAAAAAATTAAATTATGTATTTTATGTGGAAGATTAACAAAACCAATCTGAACTTCAGTCTTTGCTTTACTTCAAAAGTTCTCTGTCTCCCCAAGTGTGCTACAGCACAGGCAGCATTATCATAGCTCTGTGATTGGAAACAGTTTTCCCCAAGACTTTTTCTGATTTTAGCAGTTGAAATCTGGTTTTATTTATCATCTACAAAAGCTCATTTCTGTAATGGGGGCTATTTTAAAGCATGAAGCTGTGTCTACTTAAGTCCTGAAAGATAAATAATTTAATTATTATTTGTAACATTGTCAACAAGTTGATTATTTAATCAAAACTGCTATGTAGTAAAGATAGGAAATATAGCAAGGGTCACAGTAAGGTACAGCAAATTCTTATCTATAAAGAAAGAAGTCTATTGAGATGGTTTCTTTGCTAATCAGAAGCACAGCAAATTTTCAGGCTCAGGAAGTTCATTCAGGTTACAACAAGGCAACAGTATATGGATATATTGTTCAGTTTAATTTTTTTTTCCACAAGCAATAACAGAATCCTCAGTCACAGTATGACAGAATAAGAGGGAGGATGAGAGAAAATGACTGTAGGAATGCCTGCAACCAGAAATCTATTTATTATTAGAATTTATGAATTTAGAAGTTAGGAATATTTTTTTTCCTACGATTTCTATGTGACTACCCTTTTGCAAAGTAATGTAAAGTGTTTGGAGATGTATCGTTTGAGCTGCTGACATAATTAATGATTTCATTAAGAGCATGAAAGGAGGCTCTTGTATTTCTCTGGCATTAGCAAGCCAAGTTCGTGTCCGAACTCTAATAACCAAAGTCGCTTTTGCCGATCGAGACTGTTGGTCCTCTTGTTGCAAAATAAAAATTTGAAAGCCAAATATTATACTGGGCTGAGATACTTCCCAACATGTCAGGAGTGTGACATGTTTTAAATGTGAGCAGCTACTATAGATTACTGGCTGGCAGAAAACTTCCCAACATTTCAAATAACAATTCAAATGGGAAGATCGTAAACAAGGTCTGCTTCCAGAAATTCAAAGGAAACCAGTTTAAAAATTACCACTTATCACTCCCAGTTTTCATATAGAATCCTTGCTTAGGTAGTCTGCACTCCAGAAATAATGTTGATCCTTGAAAATCTATGAAAACTAAGAAAAACTAAGAAAACTAATCTAAGAAAACTGCAGTAGTATTTGTTAGGAATGAACTATGAGTTTGGGACAGTGCCCTTTCAGTTAGGGCCTGACTGGTTTTTTGTCTCACGAGACTCAGGTTAACATCCCGTGTAAGATTACAGGAATTCAGTTTCTTCACCTTGATACCTAACGAACAACAAAGATACAGCTGCTACAAAATCCATACTTTGAAGGAAAGGGGAGAAGAGGAAGAAAAAGTGTGCTGGAAGCCAGATCTGTGCACTGGACCCACCAGAAAACAAAGCACAATCGGAGTACAAATAGGCCAGGAGAGGGAGACTCATGTGCTCAAGGTAAGGAAAGGCTGCTGAGCTGTTCTGGTTCAGAACCAAGCACAGCAGGGGCCAAAATATTAAAAGGTCTGGAACCTGTGGAAGGATTGAAAAGCACTGCAGGGCTCCATGGAAAACTTCTGATGCTCGCCTGGCCTAAGACAGTGTTAGCTTCTCCAATGAACACGGAAATCACACAACCCCTGCGTCAGTCTGCGCCATATATTCCTCAAGTTCATAAAAACCCGACTCTTTGATGATGTTATGGTGATGAAACCAGTGCTGGAATCCACGCTGAGCACAAGCCTGCAAGTACTCCATTTAAAATGAGCATTCACACGCTAAAACAGGAGCATGGGCCGAAAGCAAGTGAACTATGAGACTGGGTAGAGATTAAGGGGAAAAATTACCCTGTCTGAAACGTATTTTGCTGGTTTCATGTTAACATGTACGCTCCCTTCTTCTCTGCACCAATTGGTGAGTGTCACATTTCCATGAAGATAAAAGGCGCATGCGGTATTTCCCTGTGTATGTGCATTATTTCGTAGGTAGGACCTACATCTACACAGACCTTGACATCTAAAGGCGTCCAAGAGCCTAAAACTCACCGTATTAAATCAGAATCAAGGTGCAGCTAACCCTTTGGATTGCCTGTGGCAGGGGCCAGCAGCAGACACAGACATTTATATAAAGTGAATCATCTCCCAGTTAAATTCTCCTGTCTTTCAATAGTTGCTGATTTAGAGAGGGACTGGTAGATGCATTGCACCACCAATAAAACTTGTTCTTCCTGAGTTTTGCTCAAACCTTTTCTAGGCTTGGTTAAAGTGCTGGCCTCCACAACATCCTGTGGTTGACTTCCACAGTTTAATTATTATGTGGTGCGAAAAAGTACTTCCTTTTGTTTGTTTTTCATATAGAGGGAACTGAATTCTCCCTCATTTTTTATGTCATGAGAAAAAGGGAATAGTAATTTTCTGCTCATCTTCTCTTTGCCATTCAGAATTTTGTAGACTCTGTTATTATATTTCTCTTCTGTCATCTCTTTTTTCCAGCAGGGAAGCTGTAGTCCATTTCCTTTCTCCTCCTGTGCAAGCCTTTCTTTAATTCAAGTTGTTTTTCTCAGCATAGTTATGCCCCGCACCTTTTCCATGTCTACTGTGTCATTATTGACAAAGGAAGATCAGAATTAGGAAATTATTCAAAAGAGTGCAAACACACCGTGCAAGAATACACAGAACTCAGCTTGCTTTTCCGCACGCTTTTACGGGATTTCATTTCTGTGGCAATGTCCAGCTACTCACTGCTGTTCTGCAGGTTTTGTGAGCAGCTTTAGTGCTTCTGGTCCTGAAGAGTTTCTGCATATTCTGTCCCATGGGAGTATTTATAAACAAAATCTCAAATTGCCTTTCCCCTCCAAGCAATCCAAAGAGAAGACAAATATGGATTTTTTTACTTATTTGCCTGTTAGATCCAAATAAGAGAAGGAAAAGGAAATGCGAGAAATGTCTGCAAATTCCTCATGTAATTTTCAAAGCTCTAGGAGGACTTCTGTCAGGGATTACCTTTAGAAAGGAACTTCGATTCCAAAATCTATGTTTACTGACTTTTCCTTGGAAGTCCTGTTTGTGAAAGTCTGTCTTTCAGCTTTTGCTTGGGTGTGTGGTTGCATGTATATGTGTGTGTTAGTGTGTGTGTGTGTGTGTGAGCTCATTCGCTTTGTGCTGGGTTAATAAGATATGAGGTCATTCTTCCTTGAGAAAGGGTTTTGTGGTCTGGCTAGAGGAAAAAAAACCCCATGTTCAGCATTTTAAGCTGTCTCTTGCTGGGGAAAGCTCAACTTCCTTGAGAAGCCCACTTACCACGGAGAGATCTGGGCATGGAATGGAGTGCTCTGCTTAAGGGTGCTGAGTCCTAATCCTCTGCATTTATTGGACTGTTACATAGGCAAAGAAAATGTGATTTGTCATATATACGTGGGTCTAGATGGGCTGTGTTTTGTATGTAGTAGAGAAAAAGATGTCCATTATGTATTTTGCGTGTGTATAATATATATATTAATATGTGTACATATTCTTATACTTGATACATACATTATATATATATTGATATGTAGAGCTGTCTATTTGCAAACAATTGTAAGTCTGGGGAGTAACAGGAAACCCTTCCATCTAGGAGGGCCCTCTTGGAGGTAAACAACCGAGGCATCATGTTTATGCTTACTCCACTTTCGAGAACCTGACAGAATTTCACATATTGCTCAATTTATGTTATGCTTTTATTCCCAGCTTCTGTCTCCTTAGGGTGAATATCAGATACACCACCTCCGTGAGATGCCCTTGGAAATCTGTAGCTGTAACTGCAGCTATAATGCTATTATTTGATGCCATTATTCACATCAGCAGGAGACTCAGGAACCTTTCCATGTGTCCATGTGCAAAAAGTGCAGCTTTGGTTGTGATTTTCAGCTGTGTGAGTGCAAGACCTTCCTAGGAACAGATGGAAGGCATAAGAGTTGAGAGTGCAGATATACATAAATGAGATTTGCTCAGATTGAAACTCGGCTAAGGAGGTAAATCTCTAGTGGTAGAAAGTGGGCACAGGGTGTTTCTTCCAGAAGTGGATTGGTTTGGGAAAGTTTTAAGCAACTGAAAATTGAAGATTAAAAATGTGTAGAGAAGGAAAGGGCCCAGGACTGATCCAGTTAGTGAGAAAGGGTTGGCAAAGGGTTATGAAACCTCATGTCTGGGACTGCATCTTGTGGTAGGGAAACATTTACCGCAGCAACCAATGTGTACTGGAGAGAGCTGAAAGTCCTTTCTCTCAGTCAATCCACTTGAAATGAACTTTTACGATCCGAAATGCTAAACTGTACTTGTGTAAACTGCACGTCTGCACCTAGAAAGCATCCATTGTGAGGTTTTCCTGGTTTCTCCCAGGGTACCACACACCTAGCAGCGCACAGCCCTGGTGAGTGAGAAGATTAACAGGTGTGACTGTAATGTAGGATTAAATAATAAAACCTTAAAACCAAACTGACATTTAATGGCAAAGCAGACTGACGGGAAAACAATTCTATTTTTACCATATTTTTCTCAGCACCATCAGGCCCTGACTACGTGCCTCTTTCCATTTGCTCTGACTTCAGAGCCGGGCTGCAGTTGCAGCAGGCTCCTTTTCAGTTGACACATCCAAAAAGAAACACCTCATGCAACCACACGCTGAGTCAGTGCTAGCTTTAATGGGAAAATAGTAGTTGGTGCCCTTTAGGTATTCAAACAATAGCTGAAGTATTAATCATTCTCCTTTTAATGCGGACATGAACAAGCCTTTTCCCTAAAGTTAAATACATTTATTTGAGCATTATTTCCATGTCATTACTGATTCAGTCCTCCCGCTATGCTCTGACTGCTAAATGGAAAGTAGGAAACTATTAATTTAAATCATAAAAATTACTGTCTTGTTAGGTTGTGCAACTGTGATTAATGGACGTTTCAACAAAGTTTGTGCAGGTTTTTAAAAAATTTGTTGCATACAATTCTGTAAGAACCACATTATATATGCTATTCTTGAAGAATAATTTAACCTGTAGGAGCACCTACACCTTACAATGATTTTTCCTCTTTGTGGAACATTTTCCTTCTAGGGCCTTCCCAAATACCATACAGACTTAAAACGTAACTTGGAGATCTCAGCATCGGTTTGCTTTAAAGCCCAAGGAATGACTTCCATGGAGGTGTTAACATTATTCAAAAAGTGATTGAAAGAATGTTAGGATGGAAAGATGCCTCTACCTCCCCTCTAGATACTATATATTCATTATTAAAATGGGAAGGTATCAAAAAGCGTTTCAGCACTGCATGGCAGTACTCAATAATATTCCATGCAAATGCACACAGGAAGAGAACATAACACCCTTCAAATGCTGCAGCAAAATTAAAATGCAGTTCCTCAAGAGAAGTTTGAGTGGGACATGAACATTATCTTTTCCTAGTCTACTTACAGGAACTGTGGAATTTTAGGTATCAAAAGAGCTTTTCTCTACCTCCTCAAATCTTTGTGTAGCCTTTTTTTGGCAAAAGAGTAGTTCAGGAAGGTTACATTAAAAGGCCCTCTTGGGAAAAATGTTTGGAACACTGCCTTGAAATAATTAATCCATAAACATTGCTGGAACGTGAGTAAACAGTAATCCCAGAGGTAATCCTAATAGTCTCAGCCAGAATGGGAATTGTTAATTTCCAGACCCTTCTTTGCAGAATTCTTCCCTTTTGTCAGATGGATCATGGAAGTTCAGAAGTCCTCACAACATGGCTTTGAATATCTGCTGCTCCAACACGCAGAGTTTGAGATTTCTATACAAATGGGTCTCAAGATGACACAGAAACCATGAGAATTGTGCTTTCCTTTCACCTGCCAAAGCAGGCTGCTGTTAGCGCTGCCTTGTTGGAATGTTTTGTGCTCAGCCTCTGCAGAACAACTGCAAAACCTTGGTGTAACCATACCGGGCAGCCTCGGCCCGGCTGGAGGCAGCACTCCATCACTGCGACTTCTGTCACATCAACTCTGCCGGCAGAAACGCAGCTGAGGCCGGCAGCTCCTGAGTTTTGAAGACAGTAGCAGACAAGCACTGCATGCCAGAGTTCTGGGAGCACTCCCAGCCCAACCACAGCACTTGTTGGGATGCTGGGAAGACAAAGGGTACAGAACTGCTCGTAGGCTGGAGGTGGATGTGAGTCCCCAGGACTGTGCTGGGATGCTCAGCCCAAAAGCAGCAGTTCTGCCCAATCCAGAGCAGACCAGATTGCAACTCTGCTGCCTATTTCATTAAGCACAGGCTTTTCTTCGTGATGCCTTGTGGGTTTGCCATTGCCTTCCACCTTCCAGCAGCAATGGGGCCACTTCTCAATCCACTGCTTTCTGGTAACCTCGTGCTGCTCACTTGCTTCCCATCACTCTCTGTTGCTGCTCTGAGGGTCTACTTCAAGTACAAAAATGTAAACCAAAGAAGCAAGCTATGACCATGTGCCTGACCTCAGGAGGTGTGCTGGTTTTCCCTTCTTCTCCCTCCCCCTTTTTTTTTTGTCAACATTTGGTGTGTTAGGTCCAGATTATTTTGGTGTATTTCAGTCAAGTTGTCACATCTTCTGGGAGGCCAGGAGCTGCCTCATTTTCCAGGTTGACACAGGGTTCCTGTGACAAGCTAGGAATGTTTTCCTCTCATTAAGGTCTGCAATATTTAGGCTTACAGAAGGCAATTGTGAATTTGTTGGTTCTCCACCTTTGGAAGCCTTAAAATGAAAACTAAAACAGCAGCCTTTTCTTGTTAGCTATATGTATGCAATTTCACACTAGTTACAGGCAGTTAATTAATAAATGTTACCAAAAAAAGCTCTACTCTAGACAGTTATTGTCACCCACTGATACCAATTGACCTCCATGCCTAACAATGCAAGCAATTTTCAACTGAGTGTCATCAGACAGAAAGAGGTTATTCAACTCAGTACAAAAAGCCATTCCCTGTACTGGACATTTGAAGGAGATGTACAGTGAGTTCTACTTCTTAGAGTTAATTTTACTTTTAAGTGATGTCTTCATGACATATTTGCTCGTAACCCTCCCTCTTCCTTTCATTCAATTCTCTTTTCTTTGTCAACAGCTCCCACACTCCAGATACTTCATCCCAAAGACTTCTTCTTCCTCACTTGTTCCTGCCACCATTTCATGACCCCACAGTGGATGTTGTAATCCTGTGCCTATTACACTGAATCCCCTTGGTGGACTGGCAGAGGGGTTTTGCCTGTACCAGCCCAAGGCATTGCCATTCATGGAGATATTCAGAGTGCAGCATGAAGGCAGACACATCAAATATCTGGGGATGTTTGCTACTTGCCAAAATAACTCGAGGTTCTGGAAAATACAGAGAAAAAATGATGATTTTCAACACCTCTGTTACTTGTCCAAGTTTGAATTTATTAACAGTACCAGTGAAAGGCATGACACTGGCCCTCGGGCAATCCCCACTTCTGCCAGATTTCAAAGACAAACAATGGAGGTGTTAACATTATTCAAAAATTGATTGAAAGAATCTTAGGATGGAAAGCATTAGGCAACTTCCATACAGGGGCTGGTGCCACCTCCCACTACAAAAACAGTCTCGTCTGTCTCACCATGCCCAGGCACTACAGGATCAGATTTGGGGCAGAGTGTCAACTGCAGCCTGATTTTGATTTCTCTTTCAGCTTTTCCTGCTCACTCCCTTTGCTTAACCAAATGGTTCTAATCTCACAGACGAGAGTGGGGATCTGGGTGTGGGGGACAGCTTCAGGTCAGCACCTCAGAGGGGTAGGCACTAATGGGGCGTGGGGAATAGGATCCTCTCGCAGAGAAAACAGTCTCAAAGGCTGTGTAGGCTGCTTGGGGCTTCTCTTCGTGGATGTTTTGTCCTCTCCAGCTCATTAGGGTCTTGTCAAAATGTCATTAATTAGTCTCACTTCTGCTGTGGGGCTGGATTCTCTTCTCATTTACTTCAAAACCTGTCTGGTGTCTAGCAGTGCTTTTTGTCTGGCTGGGATGCCTATCTGGGACAAAAGGGGTTAAGATAAGAGATTAGGAAAAGCAATCCCACTCTACTTGAGCATCTCTACAAGGCACAAGAAACACCCCCTAACACATGCAGTGAACGACTGGGCTCCATTCACAGCTTTGTTTCGGGATGAGTTTCACTGGAGACCTGCATTTGGCCAACAGTCTTTCATTTTCTATTTATTAATCTCATCTAATTTAATGACAGGAAATGAGTAACGAAATTCAGCAGTGACAGGCTGCTTATTTAGGCCAAGTGATTCGCATCTGAACTGAAAGGGCCCCAAACCATCACTTTACCATGAGAATGGCTCTGCTGATGGCTAATTCAAACAGAGAAAATAAAATAAAAAAAAAACCCTTTAATGACAATTTTAAAGCATTAATGGGAGGCAATACTAGAAAGTGTTAGCTCTTTAGAGCCTCCCACAGTGGGTTCTGATGGCCGTGTCCACTGCCACCAGTGGCAATGGGATGGTGTTTATAAGCTGGCCACAGTTTGCAGCAAGATGGGAAGAGGTGAGTTAGCAATATTTACTACTTCTCATAAACTCCAAGAAAAACATGCACACCTGCTGGGATAATGTCTAAAATGGTGATTTTCAGTTTGTTTCCATGCTCCTTCAGCTGTTGCATGTCATTTCTGAGCTACAATGAGGGGGAAGGAGGAACAGAAGAAGCCAGATGAAGTGAGATATTTTTTTAATTTAAATGTGAAGGTATTGCCTGGAGGTATTTTCAGCTACAACCCGAGGTTTTGGAATAGAAGTTTAATTGATGTGATGTCATAAAATAAATAGAATAAATTTATGAATTGATGGTCTCTGAGTCTGGCTCTCAGTGGGTGGCAGGTATCTACATTAAAAAGACCATCAAGACTGGCACCTCTCTTGGCAGAGTCAGCCAGGAACCTAAGCATTAATTTGGATTGGGGATTACACTGTCCTTCAAGGTGGTCTCTCCAGGTGATGGCTTCAGCACCATGTTGCACTCATGAGGGGAGGTCTGGGGGTGGCACAGGAGGCAAAAAGGACCATCAGTGCCCCAGCAGAACCTGTGCATGCACCACTGAAAGCTGTCTTCTCCAGCGGTGTCAATCTGAGATCTGTCACCACCACTAAGTGAGCTATTAAAATGTCAAGGAAGTTGTTTGTTTGTTTGCTTTTAATGTTTGGGGTTTTTTTTTCTTTTTGAGTGCTAAAGGGCCCCTTGTTAAGAAGGTGCTGGTGAGATCAGAGGGGTTTGCTGCGCTGTATTAAACACAGTCCCCACGCTGCAGGACTCTGCTCTCTGCTCTTGCTGAGCACTGAGTTAGAGCTGGAGGGGTGGGGTGTTCAGAGGACCTTGGGGCCACTGAGGAGCAGTGATGCCAAGGATCAGGGCTGGGTAGAAGGGAACTGTCTGAGAGCTGACAAGCAAACTGCTGAAGTTACAGTTAAGCCTTGAAAGGGACAGGAGTTCATCTAAAAGGACCATTGCCAGAACATAATCTGGAAATGTAGGTCCTGCAAATGTCTCCTGACACAAGGATACAGGTAACAGGGCTTATCCTCACTTTTGTAAGATGAAACTGGCCCTGTGTGGGTGGGGACAGATGTTGTGAAAGCTGAAGGGCTGTAACCAAACCCAAATAAGCATTTGCCTTTATGGTATTACATTATAACTCCAAATTAGGGTCTGCAATTCCAGCTGCTGTGAATGTAATAGCAGGCTACTGGAACTGTGTATCCTGATGAAGTTCCTGCCAAGATCCTCAATCCAGCTGTACAGGGTGAATTTTTAAAAAAATTATTATTTTTTAAATTTTATTTGGCAGAGGGTGAAATCTATACCTTCAAGCAGAGGCGAATTTTCCAGCACTACCCATCAGTCTCCTGGGGTTTAGGTGAAATGCTTAGACAACAGACGGTGAGTAAGGGGAGGGAAACCATTTCAACTACCTCTTGGTGTCTTAATGAGGGTATGTTTGAAAAACAACTATCTGCACATGCCATCTTTCCTCTGCTGAAAAACAAAAAAGACTTTCAAGCAACACGTAGCACAAGAATTTCACGTAGCTCTATTGCATTAAGGTACTCTGCCCAGGCAAGCATGATTGTAGGGAAAATTCTGTCTGCCCATGTTCATTCATGGATTCCTGTGACTATATACATTGTTATTGCTAAATATAAACTGTGTCCTAACAGCAGTTTTGATTTAAAGAGGTGATGGAGACAGAGGAGTTGTATGGTCTGAGACATTACTCACTGTTTAAAAAAAAAAAAAAGCCTCATAAGAAGCCTCAGAATTAATACTTGACTGAAGTAGCAATTGTCATAATTATGCCAGGTCTGCACTATTATTTCACACCTCCTCAATACAATGTGGAATTATAAGATTCCAGTGAACGCTGCCATGACCATTTCATCACACAAGTACATGCCAGTTGCTATTTTTCTTTATTTTTGGTATGATCACTGGTCCCCACACTTTGAAAAAAAGAAAATTAGTAGGAGTCGGAGAAAGTAAATCCTGGATTCCGTTGTACAGTTCTCACTTCCCTGCCTCCTTCCCCTCATCTCATGTCTTTATATGGTTAATTTGTGAAGAATCCTCTTGAAATGCCAATTATAACATCTTTTAATATTTACACAATTTAAATAAAATCTATCAGATTTTATTAACAGGAAAAGAAAAGCAGCCCCTGACATTCTTGTTAAACCGTGCTAATGAATACATGCTGAGTCTTGGTTTCTGTTAAGGTATTTTTTTATTTCAGAAGAGGTTTTGTGGTTTTGGGATTGTCGAGGAGGAGGAGGTGGAAATGGGGTGCCTCTGGCCATGGTCCACCTACATGAAAGTCTGGGAGAATTGTTTTATTAATTTCTTTTTTGCCACACCTCTTCTGAACTATGTTTTTGTCTTCCCAAGTCTTAATCTTTGCATCAACTAATTGCTCTTGAAACTCTGCTTTGTGGCCACACTTAAGAAGTAATCAGTGAGTATTTCCTTTAATGCTTGGCATTTGCTAAAGCTATGAATGTATGTGTATTTGCTTGTGTATATGAAGACAAATATATGAAGGAAACCATTTTATAAACAATATATTTGAATAGCAGTGGACGGAATTGCTAGCACAGAGAAAGGAATTAATATTTGTGCTAAAAGTCAAAATGGGCTCATGCAACACCCAAGGCTCAAAAACAATCTTAAAGTAGAATTCCTGAGATTCAGCAATATAAATATATAATAAAAATGAAGACAGATTTCCTCCCTTGCAATTAGTTGCACTGGGCTAGTCAGAAGGATTCTAAAATCTCTGTGAGGTTATGCAGCAGAAGCTCTGCTCTCAAAATGACATCTTGTATTTGCAGCAGGAAGAATCCCTTGCCTTGGTGACTGATAAGGACTTTATGTTTCACTTTGATGCCCCTGCAGTGCAGTGCCTTAGAGTGTTTGCTCATTTTGAAAGGATGAGAGACTGGTGCACTACAACATAAAAGAGCAGTCAGGATCTCCAAACAGGTAAACATAAACATTGTATTAGGTGAGACCTGAAACTATACAGGTTAACAGTGTTTTGACTGGAATTCTGCTTGCATACTCACTCCCTCAGTCTTTCTCCCTCCTTTTCCCACCTCTGCCTTTCTGTTCCCCTTCCACTTTTCTTCCTTTTCTCTTTCTTGCTTCCCCCCCCCTTTTCTTTTCCCCTTTTCCTTTTCTCCCATTTTCTCCCATTCTCTCACCCTTCATCCCTCTCCTCACTATTCTCCCCTGCCCTTACTATTTTCCTTTTTTAAAAAAAAAAAACTTTTTTATTTCCCTTTTCACACATTTTTTTTTAAAGTTGAGCATGACTGCAAACCAGTTTGGGTCTCTCAAGCCCTCAGGAAACTATGCCCAGTCTCCTCTTCCACTAATAATGCTCTACTGCGTTTACTGCAGAGCACATAATGTCAGAATTCAAAGGAAAAGGACAGTGAATACATTCCTAAGGTGATGGCACCCACTCTGATTTAAATGGACGTATTGGCAAACTTGGCAAAAGAAAGCATTTAACTCCCTGCCTCTGGGGAAGGGTGGAGCAGTTGTGTTACACTTAGTTCAGAGCACATTCAAATACAAAACTGAGCATGTTGGAAAGGGACATTTCTCAGTTTTTATTGCTGTTTGTCTTCAGTGTTGAAAAAGTGCCTAAGTATGTGTGGCCCAGCTCATCAGAGAGTCCAAAACACCTCATTATGGAGCAGATCCTCCTGAGAGCCACCACACAACACACACACAACAACCAGGGCATCAGCCCCAGCTGGCCTGGGGTTGTAAAAGACTGGCCTGATCCCATTCTATGACAAGAGGTCCCACTGAGCGGATGAGGGAAAGGCAGTAGGTGTTGCTTACCTGGACTTTGGTAAAGCCTTTGAAAATAGCCCCCACAAAATTCTCCTGGCTGCTCATGGCTGGGATGGGTGGACAGCTCACTCGTGAAAAACTGGCTGGATGGCCAGGCCCAGAGAGTGGGAAATGGGGTTGGATCCAGATGGTGCCCAGTCGCTGGTGGTGTTCCCCAGGGCCCATTCTGTTTAATGTCTTCATCCATGATCTGGATCCTGGTTGGACTCTGATGATCTTAAGGGTCTTTTCCAACCCAAATGATTCTATTCCAGTAGAAAGTAAAGGCCTTAGAAAGGATGAGCATTTGATAGGCCCAGGACCTGTTGGATATCCAGGAGCAGAGTTGCTGAGGGTAGGAAGGGAGCTGTCCACCACCCTTTAACGTCCTTATGCACAACGTGCCCACTGTAGGCGATACAGTGCAGAAATTAGGAATGACATTGAGCTGTCCACCAGATAAGGTTTGCATTCATTTTGAAAGAGGTTTACTTTTAATGGTAATTAAGAGACACTAGTGAAATGTATGTGAGGGAGAGTGCTGGAGGTCACCTACAACTGCCTTTCATTTTTTGCACTTCAAAAGGCCCTAGAAATTTCAACATGGTGGTGACTAGTAACTGTAGTGAACTCTTAATGGATATATTTCCATTCTTAAAGAGCTTTATTAGTTGTCACCAAGCCAGTTTCATTAATTTAATTCTCAAATATTCCAAAGTAATGCTTTTTCTTCACCTCCCATGTTTTTCTTCCTAAGATTGCACAGACACATGTGACTTCACTGATTTAACTTAAAGACGTGACAATAAAGTAATGCTTTTTCTCATATCCTGCTATGACAATGGGAACAAGGACAATTATTCCCTCATATGTATATACAGGATCTATGTGTAGGCAAGTCCACATGCACTTTCCCTCTCCTCTATTAAATCTTTCTGGAAGGGTGTAAGCAGGCATGGTGTTCCCTTTGTCACCCTACAGCGGTACAGAGGACCTTGTGAAATATTTATTTTCTGCAGCTCAAAGAACCAGTAGGACCAACCAAATTAGAGATGGCAGTAATAAGGATAATGAAATCCTTGCTGATCACACTAAAAACGTTTTGGAGAAAGAAGGGAAAGGGAACACCTGAGCAAAAACCATATCTGCTTGTCTCAGTCACACTTACGTGTCCTCTGGTGGTCTGTTTTCAACCTGTATATAGAGGGCTCATTAAGTAAAGGTATCTTTTCTGTTCATACTGAATTTAAATATTTAATGGAGCTTAGAGGCATTGTGTTGGTGCATTGTGCAGGCACACATTTCACCCAAACATTGTTGGATCATTTTTGCTAAACGGGAGTATACCTTGAAGGACATTTACCAGATTTCTAGAGCCAGTGGCTATTAGTTTGTTCCTGTGACATAGAAAAACCATCATTACTTTTACAGACGTATGGTCAGATTTGGATCTCAGACATGTAAGGGCTAATTAAAAATAACTTTCAAAGTGTCTTTTTTGTTTCACATGACTGAGAAGAGCCCTTCTGTTATCAAGCATTCCAACAGCAGTGAGCCGTGGTCATGGCAGTGACATGAGCGTGGTCCTTTTGAACTCCTGAAGTGGGTGTCAAAACAAGTGTCTCTTTGCAAAGAGGGATTTGGGTCCGTGCTGCTTCCATGTGAAGGCTCCGGTCACGCTTCCATTGCAGTTTCACTGGCTGAGCTGAACTGTCTACTACAATAGACACTTTCCCAGGGATTAAATGTGTTTACATTTGTGGTTGCTTTGAAAGAACTGTGAAGCCTTTTTATTTAATTAAATTAACATCTATTCTCTTTAGTGAAACATAATGTGCATTCTCCCTTTATATTCATTCTTCACCTCAGGCAATTTGGATAACATTGTTAGGTTGTTAGCAGAGATTAGCTTCACATAGGATTGTGCTGGCTTTGCGAAACGTATTCTTTCAGATCCTTTCAACTCCTGAGTTTGTTTGGTAGTGAATGAATAAAATGTGTCATCCTGTAGGCTAGAATTCACCTAATTGCCATCTATCATATTTCAAGGGAGCTCAACCAAATAAGTTATTTCCTTACACATTAAATATATTGCTTAATCTTTTAATTCTTTAAAACAAAAGAAGTATCCTGACTGTACTGTGTGGTACAAAGTAGAAAACTTATTTTTGTTTCATGGCCCCTATCTTTTTTTATTTTTCCCCTTTTTTTTTAAGTAATAATAAGCATTCAGACTTCATCAAGCTGATATACGGTGAGCTCAAAAGAGTGCAAGGAATAATAAAAAAAAAAGGATTAATGGATATTTATAACAGGCAGAGTTCATAACTGTCCTGGTTTATTGCAGGGTTATTATCCTTTTTGTATTTTATGTGTTCCATTTCCCTCCATATAAAATATACGTTTTCAATATGGGCTTGCTCTCATTATTTCACTTCATCTCAGTCAGAGCAGATGGAGATGCCATTTCCTTGAATGAATAAAAGGACATTAATCTGTGCTTCACACAATGTTTCATTAAGAATACCTCTGTGCAGTATCAGGGGAGAAACGAACTGTAGGAACCAAAAAACTTAGAGCACCTCTATTTTCTTGTCCCCCTGCAGTACAGGAATTATCAAGAAAAATAACTGAGATACAGAACTGAGAAACCAGTGTAAGGACATTTCCTAGGGATTGATAACTAGGAAAACACAACTAAAACTGTGGCCAAGCATGAGGGACTTTATTTGAAAACTTAAGGCTTGAAAACAGCTTTTTATTTTCCAGTTTGTCCAGTGCTCAAGTGGCTGCCATACAGATTGAAGGCATAGCATGTTTTGAGGTAATCCAGTTTCCCTTTAAATTTGCCGCAGTGAAAGTAGTTTTCAAGGACCTCTTGCCAATTTTTAAAACGTCCCAATGGCTATTTCTCAAGAAATGGCTGAAGTCATTGCTATTCTGAGTGAGTACAGGGCAGTGGTATGGGAAATCTCATAACTGACTCAACGTCAATTTGGGTACATGTAAGAAATGGTAATACATTTCCGGTACTATTAGGTAAGTCCTGCTCGGAACTGGATGAATATAATCCCAAGGATTTGGTGTCCTTCCCAGATTTCCTTCTATTCTTCTTCCTCTGACACTGTCACTGCCTCTTGCCAGCCTGTCCATCAAAAAAACCCAAACAAACCCACTTTCCTTCACCTGTATGTTCACCATTTGTTGCTACGTCCCCTTTCTGCATGGCATTTGCAGGAAGAAGAAAAGGAGGGATGTTTCCTTGTGGCATTGTTTAAGGTTGAGGAGAAGGAACAAGCGTGACTGTTGGTTAATGGAGACACTGTTTATTCTAAGCTATGGTTCATATTATTCAAGAGAAGCAAGTACTTCGCTGCAGACTTCCTTTTCCCTCAGCTGCTTGGGCCAAATTCTGCTCCCATGTTCTAACTAATTGTATGAACCAAACACAAATCTTCCCTCCCAGGAGTCACAGGGATAGTATCTTTTATCCAAAAAGAGATATCAGGAGAAACACTTACAGAGCTAGTGGAGAATTATCTGACATTAGTTATTTTATTTTTTGTGGAAAATGCTGACCTGCTGAAGTGAATCTTTCCTTGGAACTACGTGGGTTGTGAGGAAATAAGAATCAGGGACAAATTCTCAGAAACTGAAAGAATAATAGAAAAAGGGACTGAAAGAATGAGAAGCCTTGGCCCACATGGCTCCTACCAGAGACAGATGAAGCAGGCTCAAGGGATTGAGCTGAAGCAGGCAAAGCAGGGACCTGCTCCACTCTCCGTGTGAAAGTTGTAGTTGCTGAACAAAGCAGTTTTCCAAACACATTGGAGCAGTTCCTAGCCCTATCCTGTTGAAACCTGGAAGAAGAAATGAAACAAAGGAGAGAAGAAAGGAGGAAAGTTGGTTGCTATTCAGGACATACTAGATGTTTCCTACACTACTTGCTTTCTAACCAAGTATCTCTCTGCAAGGGTTTAAACTTGGAGTCATAACATGTGTGACAGGTCTCTGTGCAAGTAAGCTTCATCAATTCCCATTTCTCTCACCTTTTAAATCATCTTCTGAGGTCAGGTCCCTTGTCTGGGAGTAATTAAAGGTAAACCTCAAACTCGGTGGGTGCCAGGATAGACAGACGTAAGGTAGCACATTTCTTTCCATCTGAGAGGTTTCTGGAGATGCCTTTGAGACACTGTTGGTTACACTTGATCTACTGCAATGAATTCTTTCTTTTACTGACCCTAAGTGTCCTTTGTACTGGAAAGAGCAAACTGTTATGGCACTCATTTAGTAGCAGTGTTTTAAAACACTGTTACGGACAGAAGAGCTGATTTGCATCTCTGGTATCCATCAAGGTTCAGATAAATTATCCTCATAGTTGTCTGTGTTTTTTTATTTTCACCTTCTCTGAAAGTAATCCCAAACGAAAAGAGCCAGATTAAGAGGTTTTCTGATCTTTGGAAGAGTGTACTGAAGAGAAAGACTTTAATAACTTCAGTGCTGCTGCTCAGACTGAGGAAGTGGAGACCTCAGACCTTAGAGAAGTTACTACACAGATATTTTGATTTAGTCTGTGCTTCCAAAAGCTGGACATGCACTGTTCTAAACAAATCTTTTGCTGTTTAAAGAGCTTTTTAGTATAATTTAATATCTCAAACTAATTCAGTGCCTCTGGAAATTGTTAGTTCTACTGTATAAATTGCTAACGTTACCTTGGGAGGAAAGAGAGGTGGAAAGTAAAGACCTAAAATGTCACAGAGGAAAAGATCAGATCAGTACGAAGCTGGAATGCTTCATTGTTAATTGTTAATTACTTTTGCACCTGGATGGATAAGAAGTGCCCATGTAGAAGTGACCCAGACCACACTAAAGGCAGTTGTGAAGACGGCATGTCACAAAAATGGGAAACACTTTTTACCTAGTCTGGCACGAGACAGGTTAAAAAGCAGAGACATCTAGTTGTAGTGCTTCCAGAAGAATCACTGAGAAATGCTACTTGAGCTTGCACATGTTGAAAATTATTGGATTATGTTTTCAAAATACTCAAAATTTCATGGTAAACACTTCAGAATTTTTCACCCGTAGCACATCAATTCCCTGTGCATCAATTGTGTGTATGAATATGTAAAATATTTGCATATATGTGGTGATCAAGTACATGGGTAAATCTAAGGTTGGATCAGGGAGAATAAGCAACAGTAAGTGTGGAGATAAACTCAGCTGAGTAATCAAAAAAAAATTGTAAATGTGCCCAAATTACAAAAATTAATTTTTAGAAAGATTTGAGGTATCTTTTTTCCTTCTGTTTTGAGCTTATAATATCCTATCTATTGTAAATACATGTGAAACCCAAGAGCAGAATAAAATAGCACAGATCTTTCAGGCTAGGCTATTTTGGGCTATTTTTTAGAAAAATTTTACTTACACTGGTCTTCGTGTTTAATTAGTTTTATTTTGGGCTCTGACATAGCTAGAAGCAACAGTTGTGTGTTTCAATGGGATGCTGGGAAATTCCCTCTTCCAAAAGATATAAAGTTCCCTTATCTAACCCTGGAGGGCTTCAATTTATCAAACTTTAAGATAATTACCTGTTTATATATATATTTGTACATGTAGGTACAAAAGCTGTGGCCTGTGACAGAACCCTGCCCAAGCTGAGCCTCCTGCAAAATACCAGATTTTTTTGTGGTTTCCATCTCCTATATTAAAGAAGATGGATTAGTGTGTTAGAAGCAAATTATGTGGCTGAAATTTAATCAGTGTATCTATTGCAACCCCTTTCAAAACAAAGGAGAAAATTTTCAGAATGTTTTCTGAAGAATGAGATGAAGTTGGCATTTGAAAGGATCATAGAGGCACTATAGATAAGAGGTTACAAATTGCAAAGAAGTCAATAATAATTCAATTTCAAAAAGGTCAAAATTCCTACTAGGCTGTGTGAACCATTTCCTTCTCTGATTTTTCACAGGCTGAAAAAGTCAGCAGGACAGCAGCAAAAATGATTGGAGGCTTAGGAAAAGGATAATGTAAAGAAAAATTGAATGAACTGTGGATGAATAGCCTACAGAAAAAAATGAGGCAGCTCATCTTGATACATACAAAAGTTGCTATAAAGACAAAAGGAATAACTTATTTTCTTATGTCTTTATTGGATAGGACTAAAAGTAATAGGGCAAGCTGGATGGGGGAATGTTTAATCTGGATACTAGAAAAAAATCTTCCTAGTGTTAGGAGGAGCTGCTTCTGGAGTTTACTGACCATGAGAAGAGACTGGAGATGCCTCAGCTGAGTTTAAGTTGCTTAGTCCTATCTTGGGCAGCAGGATATACTCCATAACCCACCCAGACCTCTCCCAGGACTATTTTGTATGACTTTGCTGGCATTTTGATGTGTAATCCCCCAACAATTTCAGTGATTTGGTCCCAGGTAGTGAGAGGGCCGTATGCAAAATCACTCTTTTACAACCTATTTTTAATATTCCAGAGCTATGCAAATTTCTACTCACAGACCTGTTGTATCTTCTGCACAGAAGGTTCTGTGTCCATGAAGACAGTATAGAGGGGGTTTAATATGTGTGCTTTTGCAGAGCACAAAAACAGGAGGGGAAGTCGGTTAAGATGCTGTCTTAATAATAAAACTTTGGCTGAAGTGTAGTCAGATAGTTTATAGCTGTAACACAGTGTTCCAGTTCATCAAACCATATGTAAGTGCTTCCACTGGCTTCACTGATGTTCCCTAAGCTTAAGGTGAGTTAAGCTTTGTGATTTGACTGTCTATGAATGCATCTCCATGCATGCATGGTTTTGTTAGCTCTCAGGAATTTGATAGGAACACGCTCTTTTTTCTTGTCTGTGGGACATGAATATTGTCCCTACAGTTCAAGACATTGTCATACCTGCTTCTTGGCCCCAGTGAGACTCATGATTATGAGTTTCCTTGAGCTGGAATGACTCAAAAACATAAATATGAAATATTACCTTTTCATTTTATTTAATGGAAAACATCCAGCAGTGCTCCTTTGGGAGACAGCACTGAAATGACTAATTTTACCTAGTAAGTTTCTAGGACTGAAAAATAAGTGCGTATGACTTCAGCTCTTGTAACTTTGGGAGGAAAGAGAGATGCTAAAATGTCTTTCTTCCCTAACTTTCTTAGCACAAGAATGTCCTTCTGGTATCATGCCTTAACAAAGTCCCACATTATTTACTGTTATGAGTGTAGATAAACTGCGTAACTGAGACGCAGACAGAAAAATAAGTTACTGATGCGCTGAGAGTGCTCAGGTCTGCATGCTGGAGTGTTAGAAATGCAGTCAATAACAGGAAATACATGACTGCTGGAGCAGGACAGAGTTCAGATAGAGTGACTTGGTGTGCATCATACCTGCTAAATGCTTTTGGAGATCCAGGTGGCATGTGAAGACCCCGTTCTTCTGCCTCTGAGCACACACATTTCTCGCCTCCTTTGAAAGCCATCTACGTGGTATTTTCCAGGCTGACGAGAGCCTGTTTGGGCCACTGAATGAGCCACCATGGAGCTTCCATGAGCTCAGCTGGGAGAGAAGTGTTGTTATCTTTGGCACGGCAGCCTGAGCTGTGCTCAGCACTGACCACACTCTGGTCACTGGCTGCCTCTGCTCTGGGCAGCTGGGAGAGCCAGCAGGCTGGGCTGGCAGCTGCTCAAGGCACATGCAATCCTGGCTCTGGCCTGCAGACCAAATGGCATGTCGGCATTCCCACCGTGTTAGGTTAGGACACTGGGAAAAACACACACACAAAAAGGGTTGCTCAAAGGCTTAAAGAAGCGGTTGTGTGTATGTGACACTTGCTGTGAGGTGAATGCACGGTTTCACAGGCTGAGTAATGGTTTACCGAGGTGTGCGTAAAAGATAGGGTGGATTTGTGTAACTACAAGCTTACCTTTCAGATCTTGTCCTCCTTCACTTGGGAAGATTTCCTCAGTTCAGTACAAAAGCAATTGTTCATTGTGTGGTTTCTGTATTGTCTGTTGGCATGGAGCAGAGCCAAGCTTCCTCAGGTTTGCCAGGCAACCAACCACAATTCTATTGTTCTTTCACCAGTCAAGGAGGATTTTCATAACCCTTGGTGTGCTAGATATCTATGTGTGAAATCTGATTTTAATCTGTCTCTATAAACACACCAACATATCCCTCGCTAGCCCTTGGGGCGTTAATGCCTGAGGTAACGTCTGGATTCAGTGCTCCTCCCCTCCATTGCTCCCTGCTTCCTCTTTCACACAAAAGCTTCTTGGCTCAGAGGGTTTAGTCCCTCAGCCTCACCAGATTTTTTACGCAATTTCTCTTTGCTCGCAGGTGGTGAACGCTGCCCATGCACCTGCAGAAGGAGCCAATGGGAATTTTTCTGATGTGCCCTTGTGGCCCCATGGCAGTACCTCTCACAGGGAAGAAAGAGCCTTTAGGGCCCTTGGCAAGATTGCAGTGTGCTAAGGGCCAGTGCTCTGCCTAGACTGCCCAGTGACCAAAGCTGGTTTGGAATCAGTCATGAAAGTGTTGATCAGCCCCCTGAAAATGGTACCAACGTGCTGATTCCCGTTCAGAAGTCAAAGCTAATCACAGTGTGAAAAAAAAGCTTCACCACCTTAGGTCTTTAACCTAAAACTTTACCATCATAAAACCTAAAACTTTACCATCATAAAACCTAAAACTTTACCTGATGCTACCAACCCTCTCCCGAATCCTTTGAAGGGTAAGAAACAACAAAGTTGCCTTGCTTGCCAACACATCTTATTTCAGCTGAAAGTCATTCCAGTTAATTTTTTGCCTCTTGTTGAACCCAAAGATGAGCACATAGAAAGATTAGCTCTACTTCCAGACGATGAAACAAAATGGATCTCTAATTTTGATGGCTTTGTGCTACAAATTTCCTTTTTTGGCCAATATGCAGGTGGTATGGCTTTGTTGCACTACCCAGCCTGCAAGCCTGGATCTTTAATTAGTGCTGTACCTGCACAAGAATCAGGGTCTGTAAATCTACAAGGTGGTGACTGAAACTTGGGCCCATCATGCTAATTAAGAACTCACTCTTCTGGTAGGGAGAGGTTAGATTGTTTCCAATGAACCTAGTTAGTCCTTCTGTCGTAACAAGCAGTGCCCAGTCTTGCACACGTGTGTTGTAACGCCTTATCATCACCCTCTCATTAAACGTAGGAAAGGCACAGAATGCAGAAAGGTTTATCGGGCGTCTGTTGCGTAACTCAGCGCTGACGTGCGTCCCATCATCATTCCTTGGGGAGGGCAGCAGAGAGGAGCAGCTGTTGAGATACTTGAATTTGGGCCATCTCTCCAGAAATAAAGTCCCCTCTGTTTCACATCAGGTAGAAGTATGAAAGTTTGGCTCTTTCAGTGAATAACTCAGTGTTAGAAAAGAAATCACCAAAGTGCAGCACGTAAGAACCAAGAGTTAGATGTTGCTGCTAACCCACAGTAAAAGACCTCAAAACTGCATTATGAGCCATGGAGGAGTTCATATTTGCTTCGGAAGTGAAAATACAGTGAAGATAACTAACTAGGCATCTTTAAGTCCTCTGAGGAAGTGTTTCCTGCTTGGCTAAGGTTAAGAAAGCTACAAGTTTGCATACATGTACAACTGAAAGGGATGGTTCTTGAAGACTTACCCTAGACAAAGAAAAGGCTTTTGCAGCTGATGGAAGTTCTAGCCTCTTTCTCATTGAAGTTTGCAGAATTCCCCATTGATTTGAGTGGAAGCAAAATTTGGCTCTAACTACTAAAGCAAGGCAGACATTTAAGAACCACAATGTCACTTGGTGTAAGCTACACTCTATCATAGTAATTATTGTGTTGCTTAATGGCAAATGAATAGCATTGACTCTTACAAAATGTGTTTTTCTTTGGAAATGTTTATATTGTCATCCAGAAAGGGGGTTGCAAGAAAGATCTGCCCTACAACTATTGGTATTTCTTAGGACTTAACAGGACCTCATTGTGCAGCACCAGTGCCTAAAATTGGGCACAGAGGTATGCATTATAAGACAATATATACAAACTTAATTGCACGATACCAAAAGATATTTAATGTGGACGCTTTCATCACTCTCTGTTTCAAAGTGTTTCAAAAGGTAAAGCAACATAAATTACATCTATAAGCACACAGGATGTTTCACATAAAGGAAGCAGATCTTCAGAGGGGAAAATCCTGATCCATAACTCCTTGGTTACAGCCTACAACGGCTGTGTAAATAGAGTCCTTGACAGCTCTGTATTGGGTGGTGACCTGCAAGTGAGAGGAAGTGAGAGGAAGACAGCATGAGGGAAAAACCAACACAATATGAGATGGGCCTAGGAGCAAATGAAGCTGTTCCACTCTTCAAGCAGTCAGTAGCAGCTGGGAATGGAGTTTCCACAGAAGGGACTTCGATTGAGCATGTGACCTTGCCTTGCTGGGGTTTTCATCAGAGCCCATCTAGAAGTGCCAGCGATCTGTGGAATTACTGCTTCTTGTCAAAGAGTCTAACTGAGTGAGATAAACCTGAGGCTGCAAGTGTTGTGTAGGGAGAGTTTTAAAAGTGTATCTAAACTAAACTTACAGAGATACCATGGGCTTTCTTCTGAACTCCTATGAAGTGAGGTGTCCTCCCTAAGGAATGGGAACACATGTCGATCTAACCACACAATTGAAAATACATTGAAAATATTAATATACATCACTTTGCTTTCCAATAAGAAGCAAAGTTAATTAATATGCAAATTGTATGTGACTGAGAACAGGAGGAGAGCATCCTCTGGAATGATTTTATTATCTGGCAGATACGGACAATTCTACCTATCTGTGGAATGTTAAACATGGAGGAAACCTGGCTTTTCCTTCCGCTATCCATGGTTATGGCTACCAGGAAGGCATGTCTGAAAGAATTACACTGATGGGATAGGATGGAATCACATTGATGGGATAGCCAAATATTTTGGGTTTCAATGTGACGTGTTGTCAAGTACGTTCTCTAAACTGGGGATGGCAGTGAGAAGTAAAACCTTTTTCTCCAGTTTAATTAAGAGTATTATTTAGTATTAAGAGTCCAGGAGGGGACAAACATTTTTCAAACCATGAGGAATTTTGATGGAGGAAACATAGAACTCTGGCATGAGCAGGGCAACTAACCTGCTTCCCATCATCGTGGCAAGGGAGGATTGAGCTTGGAGAAGCTCGGGGAAATTTGCAGGAGGGAAGGAGAAGGTGAAAAAGCACTCTGGAGGTGAGGCAGAACCAAGTCACAGGGCCATGACACCAAGGTGGAGTTAATCCCACCAGACACAGAGGATTTGCTGCAAAACCCTGTCTTGAGCAGAGTCTCTAGCAGAGGAGACCAGACACAGCCACTATGGCTGGGCCAGAAATTAAAAATATTATGCTGATAAATCAGGTGTTTCACAGAGGAGACAGGAGAATGATAAATGGTAAACAGAAAGGATGTCCTACTGCTCAGTTTAACAAAAAGAATGACATGGAAAGACTTGGTAGCAGATTATATGCACCTAAATGGAAAGGAGAAAGATGCTAATAGAGAGAACATGTTCCCGAAGACAGAATTTTAATGTGATGAAGCTGAATATGAATGAATCCTGGAAATAGAGTGTCAATTTTGGGAAAAAGTGTATCAAAGATTTCCATGGATGGAATTGTGTAAATCATCAGATAACAATCAGTCAAAAATCCTCACAAAGACAGACAGAGACGTGTAGATTGTTGTCTCATTCCTCATTTCACATGGCTATTTAAAACACCGATATTACAGCATTTCTTTTTTATCAGCCTCTGAAGATTGATGCGAAGAAGTGGAAAATGCTTGCTAAACTTGTCTAAAGATTTACATTGTTTTTAGCTCCACAGAAGCAGTGCCACTAACGGGAAGAGGATGCCTTTTCCAGATATGTCTCCTTCAGTACACCCTGTGTAGGAAACACAGGTCTCCACTCCAGAAAAATGGGTAATTTATAGAAGAGGCTGATTGCTTTACAGTATGAAACTGAAAGCTACATTTCATTAAAACAAGTTGGCTGCTCTGGGAGCAGGACTGCTACAGTGATAAATCCTAAAGAGCTGTGGTAATGTGGGTCTGCTCTAACAGCTGTTAGGTTTTACAGTGTTTACAGGTAGCACTGGCCAGTGAATAAAACAAAGCCTTTTATGCTTCCAGCATTTTCACTGATCAGATTGTTAACTTGAAGTTTTTGATTTGTCAGAGCTGTTTCAGAAGGCTGAAAACAGTGAGGAAGTATGTCCCTAAATGAAGCATGAAAGGCTTTTCCATCAGAGTAACATTTATTAATCTTAAAAATGGTCCAAGTAGAGTCAAGAGATATTCTTTTGTTCCGTACCAGTGAGAGATGACATGAAACACATTGAAAAATTGTCTTGCTTCTGAGAAGACGATATGATCACGTACTTGTATTCTTTAACAAGTGTTTTCTTTGTCTGGAGAGCCTTGTTACCTTGAATGGCAAAGCCACCTTTTCTTTTTTTTTCCCCATGGCTGCATTCTAGGAGCACCTGACCACCTGCAGAGATCTGATTGTGGGACTGGGATCTTGGTTCAGCTACTTGTGTTTACATTTTTTACCAAAATGAAGGTTCATTATTTCACATTCCAGAGGTTTCAAGTATACAACCAGTTAATAGGGATATCACCCTGTAATCACACAGGACCATTTACAAGACTTCTCCAGTTAAAGAAAAAAAGCTATGCTTTTTTTTGGCAGAGAGGAAAGGAATATTTTCCTATAAAATAATTTTTTCCTATATTCTGAGGAGTTATCATCTGGGACATAATCACAAACAAATATTAGTTTTACCCTTGAGAATCTAAGTTGGTTATGCTGACACATGAAATTGAGTATTGAGAGTGTTACCATTTGTGTTGTCCTATATGGAGAGGATTATATATTATGTATTGTATATTGTATAGGATCCTATTACGTATTTCTTTTGTCCCATGTGTCCTTAAAGCAGAAGAAAGAACCACAGCCTTTTCAGGTAGTTAATCTGTGCCAGTCAACCTGTTGATTTTTCAATCCATATATTCCTCCTTCCATAGCAATATGCACAATTACTGGGCCAAGCTGGGGCTGATACAGATGGCAGCTATTACACCTCCAGTTTAATAGAAAGGAAAAAACCCGTATAGATTGAAAGGAATGCCACAGCAACTAAATCTAAGAAATACACATATAAATACTGCACAGTCTTTTCCCTTTGACCCAGTATCAATTCGGATTGCCTCCCCATGCAAGACTGTACTTCTCCCAAATAAACAAAATCCATGCCATATCCAATAAACATGCTGAAGAAAACCCATCTCAACTGGAGGAAATTGACAGTATGATATTCCACTAAATAAACAATGCCTCAATTATGGTTATTAGCTTCAAAGCAGAAAGCTGTTTCTAGACAATTTAAAACAACTGTAACACCTTCCCTTACATTGGGCTGTGGCATTTCAGCAAGGAAAGCAAGCAGCACCTTTGCAAAAGGGGTTTAGTGCATAATTAGAGACAAAGAAATAATTTAAAGTATCTTTTAAAGACATTAGATAACGTATCAGAAAAATTTTGTTTGCAATGCATCTGGGTCTATTTCTATTCTTCTGCAAGTAGAAATCAAGCAATCAGTGGTTCTTCATCCACAGAGGGTTCTCTTCAGCTTTATCATAGTAAGAATGGTAAGACCTTTATAGGTATAGATATATTATCTGAAGAACAGTGGCTTCATCATGTATTCTCACTAATTTTAAACAAGAATATTTCAGCATCTATGTTCTTTACAAAAGACAGGAGTGAATTGCTGAACTACAAGTTTAGCTCCCTCTCTATTTTGTTCATCTTCATACTATTTGCCTATCTCCCTGTCTTCTCTTTATCTTTCATTTTACCTCTGAGCTGTTCTCAAGATCCACTGGAATTTAAATGGGGGGAGAAAAATGGTCCCTCTTCACAGCAGCCGAGTGCACTCTAGCAAACTGAATGAGCCCTTCTTACCCCAAAGATATGGAACAAAGGGTTTGAAAACTGCCATGTGGTCAGGATTTCTAGCCAGGAGCTTTTGAAATGCTAGGCAAACAAATGCAATATCTAATGTCAGAGCTGATGTTGCATCACAAGTCATTGGGAAGACATTTACTGCTCTTTTCCCCACTGTGTCTGTTGTTGGAAGAGTGGTATTTACTGTTGCACCTTCATGCCTGCAAGCACACATAAACTCATCCCTTTTTTATTATCCTAATATTTCTATCACTCACAGCATGATTGAAAATTTCCTGGAAGGATAAATCCCGACTTTGGGAGGTGCCTTTTGTGGGTTCCAAAAATGTCAGTTTACATTTGGCTGATTCGTAATTGTGGAACAGGCATTTCTCAGCCCACAATTTGAATAGTATAGGAGGTTTCAGTTGTTTTTTTTTTTTTTAGGGGAGGCATTGGAAACAGGTCAAAACCCTACATTCAGTAGCACAAAGCATTGTGGTGTTTCACATCCACGACTTAGCAGAGTCCAGACTCTGTGGCTACATGAAAAGCAGCCCCTCCATTTCCTTCTCTGTGTGTGTGCTGTGGAGTGGTGACAAGTATCCGGCGGTGGGGATGACACTCAGATTCCATCTCGTGAGGGGAAGAGTGATGAGAGACGAGGGCTGTGCTGGCACTTGGGCTCAGAAACCACTGCAGAGGTTTGTGGTGCCACCTGCCTGTCTCACCTCAGCCAGCTGAGAGGTAAGAATCCCAAATTTGCAGATGGATCTTCTGAGAAAAAAACCCACCTTTTTGCCATGGGCTGCCCAGAGAGAAGAGAACAGCTGTTGCAAGGTGCCGAGAAGCATGGGAGGGTAGAAAAAGTCCCACAAGAGGGAGGTGAGTAGGTAAAGGTGAGATGAGGTATTTGGAAGCACATAATAAGTTGTGAAGCCATGCTATGGATATTGTTTAGTGCATGGTTTTTCAGTTTGTCTTGCTGGGAGGATAACACCACCCATACATTTATGGTGTCTATAATATTTACAAAGACACATAAAACACTTCTGTAAATAGGACCCTATTTATAGTTACATGTCCTGCTGTGTTTTCAAATACTCCTGGCTTCTTCTTTTTATTATTAATTTGGTATTATATTTATTAGTATAAAGATAACAGTGGAAGGAATAAATGTTCCTCAGCATTGGAATAGCTTCATCCTTGGCTGTTCACAACTTTTGCACACTTGTATAAACCAACTGGTATCAAGTTCAAAAGGAATCGTATCAGTGACAGAGAAAAATCAAAACAGATGCTCATTACATTCGTCTAAGATAAAATTAACTGAACCTGTTATATTTCACGGGCAATCCTTCTAACAACTGCAGAACAAAGCAAATACACTTAATTCACTACAGCCTTTAGTTTATGGGTCAGATATGGCCTCTCAGGGGTATTGTGTTTGTGTTTAAAAAGCTTAGAGTTAAGTTTGAAAACAATAAACTTGGAAATGTTTATTTTTGTGGCCTTAGATAATCATCCTTCCTGAGTTTCAGTTTCCTAATTCAAGGTTTACACTTGGATGGAATACCCAGACTCAGCACAAATAATTCATATGGGGAAAGGGAACTCATGAAGGGTATTAATGAATTTAACTGTTACCTCCTGATACTGAAGAGGAGCCTCTGTCTTAAACAGATCTGTCCCACAAGAAAGACGTGCCCATAGGTGTTCAGAAAAGGCATCTCTCTTCATTGCTGTGCAGTTTGACTTGATGGGAGAAATTGCTCTTTCTGCCCTGAAAGATAAAAGTGTGCTGACAGGTCTGTAACAGTGGTCTTAGTTCTTCATGCCTCAAATTTTCCAAGCAATAGAAGAACCCAAATATTTATCCCTTATCAGGTATCTCACCATTGCCTGCCACCCCCATACCAAATTTGGGACAGCACCACTGTGGCTGAGGTCCTTGAGATGACAAAAGCCAAACACTTCCAGGGATGTATGAGCAAGAGTGTTGCCAGTGGATGATTCCTCCCTTCTGCCCAGCCCTTGTGAGGTGGCTCCTGCACTACTGGGTCCAGTTTTGGGCTTCCCATGCAAGAAAAACTTTGGCATATTGCAGTTAGTCCATGGAGCACATGATGTATGAAAGGGGTTATGAGGGTTGGATTTGTTCACCTTGAAGAAGAAAAGGCTGAGTCGAGGATGGGAGGGATTTTCCTTTTTGTCTTCAATTACCTAGAGAAGGATGATAGAGAACACAGAACTCTTCTCCAGCTTGTGCAGTGAAACACAACAGATTTCAGGAGGTCCTGGTTAGGCATAAGAAAAATGTATTCACTTGAGAGAGGCACAACGCTGGAAAAGGCACCCACAGAACCTGTTGGATTTCCTTACATCTTTAAAACTCAGTCTGACAAGTCCCTGAGCAACTGAATCTATCTTCTAAGCAGATAGCAGGAGGCTAGTCTAGAGATGTCCAGAGGCTGCTTCCAACCTCAGCTGTCCTGTGACTCTACCAAGTGGCCCTGGGTTAGTGCCACACAGTTCTTTGGGAATTTCCCATCTTCCTCTTCTTCATCTTCACTTCTTCCAAATTTGGAATCTTCCTCTCTCCAATGAAAAAAATCTCTCATTCAGAGAGCTCAAGTACAAGCCAAGTCATTAGAAAACAGGTATTTCATGCACCATTCAAAACCTAGAAAGAGCAGCTACATCTTTGACCTTATTCACGAATTTCTTGCTATTCACAGACTGTTACTACATCAATGTTTTAGCCCGTTCTACATTCTATATAGTTTTCTAACAGTTAAAAAAAATCTTTCAGGACTTTTTTTTAATCTTTCAAAAATTTTCCAGATCGTGCTTCATTGTTTTGAGCGATGGAAGAAGGTGGCTGTAAAGGATATACTTAATGCAAGACCACTTTGTGAGGACTTTTTATCCTTGGGGAAAAGCCAGAGAGGTTCAGAAGAGAGGTGGTTCTGACTCTTAAGTACTTGTATTTTGAAAGAAATATCAGGGAGTTTTTTAAAAATTATTTTGCATGAGCTGGATTCTTAATATGAAATCATTCTTTAAGTACGATCTATACAAGGTATGGGATATTGTGCCATTTTTATGGCACTCAGTTTTAAAGAAGAATGGCTGGGGTTTATTAGACAAACAGGCCTTCAGGGCTCTTTTCTGGTAATTAGACACATAAGTTAAATCCATAAAAGTGCTTTCTTGGAACCACTGCAGCTAAAAGGGTGACACAATTTACTTTTGTGCTTGGCATGGGTCCTTGAAGCAATATATACTATTTTATTTCAGGATGTGTAAACTACACGTTATTGCCAACAGTAGAAACAATTATAACTAGACTTGCTTATTCATGCTAACTCATAATATCATTATAGAATGATTTGAGGTTTAAGCTGAGAACACCAAAAAGGTACTTCTTATTTTTATACAAAAATCCATAAAAAATACTGCCACAAAAATCTCTGCAGAAAATCAACAGGAAGATTTAATAGGGAGGGGAAAATTTCTGTGTGCAATCAGAAACAAGAGTTTTGTTCTATACTGAGGTTTGAGAGGGAATGGAAGAACATGAGCTAGTTACGAGAGACAAAAGGACGCCTTGTGTTTACAAAGCTGCAGTTCGTCCCACCAGTCAAAGCTTTCCCCACAGCTTCTGGAGATACATCTCAGCCCTGACTTTCCCCTGTTGGAACGAACACAAGCAACAATTTTTCAAGAATGAATGTGCCTCACTTCCCTGCGAGGCCACGTGACTGTGAGATCACATTTCAAGATAAAGCAAGGAAGGATGTTACCCTTTTGATGAGCATCTTTATAAACTCCGAAGGGTTCTTTGTAAATGGCAATGCTCACGTTCATGTCACATCCATGTGCAGACAGATCTTGACTTCTAACCAGTTGCAGATCAGTTAAACAAGTGCTTGGCCATTATTTACTCATTGTAAACAACTTGACTTTTCTTTCTTAGGACACGTAAATAGAGGCAGGCACCAGATTCAAATAAATTTTCTAGAAGCTCATAAAACCATTGCAAAGATTCTGAGCACTGCACTCTTAAACAAGACAGCTGAAGCATTTCAGATTTAGACCATCCAACTAAAATGTCAATCCAATTTAGAAACCAGCAGTGGGATCGTGAATTCAAGGAGGAAAGGTATCTAAAACAGCATTTTAGATTTTTCCATATTATAAAGTGATGGATTATCATGTCTATCCAAAGACCAGAGTGCTTTCAGCTCTGTTTTGATAATCCTTTCTCATACCAAGTACTTCCCAACTGTTTGGAAGCCTGCAAGAAGTAATTCAAGTTCTAGGAGAAGGCTGTCTGTACCATCAACAAAATGATCCATGCTGAAATGGGCTAGTTTTTCCTCAGGCAGCTTCAGAGAAAACAATGATTTAATGAACGAGGGGAATAAATGACTCTTTTACTCTTTGGATAAGGTTTGTCAGGGCAAATTTGAGGTGCACTGTCAAAATAAAGTTGAGGGAGTATATCCTTCTGCTCCTTGTGTCACACAGCTCCTGTGAACACACGGAGATGTTCACTCTTGGGAATTCTCAGATTGTCTTCTTTCACCAGGAATCTGATTAATTTCTCACTAGCAAAACACACAAAAATATCAGTGCTCAAACTGCCAATCTCTGTTCCCTAAAGTGGACAGTATTGCTGAAAGAGTCTCCCTAAGGCACTCTGAGTCCCACTATTTCCCTGCTCAGGGGATATCTGTTAGTTAATAAAAACAGAGCTTGAGCCTGTTGACACTGCTGTGCCAGACTTTTAATGAAAAGTCTTCTACATCTGCTAATAGAGTGCTTTTCCAAGGCTGCTGGCAAACACCAAAAACCTGATCTGAAATATTGAAACACACATATACAAAGGTCACCTGAAAGGAAAACAGCAGAAATTAGTCATGAAAGGAAGAAGAACCTTTTAATTCACAATGTCTATGGTTAGAGCCAAGGCAGAAATAAAAAATCATGGTATCAAAGAATCACAGAACTGTTTAGGTTGGAGAAGACCTCTAAGTCCAACTATTAACCTCACACTGCCAAGCCCACCACTAACCCATGTTCCCTAGTGCCACATCTACACATCTTTTAAATCCCTTCAGGGCTGGTGACCCAGCTGCTTCTCTGGGCAGCCTGTTCCAAAGCTTGACAACTCTTTTGGTGAAGAAACTTTCCTAATATCCAACCTAAACCTTTCCTGGTGCAACCTTAGGCCACTTCCTCTTGTCTTGTCACTTGTTGCTTGGGAACAGAGATTGACACCCTCTTTGTTACACCCTCCTGTCAGGGAGCTGTAGAGAGCCATAAGGTCCCTCCCGAGCCTCCTTTTCTCCAGGCTGAGCCCCCACAGCTCCCTCAGTCACTCCTCAAAGGACTTGTGCTCCAGACCCTTCGCCAGGTCCATTGCTCTTCTTTGGAAGTGGAACAAATGAAGCAGGAATCGAAGAGCACCTGAGTCTGGCATTAAAAGCCAAAGTCTGAGAGTACAGGAGGAGCCAAAAACTAAGGGTGAAGGCCTGAAGCACCAGCTAGCTGGGGAACAATGTGGTCTGCTTCAAAGTTTACCTGTGGTTAGGTTGTGGTTCCCAAAGCTCAGGCAGAAAAGAGCAGTTCTTTGATCCTTGCTAATGAACCCCAGATAGTGGGAAGTGAGGCCAAACTCAGAGACCTCAAAGCAAGCCACAGCAGAACAAGCTCCTGGCTTGTTTAAGGGCATATCTGAGTGCAGCAGCTGAGGTGAACTGCAGCGTTTGGGAGGCTGTCAGTGGCACACTTGCATCGTGCTTGTTGCAGTATTTTGTTCAAGTATTTTGCTATTATTCTGTTTCTCCAGTAAGAATCAGATATTGGAGAGAATGTAAATATGGGTACAGTACTCCCCATCCAGCAAGTCATGGAGAGGATTTTGTTCCTTTCCATGGACTTTGGATCAAGTTCACAAGGTCTTTAGGAGCTCATTCAATTGTGTGATCATGAATAATTTTCTTTCTTCTCCTACAGGTACTCTGCTTTGGCAGACTGACTTCTGTTGTTTTTCAAAGACCTTGAGAAACAGAATGACAGGAAGTATTAGACAGGGTAATTTTCTTGTGATGAATTAGGGCGGGGCATTCATTTGCTCCTTAGAGAAATCTTTGATCTGGTTTTATATCTTTGCTGTCCTTGATGGGAAACAAACTGAGGCTATGTCAGGCAGCCATGAGTGGCATGATGCCTGTGCTCTGAGTTCTTCCCTCCTTCCAGAAGGCTTAGTGATCATCTGGTTTCCTTATACTCCTGACAACTCCTGTAACAAGCCATAAGGGGGCAAAAGCAGGGAAAAAGCAGTATAGGTCAGCACTTTACGCCATGTTATAAACTATGTGGTAATTTGGACTGCTGCATTTACAGCTAAGTTCTACCAGATGACACATACAGAATGAATCATAACATGCCTGAATCTGCACACCCTTCTCACTGCAGCAAGCTCAGGGCAAGAAGGGACAAAGGGATTAACTACTCTGTTGTCTCATTCCCCAAGATGCCAAATCAAAGATCTGCCTTCTGCTTTTTGGATCTGCTTTTTGCCACAGCTCACTCCAGTCCAGAAGCCCATTATCAATAGTTTTATGTATCTTTATTTATATATTACATATTTTTATACACACACACTGAGAGAAACAATATATACACACTAATGTCCATGGTTTCAATATGGTTTGCTCATGTCAGATGTGTGACCAGTGTTAGAAGGATCATCAGCCATATGAGGGAGCCAGTTGCAATTGCTACAAGCGGGTGAAATCTGCTTCTTCACCTCCCAAAAGCTTATGGCACAAAATGATGGAGAGGAAGAAAATGCTCAGGACACTTTTCTGTAGATTTTTCTAAAATGACACTGTTGCCCTTTCCCTGACTTCTGCTGTTCTTGAGCAACTGGCAGTGCTAAGCTATTAGGAAACAGGGCATGCATGTTGCACCCAAAAATCTCTCATAAACACCTGTCTATCATGGCTCCTTAGGAGGAAAATGTACTTTTGCCATTGCTCCTAGCACCTTGGAACAACAGCATACCCTGGTTCTCTGACCTTACCAGCTGGGTCTGGCTGCATGTAGAGCTTGGTGAAAACAGAACACGGTTCAGTCCAGAACATCTCCCATCGGATCTATTTTTTCTTTCTCTTTGTAAAATGTTACCCACAGAGGTCTTCTATGAGTAAATGCTTCCAGCATTCCTATGGTCTCATTCAGCTTTTGTCTGCAAGTCTTGTTGAGACAGGAGGGTGAAAATAAATACACCTCTGGTGGGTGAATGGATGGCTCAGAAATATGTAGTAGGATGTAACAGATTTCTTTTTTCTTTTTCCCTGTTTTTGGTGCTGGCTAGACTTCTGTTGCCTTTGCAGCAATTGCCTTCTGCATAAGCAGATGACATCTGCATTCAGGAGTAATTTTTTCTTTCACAGCCTACAGAGCACACTTCAAATACTATTTTGAAAACACAAATTTTGTCTCGAATTATTCCAAAGCTGAGTGAGAGCCTGGGAACAATGAGGTTTGTTCTTGAAAAAAAGTGCACTGGGATGAAAAGCTGATGCCTTGATCTTGGCAAAAGCACCTGATGCACCCTTTGAAGGAGCTCCTTTCCCACCTTGCTCTTCCCCGTTACCACCAGCTGCCCTGAAATGGTGATTGCAATGGGCAATTTCTCTCGTGGAGAAGGAAAGGGTAGTAGAGGGAATGCAGTGAGCTCAAAATATACCCTCATATACTCCCAGTAAAGCCTGCCTGAGGTTTTGAAAGGACTTAGTCTAGCCCAGTGACAGCTGTTTCTTTCATCATCTGTTTTTTTCTGTTACTCTTCTATTTAACATTGCTCTCTGTTAGGTCTAACCACTCTTCTTTTGAGGGGCAGCTTTTTGAAAGGGGCTAAAGAATTTATTTTTTAAAAAAATCATGCATTGAAAAAGACCAAGAGAGGAGTGTATTACTCTGAGAGAAAAGTTTTGGTTTGGCTTTAGTGCCTGGAAATACGTTAGCAGCGATGGAGGTAAACACCTTATAGGAATTAGTCATTCACTTCTTCTCTACTTCCCCTCTTACAAGAAGACAGTGAGCCCAGGGCAAGTCCCTGGCAGCAATTGCAAAGCTGGGCGGGGATTCCCTTCCACAGCAGAAAGAGTGATTATTCTGTTTCACTGCTTGATTGTTTTTAGTTGTCCTTGGACGTCTATTTTACAACTAATTTTCTCTCCAATGGCATGAAGTAGGGCCGCTGTTCTTTCTCTCTTGTTCGTGCCTCTGAAAGCCACCGAGTCCCACATGCAGAGGATCATCACCTACTAAGGATGGAAAAATTCTAAAATAACAATAAAAAAAGCTAATTTGTACTAAACTCTAAGACGAAGATTTGAAGCTGAAATTGCAAGTCAGTGTTTGAGCAGATTAGGTTCACAGACGAGACTTTCCAGCCGTTCAATGCTGCTTAAATCTGCACCAATAGAAATGATATTCGATTTCTGCACCGACAGAAAACCAGGGAAGTTGAGGAGAAATAGAAGAGGCCAGGAAATCTTCTGAGGAGAGGATTCAGCGGGAGTGGAGGTAGTCAACAAGAAGATAAGAATCTAGGGCAAGATTTTGCTAAGGTTTGATATATTGGTTTTATTTGTAAAGGCAGGCTAATTTTGTGTCAGAATGACCCAGAGTTACAGAAACTTTTCCATCTATGTACTAAGCGGCCATATTTCATGCAATTTTTATGTATTAGAATACTCATATCTCATTTTACTACCTTCTCCTGCATAAAATAAACTTAATGCAAATAAATGCTTGAGATTTCTGTATTGCTCTGTATTTTCGCAGGTCTGACCGTGCCCTAATCATTAAAAGAACGTGATGATATTTTGCCACAGTTTTTTGCACCATTGTTCAAAAAGAGTCCCAGCAAACTTCACAGATCTGAACTAATTAAAACCAGCAACAAACACGTCTCTTCAGTTTTGATTCAAAAATCAAATCGGATTCTGATTTCCGGATATAAATAAGAGGCTGATTCCATAATTGTGAAGCATAAATACAACTGGCTCCCGCCGCCAAATGTTTTCAATTTTTATTTAGGGCAAGCTAATAAATCAGGCTCTGACCTCAGACCGTTAACTGGAAACATCAAATGAAAGGCAGTTGTAAGGGTATTGTGGAGAAATGTGAAGAACTGGATAGGTAAACATAAATACTTTAAAAGTATCAGTATAAAATATTACTGTGAACTGATGAAAGGTTTTCAGCTCCAGGGTGTTTTTATTCCAAGACTTCTCCAGATTTCTTTTTGCTTTACAGCAAAGCAGCTGTGCTTATGCAATCTAGCATTGTATCAGGAAATGAACTGAAGCTGTTTGCAGGGTACCAGCTGTGGGAGTGTTCTTAAACCAGCACACAAAGAACTGGGATCTCAACACTCCTGATCATCCTGAGCAGCCCATACTGCAACCAGAGGCCTGTCCCATCAGTGTCAATTCAAGAATTGCAGAGTGGTCCTTCATGGATGGCATCTTCGGTGATCTCCACACACCCTACGTCAGAAATAGATTTTTAATCCATTATTTAAGAATTTATTTCCAATTTTAGCTGAGGCAAGCAGAGTATCTTCATCTCAAAATCCCTTGTCATTCTGGTATCTCAGGCACAGAATTCACCCTTGTTTTCCCACTGTTCACTGACAATGAAAAAAGCCCTGCTCTCTAACTTACTTCACTTTTCCTTTACAGTTCTCCAAAGGGAAGAAGGAGCTTCTTGCCAAACACTGCTGTCAGTCTGACATAACTGTGGGCTTGATCACATGAAAATTGAAAGTGTTTCTCTTTTCAATTGATGAAATGATTGAGTACAGACTTCTTTAATAGAGCAGTCAGCATAACTCACCCATAAACTCAGCATGGAGCCCTGTGTTCACCATGTTCTAAATTGCTGACAAACAGTTTATGGTTTGTCACATTTGGCAATCTCTGTACAGGAAAAGGGCCAGTCTTCAGCTGAAATAAAAATAGGTACTTTGACCAGAACTTGGAAATAACTAGTAGGAAGAGAGGTTGTGCAAATATATATAAAAATGTTCAGCTTTTTGTTTCTCAGTTTATCAGCTTTAGTTTTATACATCACCATAGCTGTCCTTTGCAGTCACTTTCCCACCTGTAAATAATGCAACGTAAACAACGGTAAGATTTTGTATTGTGTAATTAGATATAATTCCTAACATATCCAGTAAATGCTGGGTGTTAGTGAAATAGAATGGCAGCTAAAGGAGCAAGGAAGGTGAACTCGAAACACATCTTGACTCCATTACTTTACTCTCGTAAATCTTGCAGCAGGTGGCACAGACCTTAGGGGGTTTGGGGTGTTTTTTCCTGCCTCTCTTCCTTTTGGCAATGTTTTGAAAGTTAAAAATTGGTTTTTGTTGGGTTTTTTTTAAAGTGTTTTGTTTTGACTTTCTACAAACATCTATTATGAGAAAAAAAAGTCATGTCCGACAATTTTAACAGATTATTGGACAGGTAAATGGTTCCATTTCTGTAATGCTATAACTCTGTCACAGTGGGGCACATGGAACCATTGACTCAAAGTAGTTCATGGAACCAAAATCCAAATGGTAGCGAGCAGCAAAAACGAAGTGCAGAAAAATCTAGTGGTAACGTGGGTGATATATCTGTATCTATATCTATATCTGTATCTATATCTATATCTATATCTATATCTATATCTATATCTATCTCAGTTTTTGGTATAAACGGCATGGTTTTGCGTTATAATGCAAGAAAGAGCCATCTGAGAATCCACAGGTGGTCTCGGCCTCTTCAATGGCAGCTGATTTAGTTGTTGGTTAAAATTATGATGCTTTATCAAAAACATGTCGGGATTAAGGATGAGAATAGCAGAAGTGTCTCAGATCAGAATTCAGCAGCTTCTTTATACACCTCACACACCTTTAAAAGCCCAAATATTCTTGACCTAATTTCATCTGATCTCTAAAAAGCACTCAAAGTCTGCATGGCCTGCAACTGCCCAGAGAATAATGTTCCTGCAAACACTAGTCTCCACTTCAGTAGAATATAAATTTAGGCCAGGATTCCTGATTTTATTTCTCTCAGTTTATTTAAAGGAATCACAGTAGAGGTTGTTATAAACACTGACATTCAGTTTCTGGGGCCATATGACCTGGATGATGAAGAGCTGTCTCCACAGAACATGGCTGGCACTGCATGTATGGAGCCATCAGGTGACACAAGGAGCTCACAGGCTGGGTGAAGTACTTCACCCACATAATTACAGCTGGCTCAAGGGTAAAGATGACAGATGAAGAAGTCAGGAGCTAAGACAGGACAAGGAAAGATCTTCAGTATTTCTGCTCTTCTCTTTTCTGCCTTTAAATCCAGAGGATGTCTTTTGCAGGCACAGCTGCCCTCTCAGCATTTAGATCATACCAGAAAGCTGTGGATTTCCAAAGATAAAGGGTCTAAAAAGTCCATCTTTTTCTACCTTCTGTTTTACCTTTGACATAGCAGTAGCTGTAGAATAGAAAGTTTTCTGTGCTGGGAATATACAACTGAACATGTAGAAGGCTGCAATATTTCAAGAAGCTGAATGGTACAGGAATATTTGCAAAATGCTTCCTCTTTTAGAAGATCCTATGATCCTGAAATATGCCATAGTGTCAAGTCAGAAATGGCAATTAACCTAATTTTGCTATTTTTTCATCGTGAACTGGACCTTATTTATACCATTCAGTGAAACTTGTCCATCCAGTCACAAAGAAACCACTTTCTGTACTGCAATCCCTGAGTGAAGAATAGTACAACTCCTTTGCTTTTTAAAACCTTTGTTCCAGCTACCCCTCACATATGTTAATAAAACACTTCCCAACACAGAAACACATTCTTTGCTTCTGACACAAAGTATGAGAAGAAAAACTCCATAACTGACAATTTTCCTTACATCATTTATTTTTAAAGCATTTTATAGATGCTAATAAAGTGTTATGGGTGTCATCCAAATTTCAGTGACATAAGTGAAAAAACTCCCACCACTTCAGTGACTTCAGCGAGGTCTGGATGTTACATGAGTAACATTCATTGCATAAATCTGGACAGATATCATTCAGACAGGATTCTTGGATTTCAAACTTTACTTTTTTTCCGATAATCTTTTTTGGAGCTTGTTTCCATTTCACATAGAATTTTGACATGTGTAGTTTCTGATCCAAATCAGAATGAAGTCAAAAAGCCTTGATAATTTTATGATACTGGTAATTTTTCCAGTCTGATGTAAAGAATTACCACACATCAAGAAACCAAGGTCATCCAAGGTACAGACACTGGAGAGATTGAAATTACGACTCATAAAATAAATTACTACACTAAAATGTAGAAAATACAAACACACCAACACTTGACCTATTCATATTAATTTAAATTTGTTTATTTTGTTAATCCTTTATTGAAGAGTTAATAGGGATTCAAAAAAGGTGAAACCCACAAATGATGAAAAGATTCTAAACTAATTTGGGATTTAACCAGTTTTATTTAAATGGAATAGCTGCTTGCTAAACAGTTTTCAAATTGTTCTCATGGTAAAAGGTATTCTAACAAACACTGTGCCTCATTTGCAGACTCTTCTGGCTTGTCAAACATTCCTAGGTATACTTCTGAATAACAGAGAGTGACAAGAAAAAGTATTTGGTTTAGAAAGTGCCTGTGTCAGGCCAGCCTCTGGATGATGAATTTAAAGATTTCAGAAAGTGTTTGCTACACTTGAGGAAAGCCTTCCATGAATAAAGAACCACAGGCATATTCTGTTAATCAGTTTTTCAGCCATAAATCTTCGGGCAATCTAAGGAAGTTAGTAGATAATATTTTCCCTGAGAAATGGGAATTATTTTTGTAAATGGAGATATGAATGTGTTTTATTTCTCTAAATTTATGATTCTGTGTTCTCTAGTCATTATCTAGAATATCTACAGAAATCTTATAGAAGCAAATTACTTACAAAAGCCTTGTCATACAATTGTGAATAATTGCAAGTAGAAATAAAAATACATTTCTAGTATCCTTTTATGGCAGCTGATGGAAACATGAGGTTTTTTAGTGGTAACCACCTCATCATCAGTTAACTTGATAGAAATACAGACTGCAAGGTATTCCAGGTAAGAGAAACATAACACGGTTGTAGGCACGTCATGCTGTGAGCCGAAATCTTGAAGGAGTCATGGATCACAATCATACAAGGGTATGTGGGACAGATGGGAACGGTTGGAAGCTGGAGGACAGATGGGAATGGTTGGAAGCTGCTAAAGGCTGACACCAAAATTTACATCTAAATGCCTTCAATGTATTGGACCTCCAACAACAGCTTCAGTGCCATGGACGTATCCAGCATCCAAAGAGTCTGAAAGGAGCAAATTTTGTGATTCCTCTGGGTACTTCCTTAGCACTACCAATGCTTTGAAAAGACCGGTCATAGAAAGGCTTCAGCATTGACAGCTGGAGTAGAGCTTCAGAAGGATCCAATTTAATGCTACTGGATTCCATATACAGTTTGCTTTTTTAATAATTCTGAGCCAAAATTCTCTTCAAATCTGGCATTGCTGCTTCTGTGTGTGATGTATGTAGACGGCAGAATAGCACATGAAGGTGAGGGGCATTTCTACATCTCCTTCACTTGCTTTGCATGTGAGCATTCCCGAGCAGGGAGTACTTAGCTCTTGGCAGGTGACTTTTTAGTTGCCCCTCACTTGGAAAAAGGCTTTCCCTTTTATCCAACAACTGAAGCACAAGGACACAAATCACAAAGGGGAAGTTTTATTCAGAGTTTGTAATTTTTCTGCTTTATGTGGGTTTTTTGATAGTGTTCCTAGTCTTCAAAATCTTCACCAGTTTTTACATATTGAGCTTTTCGTTCCAGGTCACCTGCTGCTTTGTGGGCACAACATCATGAGGTATCTTTCTTTATTTATTAGGATTCAGTATTCCTAAAGAGGAAGGAAGCTAAAGGACATGAGATGAAGAAGGGAGGGGCAAAATAAGAATGTGTGTCACTGTGGTGGGATGACCTTGTCTGCCAGCCAGGTGCCATCCAGAGGCTCTGTCCCTACCCATCCCCAAGGTGGAAAAGCTTATGGCTTGAGGTAAATACAGAGAGCACTTCTCAGTTACTGACAATAGGCAAAAAAAAACTCAACAGAGAAAATTAATTTATTGCAGGAAACAGACAAAAAATAAAACACCACTACCCCCTTTTTCTTCTCCCTTCAATCACAACTTCTGTCCTTCAGTCCCAGATTCTCTATATCCTTCCCCTCACTCCCTTGGGTGGTGGAAGGGGATAGGGAGTTACGGGGTCAGTCCAGAACAGTTCTTTCTGCAGCCCCTTCCTCCTCACGCTTTTGCCCTGTGGCTCCTCTCCAGAGGCTGTAGCCCTTCAGGATAAACCTGCAGCAGCATGGCATCCTCCATGAGCTGCAGCATGGATATCTGCTCCAACACAGTTCTTTCCATCAGCTGCAGGGATTATCTGCTCCATTGTGGTCACTTTCACAGTCTTCAGAAGAATCTCTTGTCTGCTGCCTAAAGCACCTCCTCTTTCTCCTCCTCCTCTTCCTTATCCTTCTTCTCCAACATTGATTGTTCATTAATATATGGGAAAGTGAGAAAATCCAGTTGAAAATCCCAAAAAAAGCAAAAATTCTGATGAGAGGGACAGCATGAATTCACTCTCTGGTCACCTGACTTTCCTAATATATCTCCAAAGATACAACAGTGCCACATGAGACCATGCTGGGTGTTTCTGACTCTCTTCAAGAAGAAACACACAGAACTGCTTTCTACAGTCTGACCTTAATCTTCTGTAGCCATTTAAAGCACTCAGGTAAGAACAGCTGCTATCATCTTGCTTTCCTGAATGGAGTTAAAGGCAGTGTGCAACAGCTGAGATAAGAGGTTGTTGTTCATCCTCTTACCTGATTTCAGGTCCTTGTTCAGGCATTTCTTGTCCCCTTTCACACCTCCTCCTGCTTCATCTCTTCTCAGATCTGCCTTCTCCAGGAGGCTTTCCTCATCTCTTCACTTTACTGCCTGCTCCAGCTATTTCCCTGTGTTGTCCTTGTGTGTGCTGGCTCCTTTGCGGGCATTACTCTTCTCTTGCTCCTATTTGACTGTTTTCTGGCAAGTCTTTTGTCTTTTCTAGTGCTTATCACTGTGCCTTCCAGCCTCCACTACCTGCTGGACTTGGCAGAGGCAGTGGCAGCAGCACGAGATGAAAAACAGGCATCAGACATTCCTACCCCTATATGGCATCCCTGGCGTGATGGTCAGTATGTTTATCCCACTCTTGCTGTGCACTGGTCAGCATATGTGTTTACCCTGGCCACTTGGTCAAAAAACAAACCAAAAACAAACCCCGGGCACCGTAAATTAGATTAATACAATAGGAGCGTTTCTGCCCTTGTTTATGTCAGTTGTACCAAGCTGACGTAAGTGTGGTCCCTCCTGGTTTACCTGGTTGTTTGTGCAATTTGAGCCAATTGCTGTCAAAATGAACTGTCATTGAAGAATAAGGTGAATTTTGGCTTAATTGCCAGCTCCAGTATTACACCAGTATAACGCCTCTGAAATCAGTGGCATTGCTCTAACATAAAACTGCAATAAGCTGCAGGGAATTAAATCCTGTTTTCTTGCCTCTGAGAATTTACGGAGGCTGCCTGATACGGCATGAGTCAAAAATATTTTGTTATTCACTGCTTTTTCTAATTATCAGATTTGTCTCCAGTCCATTTTGTGTTGTTGGCCAGGCACTCAATGTGAGTCAAATTTTCCATACAATCCACACTGCTTTATGTTTCAGTGTTTTTTTTTTTTTTCTTTTGCCCTAAAACCAGAACAGAAGAGCTGGCTAAGCATGTACAAACCTGCCTCAAGAAAAGACTTGTTTTTCCTTTTCCCTTACCCCTTCTTTTCTATTTAATATTAGTACAAAGATGAAACACAGATGAAGTAGCACAGTGGTTAGAATTTTGAGTAGCAGATTCTCAATCTGTTCACATGTCAGTGGACCACTTTATCCACCAAAGTCATCCCCATGAAAGAAGCCAATCTCTTGGAGGTAACATTAACTTTTGTAAGGAGCTATTTTATAAAAAGGAGCTGACACTGTTTGGAGAACACTTCTTCCAGCATTCCTTTACAGCTGGGGTTGGCCCATTGAGAGTTATTCAGGGTTGAAAACCACCTCTAGTTGCATAAAACCATATGAGAAACACAAAAAAATGGAATGAATAAACCACAAGTCTTCTCATTCTTCATCACTGAGGGGTCTCATCACTTGGCCCAAGATCCTGCTGTTATTCTTCCCAATATGTACATGATCCTGGCATTGTTTTCCCCACCCATTTTTCCAGCCGGATGGAGGCTGTTCGCTGCCGAGATTTAGGTGAAATTTCATGTGCAAGTTGCTTGCTGTCAGTTTTATGCACTACAATCTGAATCTGTGACAGACAATTTGGTGGAAGAAAAGGATTATTTTGTCTGGGTAACATGATAGTTCCACTCAATTTTCTGAGCATGGGGTAGACCTTAGAGGCATCATTGCAAATATTGATTCAGACAAACCTATTTCCTGCTGAAGAGCACAGCCACAGTGGCTCCCAGGACTGCTATGTTGACTTGCTTAGTGAAAATATGCATAAAAACCTACTTTGGTTTACAAGTCATGGCTGAAGGAGCTCCACAGATGAAACTGTAGCTTTTGGACAAAAAGAAAATAGTTTCTTGTTTATATATTAGACTGAAAAATTTCAGCGTTGTTGGCTTTGCTGGAAAATTCCCACTGGCATTGACTTTGGACATCAGAGATTATCAGAAGCCTGGCTTGAAAACCTCCCGTTCTAAACTAGCTTTTCCTGAAATTTCCAGCTCACCAGGAATGAAAAAAAAAAAAAACAAAAAACCAGTAGCTTCTGTTGCACTTCAGTTCCTCTTATTTTTCCGAGTGTATCTTTAGGTGTATGCTGCCTTTGTGTTGTCCAGGGTCAAAGACATCCAAATAAAATGAATGTTTCTGAAGTTGAAAAAAACACTGAGCTTCTGGTCCAGGTGGAACATCTTTTTTTTTTTTTTCTTTTCACAACACCAAATAGATATGAGTGTTATATCCGGCCTTGAATCTCTGTTTTAGCTTTACACTTTTGAACTAATATCTTTTTCTTACTCTGACTGATGTCAGCTGAAGGAAAGTTCCAAGTAAAACGCCCTTTACAGTGCTATTTTAGGGCTGAGGCCATTCTTTCTCTCTTCTCTTCATCTTTCCATTTTCCTGATGCAATCCTCAGTCTGGCCTTGGGCTCACCTCACAGATATTAAAAATCAAAACCAAAAACAAGTAAGACCAGAGGGACCCCTCAAACCTCAAAATTTTGCTTTCGGAATGGTCTCAGAAGCCAGTGATTAGCTTCCTCTGAAACAGCGTTTCTGATTCCCAAGTTTGGAAAATTGGGATCATCAAAAGGCCTGGTGGCAGATATGTATCTTTTCCTATTTTTTCATTGAGCCTTTAACTCAATCTGGCAGTGAAGAAGTCTAGAAAAGAAACAGTGCAGAGAGAGGAAGTAGCTCTGTAAGGCTTGGCAAACACTTTCAAAGAATAACTGTTTTTCCAAGTTCGATCACTACAGACACGAGCGAACACAAATTGATATATTACCTTATCTAGGATTTTTCTGATGAGCAGGAGGGCTGCTTAGGGGGTACCATCCTGCCGTACTGACTCAGTTCTTTTTGCAGTGATTAATCTTCTGTGTTTGGTTTCACACTGCTTTACACTTGGCCTCGCCACAGTGCCAAGAGGTCAGTTTGCTTGTCCAAGGTCACCAAATGACTCAGTAGATTAAGTGAAAACTGAACTCAGAGGACCACCCTGCCTTTTAGCTTTTGTTTTTGGGACTCAATCTACACAGCTTCTCTGCTATTTCATACATTCCATTAATCCCACTGGCTACCAGCCACAAAGATACAGCAGAAAGATTGAATACATGTAAATGTGCATAGTGATATACAACTTCAAGCTGATGGAAAATACATTGGACAAGCATGGTTAAGTTCCTCTGCATTAAAAATACCCTTTAGGCCCATGGCTCAAAAACAAAAGAACATGAGAATACTATTTGTGGCTTTCCCTGCATTTATTAAGATGAATAAGATGAACCTTTCATCTTATTTCACTCTTGCACTAACCACACATATTCGAAATCCCATGGTTTTGCTTACAACTTCTCAACTTACTGCTATCTGAAAATGAAATTAGTAGCTTGACTGTTATGACTAGTCTCCTGTTGATGTTCTCTGGATGCAGAATAGATAAATTCCAAGTTTCAGGATAAGGTACTTGTTTACAGTTTTCCCATTTGTAAAAATGGAGAGCTGGAGATCTGATGAAGCTCTCAGTCCATCAGTAGAGTAAGTGAGGCAAACTTTCATGTGAGAACTTGTTCCCTAACCAATAATGAAAACCTTGTAAAAGTGAGAAATTGCCTTGTTTTAAAGTCCACTGTGCTCTGAAGACATTGGATCTGGAAATGGAAGAGTTAATGAGCAGCTACTTGTTATTTCCTTAAGGAGCAACAGTAGGACCTGACCCTCGTGAAACTGTGCAAGTGCATAAAGCCCCGTGCTGCTGTTAGCAAGGGCTGCAAGGATGTCCCAGAGCATTGCAAGGTGGATAACCAGCAAGAAATGGAGCTTGTTAACATTTCCTTCTTCAGGACAGCATCCTTTCACTTCTTATCTTAAGCACTAAGCGCCTCCTTGACCCATCAGTTTGCATAAACTTAAAATAGTCATTCGGATTAAAGTAATCAGTCACCTGTCTGAGGTTCTCTGTGTGTCACTTCCCACACCCCTCTGCAAAACCAAGTCCGACATCACCAGTAAGAATTCTCTTCCCTTCAAAACTTCGGTGAGAGTCTCCCAAGACTGGGTTTTCTGCTGTTGTTACCAGTATTTTAAGCCTTTTTTGCTTTGGTTTCTGTGGGAGTTCCTAGAAAAGGCACAGGTCAGTTCAGATGTTTCCTGAGACAGTTTGGTGCTTTGCTTCCTTCTGTAAAAATACTCCCATCAGCCAATGGTGGCAATCAGCTTTTGGAGACCTTTTATAGCTGCATGGTGAGAGGGCAAGGAAAACAGTACAAAAAGCATTTCTAGCATTTTGAAGAGAATGAAGGTGGTTACCTGTTGGCCAGATAAGGGAGTCTCTACGTGTTGCATGACCAGCCTACGTCTATCAAACGGAATAGGTAAGTTGCTACAGGACAGTGGTCAGGATTGTAATCAGAGTTCCCAGTTTTCACAGTACTCTTAAAGCATCTGTAAAATGTTTCCTTCGATACATGTCAGCTACGCTTTTTTGGAAGCCCCACTGCTTCCCACATCTCCATAAGGAAACACTGCCATTTTCTGCTCACTGAAAATCTCTTCATACACTCCCCAGCCTCATCTGTAAGTCAGATGTGCCCGGAGGGCCACAGGAATATCTCCTGGGAGGAACAGACTAGCACAAAGCTCTGCTGTGAAGCTGTGTGATTTTCCTTATTGATGGATCAAAACATATGTGCAGAAGTGCTGCAGGAACGTGGTGTGCAGTGAAAGTCATCCTGTCAAAAGTGCACGGGGACTTGTAGGATTTACCAGGCAACATTTCACCCTTCAGAGTTCTTGTAAGAGTCGGGGAGTACAGCCTTGTTCCATGTGATGTCAGTCAGTTAAAGGAGACAAATTCCAGTGTAGTTCCTTCCATGGAGCATAGGAGTTCACAAGGTGGGGGCAGAGCCTCAATCTTCATTACTAGGGATCCCAATTCTCTGCTCTCTCTGCCCATTTCTACCCTGTCTTTTATTATTTTTTTATCTGCTAGGTGGCTTGGAAGACACTTGCATGATTGTCTTCTTGGTACAAGCATTTATTTTTAAGTGGAGCCAGTTTCAAGATCAAAAGGTGAATTACAGTGATTTTATTGAGCAAACACCACTTGCTTAGAGATGGTTTTCCCATGAGAGCTAAGTAAGAGCTTGTTAGAAATACCATGACCGAAAAATAGCCATGTTAGAAGAACTGGGCTCACCTGCATGTGGGGGTTTAAAGGTTTACTGTGAGAGAGTCCCACAGTATTTATCCATTCATGGCTTTACTGGACTTGTTTAGGTTTTATTTCTTGGTAGCTCTGGAAAAATGTTTTAGTAGCCAAAAAATCTGTACTTAATTAGATACACAAAACCAGCAGACAGGAAGTCTATTTCCTCACAGAGATACTGTGGTTTATACATTCTGCCCTAATATGAACAAGTCTACTATTATTTTCTGATGTTCCCCTTGTTTAAGGTGCTCTGAGTAACATGAAAGCTCTATTTTTGCACACCAATCATGAAGGATACTTGTCAAGATCCAGGCATGCTAGACATGACAGTATTGGATGGTTCCTAATTCCATTTGAGAAAAAAAGGCTCCTGTCAGATTTTATTTTACAGGAATTCATATCATTTAAGAGTATTTAAATATAACTGTGGATATGTGTGCAGGCTTGGGGCAAAATCTGATAATGACTCTGTACCAGTACTCCCACCCTGAATTTCTTCAGTGTTATAAGTGGTGGTTTTGTTTCCTTGTTGCTTGGGGTCAGTCCAAATACCCAGAGACTGGAAGTTGTTTAGGACAAGGGCTCTGTGTTCATGGAGTGTGTCTCACAGAAAGGGCCATCGGAAAACTGCTGTAACATAATAAGCAATGAAAAATATTAATATCTGCAGCCAAAAAAGGAGGTGAGGTCTTACTAGGGATGTTGATTATCCTCACTTAAATTTAGAAGTTGTGTGGGAGAAGTAAAGTTTGTACCCAAAGAAAGTGGTTTAGTCTACCTTAGATCTCTAAGCAAGTGCCAGAAAATCTATGAATTTCACTGTTGCTTTGATACTGTTCAAAAAGAATTCAGATCTTAAGTGATGAGTGGCCATACAACATCCACCCCCTCGAAGCAACAGAGGAAATTGTTGTGGGTTAGAAACTAGCACTATTTCTTAAATATTAAATGCAAACTAAGGTATGCAGCATGACTAAGATGGCAGGACAGCTACAAATAACCTCCTCTCACTGTGCTATTCGTCCTTACCATTTTCTTGGGGTTGTTTTGGTTTTGGTATTGTTTGTTGGGTTTTTTTTTTCCCCCAATTTGTGGTTTTTTTCTCCTTAGCATAATTATTAGAATATAATTTCTTATGTCTTCGAATATTCCAAACTTCTTTATTTTTGAAGTCCTTTCTTGTGAACCCGCAAACTTCCCACTCTACTGTGAAAGTTTCTTGAATTCAAAATTTGCTCTACTTTTTCTCCTCACTCTATCCTAGATTTCATCTCTGTTCCCACATCACTTCATTGTTCCGATTTCATCTTCTTCCCATAGAGCCAGTAGTATATTCCACGATCATCATGAAGGCGTAACAAGGACTAAAAAAACCTTGAAGGTGATGCCAACGTTGACCATGCTGGAACAGGAACTTATGAAAATCTGTTCAGTGCCAGGAGATGAGGAATCAAAAGGGAGTCTCTCAGAAAGGTTTTACGCCACTCCATCACTACTATGAACATACCTGAACTAGAGATGGAGTAAAAAATAAAAACATTGAAGGTAACCAGTAAGAATAGAACAAATAGTGAAGCAGATACAGTCTTGTGTCTTCTTTCATCTTACATCTGCCTGATGTGGCCAAGGTGAAATCCCCACCAGATACAGGGTAGGAAGGATGTGCGTGTGGAAGAGTTGAGGTCTCTCAATGGTTCTGTTCAAATCCTTTTGGGGTAGGTGCCAAAAGCTCTCAGAGACACTTCCTCTTCTTCTTAATAATTTCTCCAGGTAGGAAAAAATTCATTAAGCCCATTTATTCAGCAACATTCCCATCCATGTGTAATGGCAACTGACAACTTCAGAAGAAAGCCAAGCCCTCACGTATTGATGGTGAGACCTCTCTGCAAGGCAGCAGACAGGCTGGTAATGTTTGGGCTCTGTAATTCCCTTTCTTCATATGTTTTTCAGATCCAGCATGTCTGAGGAGACTTTCAGTACTACAAAAGTAGGTAAGTTTTCTTGACATCTCAAATATTCACCATCTCTCTTTTTCCAGAAAAAAACCCTAATGCTTATTGATGGCATATGAAAATATAATCACTGCCCTGTCTCACCACTCAAGATCCCCCAGTGCTCTTTTATCATAACTGAGGGAAAGATGGGAGCAAGATGGAAATTTTAACCATGCTGTTTCGGACAAAGAAGGAGAAAATACAGCTATCAAAACACCAGTAGGCTCCACAGTCCTTAACTTCATCAAGACAGCACAGAAGAGGGATGTTTTTCTCCAAAAAGAAGCATGCTCTGGAGTAGTCCCTCCAGATTATTTTGTGATTTACTGCTGTGCAAGCTGCTCTGAGAGACCTACCTCTGTGGTATGTCTAAATTCTAGTGTATTCTTTGCTACAGGCGAGATAAGTGACGTGAAAAAACCAGACCCAGTGGTAACATTATTGGAAAGCAGATTCCTGTTCAAACAAGCTCGAGATTAGTAAGATAGATTTCTAGTGACGAGACTCATCCCTGGCTTTTGTCTTCCTGCAGTGTGAAATACAAGACAGATAGTTTGATAGAGGAAAGTCTGGCAAAGGTAAATAGCAATGATGGAGCAAAGGAGTCATAACATTCTCCTGACAAAGCCTGGATGTCTGAATAGTGAAACACAGAGGGAAGATGATTAAGGGACTGCCAGGCTCCCCACAGACTGCCTGCAGTAGCTACAGTGCCCTCCCAAAGGCATAACAACAGAGCCAGGTCAGATCTTCCTTTTCTCCCCACAAACTTCTCTAAACACAATTACCCTCTCTCACAGAGGGATGTTGCATTTTAATTTTTTTTTTGCTGTGTGAACACCACCTGCTTCCCTGTATTTTGCAAAGCTACATTAGTTGTTGTGACTATTTCTTAAGGCTGAAGTTTTTGTGGCAATTTCCACATTTCAGAGTCCTCTTGGGAAATCTAAACCTATCTTTTAATGAAAATGCCATTCTCCATCTTTACAATTGAAAAAATAATATATTCCAGCCTCCCTCTGACTGTGCTTCAAAAAATAATATCACAAATTGTGTAATATATTTTTAAAATAAACACTAGATTGCTTCTTTCCAATTAGACATAATATTCGGTAATTGCAGGAATGTAGACAAGCACAATTGTCTTTCCTAAGGATATCTTCAGGTACAGAGGTACAGCCCTAAAAGATGCACAGCACTAGTTCACTGTTTTACAAAGTCAAGCTGTGCAACTTTCACTGCTAGAAGGGAAACAGATCTAAAATTTACAAATGTATTTTCTGGAGAAAACAAAATGTGCATCTAATATTGGAGAGACTGCCAAAACAGCATAGGAAAAGATAATGATCAAATGACTCAGAATCCTTTCCCAATGGTAAAAAAAAAATCAATACACTTGGAACATCTTGACTTGATCTTCAAATGACATATTAAGTAACCTTTTCTTTCTCTTGTTGGTAAACATTGGTAATGTGAGCAGGAGGACATTTCCCTACCCAAGTCATGTATCTGAGCCTAAAGGACATCCTGTGCCACAGATTAGACTGAGCCAGTGCTAATATGGATTAAAAAGGATGTTTCTTTCTAGGCCTATGGTAGCCATTTTCATTCTAAAATTGGCAATTTTGTTATCATGTGGCAACAATTTAAATACATTCAAATAACAAAGAGACAAATATGGAGAATATTCCTTTAGGCTCACTAGCAGGCTGGGTCTTCCTCACCAAATGAGGATATAAATGAACACAATTAATTGCTTCCCGTTAAGCAGAAGCACAGAATAGCAAAAGCTGTTATCTTTTCATGTAGAATCTCTGAGATCAAATTTGAATCCTGCTTGTAAGAACTACACCAAATGATGTTGCTTCAGTGAATATTGATCACATCGCACCTTAAGAAGATGGCAAACAGATCCATAGCTCCTGACATCCTCCAAAATGTCTTGAATGCTATTTGATTTTGGGAAAATAAAACTCCTGCCCTGCAAATATTTATATTTTTACATAAACTTCTGAGTTGCTGCATCTGGGAGCAGGCAACATAAATGAATTGATTCATGTGCTTAAAGGTGAGCATCTGCAGAAATATTTACAGCCCCAAGGTCTAAGGTGTCAGTGTTTTCTTTTAAGTGCTTTAGTTACCCAAATTTCAGAGAGACACTCTGAGCACCGAAGAGACTGAGGTGCCTAATTTCCAGTGAATCAAAGTGCTGGGATGCTTTAAAAATGAGAAACCTCCTGATGGCCTTTCATTAACACTGAGCAGGACCTTATTTTGCAATAGTTCCCCCAAGTTGTCAACATCAGGGTTATAGAACACAGCCTAGGGATGTCATATGTCCCGCTCTTCAGAACATCAGAAGTGGAACAAAAAGGACTGAGACCTTCATGCGCCTTGACCTGAATATTAACCTCTGCAAGAACAACTCTACTGGAAGAATTCTCTTACATTATTACAACTGTCCAGTATTGAAGGGTTTGGTAGTTTAGGTTCAGGAAGGTACTAAAGCAAGTACACATTTCCCAGGTTTCTTGGGCATTCAGTTTTGAAATTTTAGGGGGAGAAATAAATTAGTATTACTTCCACACAAATCAGCATAATTTCCTCCCCTGAGGTGTTCCAGTGTGTATCAGTATTTCTGCTTCTAACGCTAGATGAAAGCAGGAAGCATGGATGCTTGCAAAAACAGGGATCAACAAGAGAAATGTGGAAATTAATTGCTCAGAGCTCAGAGCAGGTGAACTGAGGCTGTCCTCAAACCTCGTGACAATTGGTTGATACTTACATTCCAAGTGTAACATACATGTGGTTCTTGGGATTTTTTCCACTGGAGTAACAACAGCAGCGCATCCAAGGAGCAGTTGTGAACTTTGATGCCATCCTTAAGAGAAAGCTCTTGACTTCAATAAAAATCAAGCAACTTTGTGTAAGGTATTCCTAAGAACTGCATTGATTTCACAACAGGTTTATAATTTGGCCTTAGCCTGCAGTCACCAGTGTGGCTTCTCTTCAGACATGCATCTTGTACTTCACAAATACCTTCAATAAGGTAAGAGGCAAGCTAACCTGTGAAGAGAAGAGAAATAGAAACTCTGCTCATAAAATAAAATTAAAACATCATCTGAAATGGATTTAAGTATATGCAAGTTGCAACAGACTCCCTTAGGCACATAAAACCTGTGTGCTTACAACAAGAGATAACTCCAACTGATGTTCAATTTGCCAGTTTATTGCGATGGGGATATTTTGACTTGTATTAAAGAGTCTTGACTGATGACCTCTCTAATTCGTTTGGTGCAAACGTTTTCTTTCAACATCAGACACTATTTTTTTTTTTTAACCAACTACTTACTTGAGAGTAAAATCTATCGTGGCCTGTGCAGACAATCCAGCTTTTTAATTGTGTTCAGGGTTTTTGGAATCTGCTAGACAATGCCTGAGAGCATTGGGTGATTTGATTCATCGATTAACCTGGAAACATGCTTGTTTCCCAGGCTTGGTTCTAAAGAGTTTTTGGCTCTTCTTTCAAATAGAATTTGCCAAAAAGCAATTACTAGCGAGAGGCAGAAAAACTTGCCTTCTGGATTTTAAATTCACTTTCTCCTTTAATGTACCAGGAATCTGAGCATGCTGCCTCCTGCTTCTTATCAGTTAAATATATGCAGTGACACCAGAAAAAGCAACTGTGAATTCTGCAATTCTAGTTCATTAGAAGTCATCATATGGGGAGCATCTCTAAAAGCAAATGGTGCCAAGCCAACATTTAAAGCTGTTCATCAACTCTGGATTTAATAACTACCTTATTTATATCCCACATGCTAGGAAAAATACTGTAATTGGGATGGATTATATAAAACATGAGGAATGGAATAATTGATGGAATAATTAAAAAAACCGCCAGTCTGCTTTGCTTCTAAGATGTTTGTTTGAGACTGGTTAATTCAGTGGTAACAATGGAGTACCACTAGTGTCCAATTCCTTTTGCTTTTCTAGGTGACATCAGTGATCCGGAGAGAGCTTTTTAATGGAGGACAGAGCTGGAAGATATTTCCTTCTCTCTCGCTTGTAGATGACAAGGGCCTGCCCAGCTTGCTCCAGTTTTTTGTCACTGAGTGCCCTTCCCAGAGGCTGGTTTGCAGCAGGGCAGCTCAGAACACGTGCACCCCACCCCTTAAAACTCTGAGAGTGTCTGTGCAGCAAAGCAGGACAGGAGGGTGATGTCCTGATTTACTTTCACCCTGTCTGGGCATTGCAGGTTAAGGAAATGCCGTGTCCCTGACTGTCAGTGAGCCCTCTTCTGTCAGCACTAATCAGCCCTGAAACAAAGGGAAATTCAGTCTGTTAAGACTTGCACGGGTATCTGATGCAACCTGGAAGGGAGACAGACCTGCGTTACCTAACATGTCTAAATTAATGTCCCATAACCCATATTTTTGTGCTGGGGAGCTGCTGACTGCAGTAGCTGTTCATGATTTACACCTCTACACCTCCAGGTCATGATCTAGCAAGTGAAGGGCTTTCTAATCTGACATATTTAATATACATGCTTCTGGTTTAAGGACATCAAGAACATTGAGAGGTGTTCCAGCAAAGGGGGACTTGTCCTGAAGTTCAAAGGTTGAACTTCAGCCACGTGGGGAGGAACCTTGCACCGTCAGGATCCTCTGTCTTGCAGAAGTTCTCATGCAGGTTTTCAGTACAAACAAGAACCATATCTTCATTTTGAGTAGCAGCTGAGAAGGGCAAAAGATTTTTTTATAACCTAAAATAAAAGTAATTAAAATATGTTACACATTTTCAATGGTTTTCTTGGTATTTTTTTCATTTATTAGTTTAAAGAGGAGAATGGATATAGCAGATATAAATAAATAAATAAATAAATAAATAAATAAATAAATAAAAAGTCCACCTCTACAAAAAAAAAAAAAAAAACAACCAAACCCAAATGCCACATGTGGAGATACATGCCTATGCAATGAAACATTTAAAGCATTCACTGACCCTTGATTAATATGCTTGTCAAAAGTCTACATTTTGTAATGTACCTATCTGAAATCAACTCTTCACTTTTTGTTGCAGGCAGAGTATTAAAAAAAAAAACCAAAAACCCAACAAATTAGGTATTTGATCCTGGAGACAAAAAAGCAGAGAAAGTAGTGTGTGTGCACATTACAATTATATTATCAAGGCTTTCTGTAATGTTATTATAGGCTGTTCCAAGTTACCATGTATGAAAACAAACCACACTGATTCCAAGCCCCAAAATGAGAGAAGTTAGGGAAATATAATCAGTGCAGCTGTGGCAACAACACTATTGTTAAAGTACAGGGAGATTTCATAAACAGTGAGTAAGAAGTCAAGAAGGAAATAGTTGTAGACAAAATCATTGCTAGAAAACATGAAAGCAACTCTTTCTTTCCCATCCCATCCCATCCCCTCTCCACCCTGTGAAAAGATTATCCATGGAAGGGGAAAAAAGGGTGAGGTCGTGGGTGGTGTCCCACAGAAGGCCATAACACACAAAAAGTATGTGTACTTTTTTCTCTTGGAAGAAGATGAGGGGAAAAAAAAGAGCCTGGAATTTCTTTTGGAACACTTACTGTACTTTCAGGTGCCATCTGTGGACTGTGAAAAAAGTCCATATTAAAACAAAAATAAAAGAGATAAAGGACAATCCATCATAGCCATTGCCTGCAGCACGACAGGGATGTTCCCAAGCTGGTTTGGAGCAGCCCTGCTGTGAGCACTGGTGGCACTTCAGCTTCTCTGCCAGTAATGTGCAACATAGGGTCGCAAATATTTCAGCAAATGCTAATTTATTTTGCCCCTTATTGACAAAACTGCAGATGCCTTAGCAGAGAAAAACAAATGCCACTGAGTCAACAGCTGTGCTTTGCAGTGGTTTCCATCCACTTTGCTTTGGCACTGTATGAAGAACCTCAGTGGCATTGCTCCTGCTTTACATCACTGCAGAAGAACCACTCAAAGCCTGATCCTCTGATAAATCACATTTCAAAAGAAATTGATGGTGCAACTCCCCTCAGCATGAGAGGCCAGGCTTCAACCCCCATGTTTTTAGCTTCTTCCATGAGACTTCAGTGGTGTGCTAGACGAAACCAAAGAGATGAAACTTGACTAGTGCATCATCCAAATACACATTAAATAAAACATAACTTTCTCTCTGTAGGAAAATTTACTTAATAAGAACTGCAAATGTATGAAATGTGAGAGCAGTGTTTCCTGATATCACCAAAACTACAGATATATGGAGGGAGCTTCCCAGTCTAGACAATTTTCACCTTCCAGTTTTTAAGAGTGTTTGGATCATACACTCAGTTTGAAGCAGTTCTAGATTGTAGCTGGGGAGTATGGCAGTGCTGCCTTTCTTCTCTGCCAAGATAAAAGATTTCCACTATTTCTTTTGAAGTTTAGAGTCTATTAAGTAGCAGTATAACATTCACATTTTGGAAAAATAGGGTTCTTGTGAACTGGCAGGAAGCATAACATGACTTCCTGGTCATTATTTCCACGATATTAAGTTATTCCCTTTTGAGGTTTGCTTTGAATATATGTATTTGCTGGAGCTAGGGAAGATTATTGAGCAAATGTGCATACTGATGAGTGACAATGAAATTTTTAAAAAGCTGTGACTGTTTCTTCAGACTGCTTTGGTATGATGCAGATATTCCAGGCCAGATTTTTGAGGGGAGATGTGCAATGTCAATTCAACTCTGGAAATTGAAAGGCTCAGTGGAACTCAGTCCCGTGGACAGCAGGAATTCTCCCTAAAGACTACCGTATCTCTTAGCAATAAAGATTATATCATCATTCCTATGTCACATCTTGTCTTTTGCAGAACCAGGTTACTTTCCCTTCGCACCCCCACCAGTTTAAAAACTCCCGTAAAATAATTTCAGCCCTTTTTGACTGCACTTTCTCTGTACTACCTTCAGCATGTTCTCTGTCTTCTCCCTGCCAAAAACACTTCCTGTCCCCCAGACATAGAGAGCTGGCAGTGAGGAGTTTGGGTCAGCTGTGTGAGGCTTCCATGGAAGCAATTAAAGCTTCCTGGCCGCGGGAAGGCAGACACCGTGGGATGTGATGGGACTCACTTCACACAGAGTTTTGACCTCATCCAGTCTCTGAAAGTACCCCTTGACCTCCAGCCCAGCATCTCCACCACTGCTACTGCCCAGAACACAGAGTTCCCAGACAGACCAGGTGTGCAGTGAGAGTTCTGTGCCTCCCTTTGGTACCGGAAATTGTTTGGGATTGAGCGGAATCCCAGAGCAACAATTAATGCTACTAATTTTTCTGACAGGAATCTAAATGGCTGAGAGCCAGTCATAGCATCAATAGAGTTGCTGCCAACTACTAAAAACAAGCAAGTCAACCATAATTTACTAGCATTCCTGACTCTTTTTCTGAATTAGATTACTGCATTTTGAAAGTTTTCAGAGAACATTTGAAAGAATTCAGCTGGACGAGGAACAAGAATTGTTTCACTGACATAATTTATTGGGATTTTTAAAGCGCTTTTGAAAATATACCTCACAAGAGGCTAGTAAGGAAACTGAGAGGTTGTAAGGTGGGAGTTGTAGTTGCATGTTGATCACAAGCTGGCTGGAAGAGAGCAGAATGGAATAAAGAGCTCAGTTTTCAATATGGCAGTGGTTAGTGGCAGAGCACTAACAGAACTTCACTGTATTCATGACTGTCCTGGAAAAGGCCTTAACCAGCATGGTGGCACGATTTGCCATGGAACTGTTTTTTTAACAAGGAACAATTATTTAACTGAGTAGTTATTTAAGTTAGTCAAGACAAACCTAGGCAATTAGGCAGCACAATGGCAGAGGAAGTTCATGATGGAAAATCCAAAATAAGGTGTGTTGGAAGGATATTACTAACACACATTGTTGAATTTTGAATTAACAGTAACCACCCAAGAAAATGACCTGTGTGTCACCTTGGAGAGCTTAATAAAAACATCTGCTTAATGTGGAAAGGCAATCAAAAGCAAATGAAATGTTACCACGAATAGAGAAAGGGGTGGGGTCCCACCGAACCTGCTCTGGCCAAGACTGCTCAGGATGTGCAGTAAATGGGGACATGTTCTCACTCTGCTGCGCAATTTCGGGGATGAGCTGGCCGCTTCCCTGGAGGAGAGGAAAACGTTGAGTACCTTTGACATTGCTTCTCCTTCTCTGCCCCCAGCTCTCTCCAAAAGGCCTTCCTGTGGCTGCAGAGCAGCTGTTCCGAGGCTGTTTGCTGTTGGAAAGAAGCTGAGTTCATAAAGCAAGCCCACCAAAATGGAGTCATTTAACAACATACAGGATTTCAAAACAGATGAGTAACACCCCATTCACTTCAAAATAATAACAGAAAAATTAAGTAAGCAGAGTTTTTCAATGCAGTTGTGTTGAAAATGGGTCTAAATTTAAGGGTTTAAATTTAATGCTCCCAGTTATAGAGACCAAGATTTCTTTTGTTTAAATTCCATAATTTAGTACTGTGTAGGCTCAAAAGCTATGAATGTTTACTATGTTGTGAGGAAGAAAGATGTCCACCACAGGGCGGCAGGGCTCATGAATTTCTGAAAGCCTAAATTAAAAACATCAAGCACCCACAATACCCAATTAATCACCAGGTTTTGTCCGTGGGAGTTCTTTGCACCTCCTTATAAGTATAATCCCATAATGACAAAACATTTCATTGCCTCAAACTTACACACTATTATTCTGCATGTAAAATCTTATTCTCTTTGCAGTGAAGGTGGGGACTAGGACTGATAGAACCAGTCCTGCTCAAACTTACAGCATGAGGCTGAAATCAAACTTTGATTATATCAAGTTGAGAATGCATTTTTACTCCACAGCACACTAAGTGCTCTGTACATGTCTGAAAACAGATAAGCTAAAATAATGCTGACTGTAGGTAAAACAAGAAAGCAGCTGATCAAAATGCATAGAGGGGAAAAAAAACCCCCAAAACAACCCAAACCCCAGAATTACCTATTTACAGAAATTGTGGGAAATAGAGATGTACTGGAATGAGAACTCGTGGCCACATTCATTTGCCAGGATTGCTTTGTGCTAGCCATATAAGTGAGGTCCAGGTAACCTGGAGGCACATTTCAAAATATTTTCTCCCTTTAGCAAGGAAAGGCAGGGCGAGAGAAGGAGGATGCTTGAATACATGGTGAGGAGAAGAAGAGGGATTAAGTTGTGAAAGCCTGGAGGAGGGACTAATATTGAACTGGCCTTTGACAGGAAGGAAAGACACCCTGGGAGATATTGGTGAGGTCTGGGCACAGGAAAGGAAGGGATTGATAAGCAGTCATTCCCATCAACCTGGAACTGGAACTGCCTGAACTTCCAACTAAAGGAAAGCTGGGCCTAGACATTCCCAGTGTACTGGATGTAGACAAGCAAGAGTGAGAAGAGAAAGAAGAGCTGCTCAACTGTCCACTGAATATCTGCTGGCTCTTTCAGTAGCTGCACAAGGAAAGTCAATCTGGACCAAAAAAAAAAAAAAAAATCCCAGGGGAAGGCAAAGAGACTGGTCCTGAATGGAACCAGGATTTACCAGGCATCATGTTCTCACTTTGTAGAAAAAAAAATGTATTATTTCTGTTTGTGCTGGTTCACCTAGACAATGGTTAGTCATCCTGCAATCAATCACTCTGTCAGGTCACGTAGGGAAAAGCAGTACAGTGGATTTGGGTTCCAATCCTGCTGACATTTCACATGCTGCCAGAATACAGTACTTTTTTCCAGTTCATTTCTTTAAAATTTAAGAAGAAGTAAAACATTACATGGCAATTATGCACTACGGTCATAATGTCAACTGTTAACATTTATGAAAAGCCCAAACTAGAATTATTTATTCAACCTTCATTTGGCCACCACATACAGGGTTGCAATATCATATTTAATTGCATAGTTGAAGAGTTATTTATACACAAGATCCCAGAATTTTTCAGTATAATAAAGGAAACTTTAGCTACAGCAGAAGTCCAATGCAAAGGGAGTCATAAGGCAGACAACACAGTTTAAGAGAATGCCTTAATGACTATCAGATACCAACCTGGAGATTCTCTTCTAGACTCTGGTACTTCCCATGTAACATCAGACAGTTGATTTAAATTTGCCTTTCCCAGATGATCTGCAAGCATGTTCTCTATTTCTTAGGTGTCTGCTTGATTTCTAGAAATGCCTGCAGCTCAAGAGCACATTGGATATGGATGGGACTTGTGCTTTGAGCACATGAAGTGGTAGATAGTTCTGACAAGATCTATTTCTGGGCATGCAAGTTCCAACCCACACAATCAGTGAAAACTTCTGACCTCGAGATCTTTGTGCTTCTGTTCTCTACCCGTAATACTGTGTTCCCTGAGGCCATCTTCTGAAAATGATGCCAGAAATATTTGTGAAGCATTCATAAAGTGTAGGCATGAATATTAAACAAAATAGGCCAGGGAGAAATGAACAATTCTGGGTTTACATCAGGGATCCAAGTGCTTGCAATAAACAGGGCACTAAATCACATGCTGTGTATTATAGATGCCTGCTCATTAATTGAAGTCTCTCCACCCTGTGTCCTCAATGAGACAGAGATTCCCAGGAGAAAATAAAAAACAATATGGTCTTTAATCTCATTACCTCAATGGACACAAAATTCTGACAGTCCCTTAGTTTAAGTACGTTATGATTTCACCATCCCGAGAGAACTTTCAAGGCTTTTAACTCAATTTTACCTGTGTGTGATACATGCAATAACTGGTTTTTTGTAACAAAGCAAGATGGACATAATGTTGAGTGACTTGATTAATCATCATCCTATTATTTCCATTCTATATTTCATTAAAATCACATCAAAACCCATGGCAAAGAAAATTCCCAAAGATCTGCTCATCTCAGAGCCCCTTGATCCTTCTCAGTCCCTTTATTTGCGCAGGTATGGGATGAAAATTGCATTGGTTCCATCAGTCTGAGACTGAATTGTGAGTTCACGGCTATGGTAACACTGCAAGGCTTCTCTTGCACATTTCACTAACTTTTTGGTTATTTAGTTTATTACACAACAGTTATGAACATTGCTTTTGCATTGCTATTTTCTCTCCTAAATTGCTTTTCCCAGAATATCTCATGCAAAATTCATTTCCTTCAGCTGAAGGCTCTCTGAGGAGGGACTACATTGGAGATCTGCATTGCCATTTTTCCTGTCCAATGTGTTTTTGAGACTGCTGGGTGAGAGGGAGGTACCTAGGACGCAGGTATTGTTTCCAGGATGTTATCACAATTTCATCACTCCTCCAACCATCAGTGTAGTAGTGCCTTGCCAAAAGTGTGGGGAAACTGCAGAAGGATGAAATCTGCTGATTCATCCAGTTCAACAGGGATTAAATTGATGGCATGGTTGGGCATTGCAACTGAATTGTAAAAACCCTAAATCTTTCATTGTTTCAGTATTTCTTAAGCTTGCAAAGCTGTGGTTGTGTTGGATACCAGCTGCTGCTCTCTGATCATGGAGCAGAAGCTACCAAAAATGCTGTATTGCCTATGCTTCAAACATTACCTCTGACTGTGGAATTTCCAGCTAGGATCCTTGCTTTCATACTTCAGGACTGGATTACTTCAAAGTAAACTACACTGGGTGCAATCCAAAATCCTACAAAACACAGCACCAAAGGAAGATCTGCTGCTGTTAGCAGCACTATATGCCCCCGGTGTTCCTTGCTGTGGAGTGATTCCCAGCTGGAATATAAGAAATTGATTTTGGCCAGAAGGTGTTGGTTGTGAGTCCCGAGAGCCTGGGTTCTCATGGCCTGAGTAAACACACTGTGTATTTTTGGCCCAAGTCACCAAAGGTTGCCTCAGTGGAAACACCCTTGCAAAATCCTTCTTGGCTTGAAGGACAGCAGGTTACCCACGGAGCATCCTCTGCTGACATGCCTCAGCTTTGGAATGACCCACTTTCCTCTCTTCCTGACCCCCACTGTATGCCAGAAGTACTCAGCTGACTGCCACAGGAGTGGGATTTTGAGGGAGACTTGGGGTGATATTCCTATGATATATGGCAGGGATAGTGGGACATTGTACAACCTTCCTCCTGTGCTGTCCTGTAAGTCTCATAAAACACAAATGCTGAAGATACCTCTGACACAAAAGATGCCTGGTCTGTGCCACTACGTGAGCGTCCTCGGGCAATGGGAGGTGCAAAACCAGTTTCAGATTGCAATCCCATGAATTAAAAAAAATAAAGCTGAAGGAAATCCTTCCATGGGGAGAGAACACCACCACGGAGATGTTTCTTTATTTCTGTCACTCCTTCCTTAGGACCAATAAAACTCTGCAAACTTATGAGAATCTGCACTTGTTATTTCATCACTTATGAGCAATGTAGCAATTCCAAACTCATGTTTATAAAACTGTTACATGCTTTGAACATCTGTTTCCAACGTATGTGAGAACTGGGTTTATCTTTGTTTTCTACTGCAGTCTGGCAGTTGTACTCAGGATTAAAATCCCCTTGGAATACACTGTTCTGTTGATCTGGAGATTTGGACCAATCCAAAGAAACTCACCTGGAAATGATAGACGCTTATGCTGCGTAAATGTCTTTTTGAACTTTTTAAAGTTCATTACACTGATGGACCAGAATATTTAATTATTTTCCTTCCTATCACTTTTTTCTTCTGCTATTTTCCTCTATTATGATTATAGAGTCAGAATCTCTTTTAAAATGGCTGAGTAAGCTGTCTAAGCTATATTTCATGCAACCCTATGAACCATCTAATTTAATCCAAAGTTTGTCATTTCCTACGGAATGATGTAAAAAAAAAATAACAATATGCGATAAAAATTCATGCGCGGTGGATGATTTGAGGTAAATTGGACAGGTCTGATCACGTGAAATTTTACACTACTGGAAGTTAAAAGATAAAAACCAATTTTTTCTTCAAATACTGACAGTTTTCATCATACTGATAGTTATTATTTCCAAAAATGATCAAAAATTGCATTAATTTTGGCACTAGTTTTCCCTACCCCAAGTAAAGTTTTTAAAGAACATATTCATAAGGGTATATTCTTCCTTTCCTGTCCCCATCCTTCCTTTTTTTTCTTACTAGCCATACTGTTACTGTGTTTGCCAGACTGACTGTGCTTATGATCTTTATGGGACAAATAAAGAGAAAGGAAAGACAGTTTGCTTCAACATGACTTGTGCCTGCCAGCACAAATACAGGCCTGACATTGGAATGACAATTTATTTCATTTTTTAAAAATCAGTCAAAGACTGCCAACATATGAACTGATAGAAGTTGCATGAGAAGCTCCAAAAAGGAGATCAGAGACAAAAGAATGAATTTGATTTAAATTACTGTAATACACCTATACAACTACTTTTGTAACCACCTGGGATGAGTTCTGACAGCTTTTCCTAGTTTTTATTCACTCATTATTCAGGCAAAACTCCCACTAACTTCTCTCCCACGGTCTATTTTCTGACTAATATTTATGTACATTATCTCTATGTCACCTTGTATGGATCACACAGATCTTACTCATTTAGCTTCAGGAGACAAGTATTTCACACTCCGAGGCAGGCAGAGCTGTTACAGCCTAAACATGAAAAAGGATTAGAAACATCATTACACTCATTACTGCTTCACTCTGCAGCTTTATGCTCCCTTACATAAAAACCTTTCTTTTCAGATGGAGAGCTGCTTTCATTATACCATTCTGACAAATAAGTATGTAGCCATATGATGGCAGCAATATGCTTAAATATATGGATTCCAACATTTAATATGTTTTACTTGTCCAAAAAAGAAAGGTACGACTCAAACCAGTGTTCTGGAGAGCAAGACAGGGCAGTCAAACATCACATTCAGGCTGAAGCTGTCACAGCTTTTGACTACAAAATAGAGATTGGCTACAATTTTTGCGGCTTAGTACAGTTCTAAGGAATCCACTCATTCATTCAAAGGCCATTTCAACCTCTTTAAATGCAAATAGAAGCATTTGACATAAAAATTTGCCCCAGCACAGTTCATGTCCTAGATGACATGGAATTACCTATGCACTCATCACACCACAGTAACCAAAGCAAGATTTAAAAAAGCAACAGTATCAAGATGAGATCTAGAGGGAAGCTGCTGGAAATTTTAATAGAATTTTACTGGTTGATCTAAATTTCTCCAAAATATATCTTTTAGGAGGTGATGAAAGTAAATTAATGCTTAATACAAGCCAAAATGGAAAAGGGATTTCATAAAAGTGCCATGCTCGATAAATTATTTAAATTATTTCCCAGAGAATTCTTAAATTCTCAAAAAGACAGTGTAAAAATAGAGGAATGGAAAAACTGGGTGTACTTACAATCATGCCTATAAGGCTTGGATAAATAAATACAGCACTGACAAAAAAACACCATTCTTTGTAATTTCCTCGGTTTTCTCATCTTGTGATCATTGGCTTCCTCAGCAGATCATGCTACCTAGCCTGTAAAAGAGAGCTCATATAAGACTGAAAATGCAAAAAAATAAAGGAGGTAGGATCTGGAAGGATAAGAGGACACTGGAAATATATTCTCTTAACCCTCTCATAGTAATTTACACTAAGATGTTTCCCAAGGACAGCTCCACTGAAAATTTATTGAACACATACTTCTATCCAGTGAATTTGAACTCCTCGGATTCCAGGGAGAGAAATGTTTCATGGAAACGAAGTGGCATGCCTACAGCTTCAACAGTAAGATACTCTTTAGATAAATACAGATAAATTTAAACAAAACTTGAGCTCCCTCTAGAATTTAGTTCAGAATAAAAGTTAGAGCAAACCAGAAGTTGAGGGGTCAGTCCCCTCTAGTACCTGCTGTGTAACTCTAAATAGACCTAAAGGCTCATAATAGTGTTTGAACAACTTGAAGGAAATTGGGCTATACAACTTGACCCCTCTTCCTTCTTTGTTTATTTTAATTGCTCTCTCAACTTGTGTTCATAATCCTTTACCAGTTTGTGGTGTTATTAAACAAGGGAGACTATTCAGAAACAAACCAAAACAAAATAAAATGTATTTTCACTTATTTGATTTCTTGATAGAGGAAAGAAGCATTTTTTATTCAACAGAATAAATTACATTACAATAGATCTTAATATTTTAAGAATTTTAAAGCACAATTTCTCATCAAGGGATCCAATTAATTTCTGAAAACAGCTTTGTGGTAGGAGATGTTATATGGAGAAGATTAAAGGTGTTTTAAAAAAACAAATATCCATTTGGTTTGCATGTGACTATGAAGTAAGAATATAGAACACAATTCTTTTGTTTAAAAAGATGGTTTCTTACAGATTGTTTTGAGGGTCCACTTGTATTGTCTACTTTCATGGCTGTGGAAGAAAAAATGTAGTTCACAGAGAAATGGAGAACAGGAAAACTTTGTAGGTTAATAGATATAATTAAAATCTAAAAAAGTCCTGAAAATCACATTGTGCCTTGTTCTTAACAAACATGCTTTTATGTATTTATCAGCAACTGAGCTCTGGTATCTACTGAATGCTAAAGAAGTCAAGTCATTGACCAACAGGTTCCACCCAATGAAAGATACTAAAGTAATGTGATTTTCTTAAAAAAAAAAATAGTAGCAACTTTCAGAGAATATAAATTGTTTTCAGTGTACCTTTCAAAATTTAAGTGTTTGTACAGGTTTCAGAAATTAATGTTTACTATCAATGTGAGCTCACACGTAAACAGAAAATCAGTTAGGTCCAGTAAAACCTCTTGCTCCATTGAACTCTCCCACATTAATATTCTTTTATATAAGGAAGGGACTTATGTCCTGTTTTTCACCTCCCATTCTTCTTGCACTATTTACTGGTTTGATCCTGCAAGCTGCAGCTCCAAAGATCAGATCTTTCTGAATGAGCTGCACTTGCATAGAAGTATCTTGAAAGAAATGTGGACTTGTAGATTCATTCTTCATTTATGGCTAAACCTCACCTATGAGCATCCTCATCATGTTTACAGGTTAAAAAGCAAAAAAAAAAACCAAACTGTAATCTAAACTTAGGGAATTTCTTGTTATTTCCACAGTCCCATTTTATTCATTACTCATGGCTACCAGCACAAGCAGACTCTGATCAACAAGTAATGCTTTATCAGAGAACACCTTGAACTAAAGCTGAGGAAGGCAGGACCTGCAGAGAACCCAGGTGACTGCAGTCTAGCCTGACTGACAGACAGCCATCCTTGATCTACAGCTAATACTCTCAGCTTCTCCAAATCCTCACCTTTGGCCACTAGAAATCACAGAAATGACCTGTGGACATTGTTGGCCTTTGGACCAGGTCTCAAATGTAAGGGGAATTTGTTTAAACAGGTGCCAGTAGTACCATGAGAACCAAAAAATACCTATATAATAAGGTGTAGCAATTTCACTGACATGTTACCAAATGTACACTTCCACACTTAACTAACACTTAATGGGTGCTTCCACTGTATTCAAATTTTCCCTGTGTGTTTTGACCTTTTCTCCTCAGAATATTGCTTCTAATTTTCGGTCATTTGCCATATGAGATGAAATCCACACAGAGTTCATAGAAGACTCAAACAGAGTTTCTGCTGCTTCTGTTTTCATTTTATTTAGGTTTATTTTTCTAAACCACATGTTACCTTATACCTTGCCAATGTAACTCATTTGGAAATAACGTATTAATTCAAACAATGTTTGTTTGGAGGAACTCTCTGATAGCTTTCAGCTGGCTAAACACACTTAGATAGCATCCTGTTGGTTTCTGAGACAGAAGTGAAAGACTGATTTGCTTACCAAGCGACAGCTTTGATGCAATATCCTTACAATATATGAGTACTTACACTCCTATGTTCCTGGTGGTAGCTTTTTCTCAGGAGTCCTTCAAGTGCCAAAGTTCATGCAGTTCATGTTTATATTCAATTAAAACCCCAACTAAAATATTTGCAGACAAATGCTGCATTCTCAAGCTCTACGGAAGCCATTCAGACACATCTTCTACACAGATAACAGCGTGGGCTAAGTAGATAATTCCATGACAAATCACCTCTACTGCTGTTTATTTTGGTAGAAAGTAGTTGCTAAATTTGCTTCCATGTATCCAAAATGAAATGTAACTTGATAACGCTTCCACTGAAAATACAAAATGGGTTCAGAAAAGGAAACTGCAATTCAGATTTGTTTTAAAACATTTCACAAACTGTCTGATTATTTTGTTTTCCAGGGGAAACAAAAATCTAAATGTGCCACATGCAAAACTGAATGAAATTCAGTGTATTTCTAGAATGAACTTGAAATACTAGCAGTTAAATATAATGATTCATAAGCATGTTTTGATAGTGTTTTTCTCTTTTGCTGCTCCCTGAAAGCCTTGTAGGAGCAATCACGGAAAGCAATTATGCATGAATAATGTTAAATGCAATATGAGTAACAGTATACCTCTTTTTAGCATAAGACTATTTCCCATCCAATTGAAAAAATGAAGCTATTTTACTGGAGTTGTGGCAACATATTTTATTATCTACTTTAATTAAGCTCAAACCCCCTGAAGTTTACTTACAGAATGTTCTAACAATATAAAATATCTTTATTATGGCACACCCATACCCACACATAAAATGTTTCCTTTTCTAGCTGCCTATGAGAACGGCATTGACCTGAAAGTAATTTGTAAGGGAAACAGACAGCAAATAAATGTTGTAAACTGTAGGTAGATATAATCATTATTATTACAGCACCATATTATTTACTGCTAAACCACTGATAGTTCAGGCTGATCAGGGTAGCATAATCAGGTGACGACTAATTAATCATAATTAATAATATCCAAGTTCCATGCTGGTAAGACAAACCAAGTCTAGAAAAACAGCAGCTGCCACTTGCCTGTCTCACAAATGCCTTGCTCTATTTATAAGCTTTACATAGAAGAAGACCATCTTGTGTGGGATTGTGGGCAAGATGTTTGATTTTCTGTGAAGAGAAAGGCCTCTTTCAACTACACAGCTTAAAAAAAAAAAAAAAAAAAAAAAAAAAAAAAAAAAAAACAGAACAAAAAAGAGAGTAAAATTAAAGATAAGTAAAAATACAGAACATGAATAATTTGAAGATTCTGCAGTTTCAGTAGAGTAAGATTATTACTCATTTCTGGAACCCATAAGCACTTTCCCATTAAAACCCCTGCCTTTGAATGTTGTGTGGGGATGTCCATGGTATGACGACCATAACTTGATAATTCCCCTCCTTTCAAATGCCTGATAAGAAGTCCTGACTGCCACTGCCAATGTGACACAACCAGACACTGTCTGCACATGATTCATGGGGTTTTCTTCTCTCATTTCATATTTGCTGCACGAAAGAATCATAACTGGCAGTGTTGATGTAAGTCTTAATATTTGTTTCAAAAGAATGTGCTTAATGAATGTGATTTTTTTTTAAATAAGTAAATTTTGACTTCAGTAAAACCTCAGGATATTTGTTGGAATAAAGCCAAAACCAACCCACCCTAAACAACATGGAATCCCTGAGAATGAATCCCTTCCCAAAACTAAGAACAGGTTTAGTCCTGTGTTCCTGAAGCTGGATAGATTCTATCAGTACCACATAATTACTCTCATGGCTTCTTACAATACCTGCTAGAACAAAGTAGTAGACCTGAAGTGTGTCAGTGGACTCCAGAATGACACCCATCTCCTGAACAAAGGATGTTTTCCGTCAGCAGGCCCTGTACCAGAGCACAAACTTTCCTGGTTCCCTGGGACACACCTGCACTGCCATGTGTGCACAATCTCATGCTTAAAATGTAGTTTCTGCAACAGCTTTACTGTCTATGTGTAAATGCACGCTCAGACTCAACTACAACATATACCACCATGCTCACTGGCAAGGAAACTCTGTGCTGGAGAAGGAACACGAGCAGAGGATTGGGATCTGATTTATAATTCAGCTCTGTTGTTACAGAAAGTAACGGGCATGGCTGAATTAATTTGTCCTGGCTCCAGTCCTCCAAAAACTGTATCAGCTTGCCATGTCCTTCCACCATGACTCAATAGCAACACAATCTCAGAGTTCTATTAAAAATCTGTTAGGCATGAAACACACTTTTGCCTCCTGAGGGAGACTTTATAGGATTACGTAGCTCTTACATGAAGTGGGTAAGTGAATTGCAATATAGAAGGGAACTACATGAGCCTGGGAGAAAAATAAAATTTCTGGAAATATTTAAAGGAAGAAGTTTTCCTCTAACCACTGAACAAAGAAGGCCACAGAGGGAATATGATTCTGATCTGGATGCAACAGGAGAATACAATACAAGATTAAAAAGTGAAGAATTTAGTATTTGTTCGTATGGATCCTCAACATCAACCAGCCCTGCAGGAACACACGCCTGTTCCATGGAAAGCTGGATGGATATAACCTACATGATGTAATTTTTGAGCCCCTGTAATTCACTGGCAGGACCACAAGTGAAACAGGCAAGTCAGGCCACAGCCCCCACAATGCACTCAGGGTGTGAGATCACAGGGCATCGGACCCTAACAAGAAGGTGGATTTTGGAAATCCCACTGCCACAGCTGTGGGTCCTATGCACAGTTCAGTCGCAGACCATCACTGCAGGTCCTGTAGAGCAAACCCTGCTGACTGCACAGGTGTAATGCAGATGTTTGCAGTGGTGGGCACAGATGAGGAGTCTGTCATGAAAGATGCAGCATGTATGGAAAAACTGGCAAACCCAAAATCCTACTGTGAAAATTTTCTAACTGTTTGAGACCAGGATGAGTCTAAACATAAGCTGTGGGGGCAGTCTGTGCACAACTGCAGGGGTTGCACCTTTTCAGGTCTTTCATATCTCTGTGAAACACAAAAATATAGACATACTAGAAGGGCAAACTACAAGAGAATAGGTATCATACTATAGAAAACAGGTATTTAAACAATTATCTGGTGGAAATTCCTATCCTACATACATTTGCTAATTTCCTTGGCATGACTGAAAACAAGTTCTCTATAAACCTAGTTAGAATACCATGATAAATTGGAAACCATCACAAAGTAAATCTGAGTGAACAGAAAATTTACATCACCTGGGACATCACATGTTGCTTTACAAATAGGTGTACAAGCTAAGTAGAACAACATTCCTAATGATGAATTTTAAAAAGTGCAGGCACTTGCAAGAGTGTGAACTGGGTATATGGCTATGGTGTCTCTGGAATGTGAAGAGTTAGGTGGTGGCAAGCCTGTGGGGTCAATCTTGCCCCTAGATGCACATGCACGTGTCATTTATGTGCTACAGTGCTCGCCAACACTTGCTGACTTCAGAAAGTATGCGCACAAAACTGTGGGCAAGACTGAACAGCCACTTTTCAAACTGAAGTTTCTTCACAGAAATGCAAACGCTTTTTGCAATCTGATTCTAATTAACAATAGAGTCATTCATTCATTCTCTAACAAATGAGCAGAAATCCCCTTCCTTTAGCAATACACATTTGATAGTAACTGACTATTTGAGGTGATTATGTGCTACAAGATCTGATTCTGTTGTATTTAAGACTCAAGTCCTGTTTCCATATCAACTATAGGCCACAAAACCACTATGTTGGATTATTTGCTTAGGGGCATTGGAAGAAGCAATCTTCCACACACAGCTGCAAAGAAAGCAGCATTTTGACACAATGAAGAGAACTTCAGGGCTGTCCTAATATTTAGATCATAACCCACAGAATAGAAAAGTACCTGCTCAGTGTCAGCAGGAGCAGCTACCACAGTCCTTTTTTTATGGTCTGAGATCACTCTAACTTGAAATCTCCCAGTGATTCCATTAATCCCAATTAATAAAACCAGATCTGTGAAGAAGCACCTCTCAAGCTGCTGGCAATATCCAGTTGCTAGTAAGCAGTTGATGCAGCTATCAAGCTATTGCCAAAAAAACCCCCTTGTTGACCATTTAGCAAGTATTTTAATTGCAAAAGAAAAAGTAAAATGTTTGCTACACTAGAAACTAAGATTCTTGCCACAAAACCCTACTTCTGGCTTACATTCAGTTTGTTGTCCACCAGAACTCCCAGGTCGTTTCCAGCACAACTGCTTCTCCAAGACTTTTGTTTAAATCATGATATCTTCAAGTTTGGAAATATATTTTTGCTTTCTTCACTCATGAAAACAATATATTGGTGTGCTATTCCATTATAATACACTAATAAATAATGTTATCTCTAATGTACGTAGTGTTCTAAAATGTGGATCAGTGGATTAAGGAAAAAATTCTCCTGAGTAGTTTTGCAAGTATTCATCTAATTTTTTTAACATGTGGACACATTTCTTAATACATATTTTCAGAAAGGAGATGTTTCCATTACTTTAAAGGTTTAATAATCTTCTGTGCAACTCAGAAATGAAAATTCTGTCTATAGGCCTAAGTTGTTTCACAAACATCTTGCAACTAAACTGAGAGATTGTAACAATCCAGGCCATGCCAGGTGTTCAACACTTTCTCATAAATTCCTTGATTGCCCAAAGTAATTCTATGCAAATAACACTGCCCATGGCAGAGGGTTTGGAAATAAATGGTCTTTAAGGTCCCTTCCAACCCAAACCGTTCTGTGGTTCTATGATCTTAACGGGTATGGTAACACAGAACAGTTTGGTGCTGCAGTGTTCCTAACAGGAATATTCCTTTGCTCATTAGTGAAATAAAAATACTGGTTCATTAAAACCACCAACAGTAGTGGCCACCACAATTTGCCTACTGAAATATCTCACCAGAAATCCAACAATCCATTTCTTTAGTTGCTTGTTTTGGTAAAAAATAATTGCCAAGCACTTCAAATACCACCGGCAGATCATGAGTAGAGGTTCATTTCTAATGTTGTAACAGCTTTTTTTTTGAGGATTAGATGCAAGAATCTTAGTTTATAGCATAGCAAATATTTTACTTTTTTTGTAATTAAAACACTTGTTAAATGTTTAACAGGGTTTTATGTTTTCAAAGTGGCATTATCTTGATAGCTGCATCAACAGAAGATTTTCCTCTAAAAGCAGTAAGAGTTGGTAGCACTTGCAACCTGCTCAGCAATTTCCAGGTCTGCCCAATGAACTTTTTTTTTTAAAGAAACATTAGGGGTGTCTTTTTCACTCATTTTCCCCATGTGACAGTGTAATTTATGAGTATCAAAAGTCTCCAACGCTACTTGTAATTCTTTGTTTGCCAGGAGGTTTCTGTGATACACTTGCACATTAGCAAACATTTACCTATTGTCAATAAAAATATCTAGACAAACTATCTTTTTATGGTTTTAATTAAATCTTCGCATAGCAGCTGAATTACTTGGGAGTGTTTTAAATAGAAAAACAAGCTCCAGCATATGAGTAAATAATCAGGATCAGAATAGTAATCACTTATTTGCTTGACAATTATCACTATGATGTTATCCCCCAGAAAAGGATCATGAGGTTAAAGAGAAAAAATGTACACAAAACATTTGCTGTAATCTTGTCATGATTTTTCTGCTATAGAGTTATAGGAAATAATTATTATTCCAGATCTTCATTCCATAATTTTTTTCCTTCCACAATGAAATAAAACTACATTGTTACACAAATTCTTGGCTAAACTATTTCACTTAGCAGCATTAAAGCTGCTTTAATAAAACAGTGATTAATTTTATCTTTGAAGTAAAGAGAAATATAATTGTCTATTGCTACATTTCAGCTATCTGCATCTCTAAACAAATTATTCTGAACTCTAATATGAACAAATCCCTGCTGAAGGTATTTTGCAAGTGATCAAACAGCAGAAATGATTGATTGCTTCTCATTCCAGAGGCAGATCATTCTCCCGAAAATTCAGTGTGAAGAGATGGAAAAAATATGTCTTCATTCAGGAAAGAGGAATGGAACAGGAATACGTGTTCCTTTTAGTTCTGCAATTTCAAGCTCGATCTTTGACTATATGTAGACATGGATATGACATTCCTGGGGGTGCAATGGCCTGGCACTGTCGGATTACCGCTGGAGAAAGGAATGGTCAGTCCCCTCTGACTGCCAGTGGAAGGAATGCCATTCCCTGGCTAAGAGCTGTCCAACAGTGATGGGTGCAGCCACTACTGCTGACAAAGTCCAGGTCTCGCAAAAAGGGGCACGCTTTTCACAACAAGAACTAATTGAAGATTTTTTTCTTCCAGAGCCTTTCTGGCTGTTTGCCTGCCTCTGTCTCAAACATAACAAATTCGTAGGAGGTTATAAATAACTCCAGGATGGCGTTCAGTCTCAGTCTGAAGATTTTTAGGTCTTACTGCAAGCTATTTTTAACAGTGGATATTAAGACACTCATAAGGAATTACACACTAATATGCTGAACAACCTAAGGCAGTACCTGGTTCCAGCAAGTTTGGTCAGAGAGGATTCCAGGACTGAATAATGTGGCACTGCATCTGGTTCAACTACCGTACTAGAGTCATGCTTTGCACAGTAGGACACAAAATTCCGAGCAGCTGTTCCAAAACAATAGTACTTGTCCTTCTTTGGGGCTCCAGCTCATCCTCTGAGTAACTGGAGTAGTTGCTCATGCAAGTTCTCTGGAAAATTTTATACCCACCTTTTTAGCTGTTGGATCACTTACCCGACATTTCTGAGATTCTAGAAATTCTGAGATTCAGCCCTGGATTTCCACAGCTTGGAGGAAACTGTGCCAGTTCCTGCTTAAGGGAAGTTCAAGACTGACTGCATGACTTCCTAGACTAACTAATGACCATATCAAGTCATTACTATTAACACAGAAAACTTATTTTTATAAATTTTCTCAGCAATTTTAGCAAAACAGTAATAAACAACCAAAATTCTTATGATCAAGCTCTACCTTTCAAATATTGGTACTCTGAGTAGAGGTACTAAATGTAAGGAAGTGGCATGATTTAACTCTCTCTTATTTCTTGAGTTAGTCTCCACAAACCTGAGTCAATGGGATAAATCCAGCAGTGCTGCAAAGCCTGTCACTTTCTTTTCAAGTATGTATTAAAAAATAAAATAAATGCAGAAAAAGAATAACACAGCAAAAACTTAGAAAGAGGACCAAAATCTTTAGGAAAACTTTTGGCCCATTGAATTTCTCTGCTACTGGGCATTAGACCAAAACATATGCTTAACTTCATGTATTTCAGCAACACTGCGGAGAAGATACTGATTTTGTTATAAATAAAACTATGTTGCAGTGTGATCCACAGAAGCCTTGAATACTGAAGCCCTAAAAAAGCCAAGTGTGAAAAACAGAATTGCTTTCAAGTGGCAATACTTTTGTCCTCCAAAACTATTTCTGTTGGGTAAAGTTCAGAGTTCTTACCCTTGGTGTTGAGAGCATTTATGGAGCTTGTTTGTCCACCCTTTCAAATGCCCACAAAATGTGTGTACATTAGCTGCCAGCTGAAGAATCTAGCCCTAGTTCTTGTTGGGGAGGTTTGACTGATTTTAAGTGCCCCAAGTATGCTCATAAAGGCTTTAAAAAGGACTACTTGGACATTTCCCTCACAGCTAAACCATTTTCCCAGTACTTGTGCAGTTTTCCGTGATTAACTAGGTGACTTCTCTGTGCAATATTGTTTACTCTAGAATTTCTGTGAACTCAAATATTTATTTATTTTAACATTAAATAAGGGAAGCTAAAATACTGTAGGAAAATACTACTTGAAGTAAGAGCCCCGTTCATAAAGTGCTCTTGCAGATGTAAGCAAAAGCTGATTTAAAAAGAGTTGCACTTGTGAATCAAAAATCTGTTTTAAACCTTTTAACATGATTTCATAAGGATGTCTCCAGTGTAGCATTGCTGCTTATACAAATGCACTTAACATATAAATCAATTAAACCAGGAAAAAAGGTAGCTGAAAAATAGATCACTGATTACAAACTCAAAAGTACTTCCACAGGATTTAAAAAACAGCAGGATCAAATATTTAAAACAAAAACACCCAACCCAGAAAAACATCAAGCCATATAGTACAGTGTCTATTTAGATGCACAAAAGCTGTGATAATTAGAGAAGGTTAGTTAGGCAGATACAACAATTGACTGCAAGGACAGGACTGCATGACTCGAGATGGCAGGTACAGTACAACACATTACCAGAATGATTCTTGGTGAAGCTGCAGAAACCTTAGCATTTCTGCCAATAAACAGATTCTGTAAATGGGAAAAAAACAACTTCAGAATGTGGCCTCTTGCTTCTGCTACTGTCATCTAGAAGGATTATATCATAATAGGCAGAGAAGAATCGTTACTCTATAGTGGTTTTTGTTTAACAGCAGGAGTTTCAAATGCCTACATTTAGTAAATTTTCTTGAAAGGAAATGACAATGATTTCTATACCATGTTTTTTCCTATGAAACCCTAAAAGGCAAAAAAGTATAGTATTCCTTGACTGTGGGTTTTCCAGTGGGTAGAAAAGGGTGGCAGAATTTTTCTAAGCTGAATTGTGGTCTAGCAACAAATACTCTTTTTGCTTTACGGCCAGTTGTGAGGACTGAAGTAGGTGGGTACCCCAATAGGGCAGAAATCAGAGCTCTAAGGTGATGACACAGCCTAAAATATCCTACACATGATGACTACTTTCATGGTTAACACAGAATTTTCTTCTCCTGCCCTTTCAGACTGACTGGACCTTGCTCCTAATAGTGACCACAAGAATGAGAGAGGACGTTGGTTCTTGTCGTGGAAAAGGTAGTTTGGCAACAAGATGAACTTGGTCCATTCTTCCCTGCTGATCACCAAACAACGGATCATAAAGACTTCAGATTCCCTAAGCCTTGGCTCTATTTGAAAAAAAAATAGTGGTTACCTTTCATATAAAGAATCTCACTGTCCCACACCCCATTGTCTCCATCTGCCTTAGGGTAAGAAAAGGAAATACTTCATTTTGTTGTGTTCTATCACCAACTTCCCTCAGTAAGGAAGTCAGCCCTGTAGGTTAATGATGGCATTTAATACTGGTAAATCAATCCATACTTACTTTATAAATCCTGCTTGTTCAGCAGTTTTGCTTATTTCTCTACTAGGATTTTAAAAAAAGCCACCAGTCCAACAGCATTACAAACATTGTTTCCTTTGGAAGACCCACAAATATGACTGGCTTCATACCACATAAAAAATGCTCAGATGAAGGGGGGTATCACCCACCTATTTATAACCACCCAGTGTTACCATGTAAGGCTGAATGAATTTAAAAAAAAAGTTCCAGAACTGACAGGAATCTCTATAAACTTTGCTCTCTAGGAGACAAAACAATAACATTCAGCCCAAATTAAGATGTTTTTTGGTCTTAGATTGGTTCAACTATTTTGGGTGCAATTATACTGGACCTTCTGTTTTTCAGTATTATGAAAGGTCTTTTCCGTATTTCATAAAGCTCTAGAGACGGACATAGTTTAAGCTGAGTATAGCTAAAAAATATAAACAATCAACCTTTTGCTATTTACTACATTCAATCATACAAGCCTCCCATAGAGCTTCTTCTTCCTGATTCCTTTTAAAAGCTGTAATCAGTGTACAGTTCACAATGTGTTTCCCCCTCTTGCTTTTTTCTTTGCTTGCTGAATTTGCACTCATTAAATTGTCCACTTCAAGGAATGAGCCTGAGACTAAGGGATTTTCTTGTTTCCGTTTTGCTTCTTCACCCTTCAGTTTTCCAAAATACAGTGGCTGTCAAAAATCAATGCTGCTTTGGAAAAAATGCCAACAATTTAAACTGATGGTCTGACCAAATTGGGGTATGCAATGAAATGCAGCGCTGGGCAGTAAGAAAATTTTGGCCCTATTTCTTTAGGGCACACTACAACAGGAAATACTCCTAAAATATAAGGGGCATTATCCAGGGAGATTTTCAAAGTGAGCTTATGGGTGCCTTGAGACCGGTCAGATGAAGTCAAAGTCAAAGTAGATTCACCAACAGCAGCTTATTTCCAGGGCTACAGTGTGCCAACTCAGTAGGGAAGATGGGAAGATGATTATCAAAACAAAACCACATCAGACCCCAAGGAAACCAAAAATACAGATATTTTGAAAATTATAGCCTTAAAAAAACCCAACAAACAAATAAATAAAAAACCTCAACCAGAGACAGAGGCCTGTGTTACAAAAATCTAAATTGTGTGGAGGATATGTTGAAATGGATTTTTGGACAAGCTAAACATAATCATACATGAAAAACTTTAATCTTTTAATTCATTTTTGGAACAGTTCTAGTATACTAGGCATACTTTCCTCTTCTGCTGCTGGTATATAAATTAAGGATAGAAGACACAAAATTAATGCAGCCGTTTCAGTGGAAAATCAAAACAAAAGTGCTTTTATTTTTCTCAGCTTCCAAATTCGGACATGGGAAAAAATAAGAGAAATCTGATAATGGCCATTATAAAACATAAACTCAGGAATAATAATAATAGATTGCAATAAGGAATACAAGTACTTCTACGGAATTTCAAAATCAAGAAAATGAGCTAATTAGAGGAGTCTGTACTTTGAGGGGATATTTTCCTTTAGATAAGAAGAAAAGTGTAAAGTTATGTGTACTAAATACTAATTCTCACAACCCAAAAGACACAGCTGTGCTTTAAAGACACAGTGAAATCGTAATTATCTAATTTAGCTTGGCAAGAGCTACTTTTTCTTGGCTTTTTGCTCAGAAAACATTTATTCCTTCTGCAAAAGCAGTATAGCAAATTCTAAAACAGAAAAGGAACGTGTTACAGAGATGCAATACAAGAACACATTGATGATAAACGTAACATACTTAAGGATTACTGCCTTCAGTAATCCAAATTTACATTCATCCATACAAAGAAAATATATCTTGATAGTAAAAAAAGGTAAAATCTTCAGTTTATTGACAAAATAGGAGCAGGCACTCCAGGCCTCATAGCAGGTTTGAACACCACCCTGGAAAGAACCTCCTGAAGTTCTGAGAATCTGAACGTTCACTTTTAGCATTACAGAAACCAACCAAATAACTACTGACAAAAAATTTATAGAAACTGTTGAATGCACCAACATTAATAGAGAATATCGAAAAGGGTTTTTTATGGAGTTGTTTTTTTTCCCTTTTACATCCAAGAGGAAATTCTACCATCTGATTGACTTACATAGGAAGTCTAGCTGGGATAATACTGCAGGAGAAGATTAACTAATGCAGAAAACAAGCCCTAAATTATTGTTTTTGTCTCTTGAGTATGAATGTTTCAGAAACTTCCATCAAACTGTCAAATTTTATAGTTCTCAGGCACACAGGCACAAGTTTTTTCATGGCATATATTGGAAGAAGAGTGATAAAGGTGTATGTCATTTACCCCTCCAAAAAATCATGCACTATAGCTACCTTCAGGAACACTGCAGTCAGGTATAATGCGACACATAACCTACACCATCCTATCATTTCATTTTTTAATAATATTTTGGTGAAGCCCTGGCATAGGTTGCCCAGAGAAGCTGTGGCTGCCCCATCCCTGGAAGTGTCCAAGGCCACATTGGACAGGGCTTGGAACAACCTGGGATAGTGAAAGGTGTGCCTGGCCATGGCAGGGGTGGAACTGGATGAGTTTTAAGGTTCTTTACAAGCCAAACCAGTCTGTGATTCTGTAATCTTACGTTTCTTCATGTAGTATGGAATAGGAAAACCACTGCAAGGCCGTGTTCCAGCGCCATAATGCTACACCTTTTTCATTCTATGACTTTTAATCCACTGTTTATTAAGTATCTATCCACTAGATACTGACACTCTTCTGTTCACAAAAGAGGTTTCGGCAGTGAAATTAACCTGTTGTTTTCCCCGTTCATCACAGCGTGTCATTCACAACTTGGGTGCTCTCCCTCACTTTGGCCTCTTTATGCCACGTCCTCTCAGAGAATGGCACAAAGGCTTATCTCCTCCTGCCCAGCCCAGGGCTGGCATGATCCTCACTGTCCTGCCAGTTCCTGATTCATTTTGATACTTCTCAGTACAAGACAAGGAGCTACTGGAGAAAGGCCACAATGGTGTGGAGTATGTCTCTGATGAGGAGAGACTGTGGGAGCTGGGCCTGTTTATTCTGGAGAAGAGAGGACTGAGAGGAGACCTCATTAATGCAGATAAATATCTCAAAGGAGTGCCAAGAGGAGGGACCAGACTCTTTCCAGTGGTACCCATTGACAGTATGAGGAGCAAAGACCATAAACTAAAACATAGCAAGTTTCACTTCAACATGAGGAGGAACTTCTTTACACTGAGGGTGGCAGAGCACTGGAACAGCTGCCCAGGGAGGGTGTGTGGACTCTCCCTCTCTGGAGACATTCCAAACCCACCTCTGTGTCACCTGCTCTGCGTGACCCTGCCTTGGCAGGGAGGTGGGACTGGATGATTACCAGAGGTCCCTTCCAACCCTCAGGATCCTGTGATTCTGGGATGACATTGAAGG
>VZRS01012934.1:180434-214695 GCA_013398055.1 Ifrita kowaldi | reverse complement strand
CTGCCTGCAGCTTCACCTGTCTCCTCCTGCCTCCACCTGCCATCACCTGTTTCCTTCTACCTCCACCTGCTTCCACATGCCTCCACCTGCCTTCACCTGCCCTCACCTGCCTCCACATGCCTCTGCCTGCCTCCACCTGCCATCGCCTGCTTCCTCCTGCCCTCACCTGCCTCCTCATGCCTTCACCTGCCTTCACCTGCCCTCACGTGCCTCCACATGCCTCTACCTTCCTCCACCTGCCTTCTTCTGCCTCCACCTGTCTTCGCCTGCCTCCACGTACCTGCACCTGCCTTGTCCTGCCTCACTCCTCCTCCAAGCCCTCCTGTACTGCAGCTCACACACCTTCATGTGCTCTCACCTGCCTCCGCCTGCCCCCTCACCTGCCTGAGCCCTCCCCGTGCCGCAGCGCTCACACTCGTGTGTAGTGCTGGTGATGTCCTTAGGGAGGTGGCATAAAAAGTTCGCTACAAAAGGGCAGTTTAGAAGTAGTTTAGGGGAGCAGCAGGGGCCTGCCTTACTTCCCTGCACCTTCCTTCCCTGCACCACAAAACTGATGTCCCTGTCAACAGGAGAACCCTTGGAGTAGTTTTCTAGCCCAGAGGTTTGGAAATCCTGGCTATGAGTTCTTTGCTCTTTTGCTTCTAAGGCCAAACTGTATATCGCCAAGTTTTCAAACATTGTCCAGAATCTTTTAATTGTGAAATATCCTGTCTGATTTTTCAGAGGTGCGTGGGTGCCTAGTATCTGTTACTATAAACAGAGTTAGGTGTTGAAGTATTCCTGAAAATCTCTCTGAATCTTCAGGCATCTAAACCACTTTCTAGAAATCTGGTCTTTAGAAATTTTAGGTGTTTGAGGCTTCTGATATGTTCTGATATGTGTAATAAGATTGATTGTGTCCTCTTGGTACCTCAGTGCCTGAGCCCAGCCTTCTGCTCTGGGATATTGTCATGATGAACTCTCTCTGCAGCTCTGGTTCTTGTCAGGAGACTCTAGTATCTCTCATAAGCAATTTTTCTTTCCTATGTTAGCAATTCTTTTTGCCTATCAATTGCTCACTGTGAATGCATCTTTTGCCACCCTACTGCAGCATTTTAGTGGAACTTCGGGTAGTTTTTGTCACAGTGCTTGAACACCTGTTTCAGTGGACCTGCTTAATAGTTTCTGTTCTCAGCACTTCCTGACTGTTTACCTTTCTGCTCTTCAGAAATTGCTCTTCCATATGTATTTTTGAAATGTATGACCATGTTCTGGGTGCCTCCACATCCATGGCTTGAATGTCTAAAGTAAGTGTTGATGCAAGTGTTGTAATTACTTCCTTGTTTTTCCTTCAGGGGCTCTCAGTTTCTCCCTCCCTAATACTGGAAGCAGGCTGCTGACCATCCTCAAACACAGGCTGCAGGGCAGACAGAGTCTGTTGAGTACAGTAGTGATCCTCATGCTGGTAGGATCTGAAAGAAGAAAATCACAGTAGCATTCAAGCAGGTGATGTTTGGATGCTCAATGATGGGTAGATAATCCCAGAACCTTTTTTCAGAACCTCTTAGAATGTTTTAAGAGTATTTGGAAAGGAAGACAATTAAATACAAGAGATAAATTTATGTGCTCTGTGGCTCAATGTGTCTTTGTGAGTAGTTCCACCAGTAATGCTTTCTGCTGTTAGTCTGGGACATTGAAGCTGAGGTGATGTCTTACTGTAGCTCAGCTGAGGGGGTGGGTGGGTCATGTACACACCAGATTAAGACAACTGGCATTAAAATAGGGTCTGTCACTTTTGGATTTGTTTATATCCGAATCTTTCTCATTTCCATTGCTGTAATTGAGTTTAAGGGTTCCTACCTGTTCGATTCTACCTGGAATGGTTGAGAACTGAGCATACGAGGTGACACATTTGCTTCTGTCACGTTCACACATAAACTTCCACCAGGATTTGGAGGCACAGTGATCAGACCTTGCCTCGCTAGAACTCTGAATGCAGTTTCAGTCCTTTTGCACTTAGTTAGGGGCTCCTTGATTGTTTTCTGCATATCTTTGAACAGCATGGGCTGTTGGGGCCAGCTCCTTCACATCTCTTTCCAAGTGACCTGCCAGAGCCTGGTGAAGAGTACCTGCTGTCTAGGCACTGTTAGCTGCTTCTGTGCTGTCAGGCTGATGACAGCCACACAGATTTAGGGGTGCCAAAATGCAGTTATGCTATGAAGCATATTTCTGGTCCAGAGGAACAATTGGATCACAGTCTTAAGGGCAATAATTCCCCAGATCTTTACAGAACTGCTGAGGCAGATATCTAAGTGTGGTGTCTGTCTGAGCACTTGGCTGGGTTCCTGCTGAAAACCCAGCTTCCAGGAAAGCTTGCAACACCAAATGGAAAAAGTTACAGGTTTGATGGAAACACACTTTTTGTGAGTCCTTAAAAGTAAAGTTCACAGCCCCTTCCTGCCCATGCTCAGGTACACGAGGTGTGGTTTGTGTGTGGAGGGCTAGATACCCTCGTGTGTGGTATAATCTGCTGCTGTCCATCTGTGCACTGCTTCATGCTCAAATGCTCTTACAGGAAAGTTCTTTCTGCTCATGGAAAACTAAGTTGGTCATAATAATGAAGGAGAAAAATTCTTGTTAAACCAGTCTTGATACTCAGAANGTGACCCTGCCTTGGCAGGGAGGTGGGACTGGATGATTACCAGAGGTCCCTTCCAACCCTCAGGATCCTGTGATTCTGGGATGACATTGAAGGAACGCCGCTGGTGCTGTGCCACGCACCGAGCCTACGGTCGGGCTGGGTGAGCAACCACTGACCGGGAACCAAAGGCCAAGGGGCAGAGGCTCCATCCAGGGCCGGGGCTGCTCCGACACCGGCGCCGGGGGTGATGCCAGCCGCGATTCCAGCGGTGATTCCAGCGGTGACTCCAGTGGCTGCCCGGCAGGGACAGGGAGCGGCGGGGGGGACGGCCCGGAGCCCGGCTGGGACAAGCAGCAGCTCCCGGCGCTGGGGAGGGGCTATTCCCGACTTTAGGAGCTCCCTAAATACAGGCAGAGCAGCTTAGAGAGTTTAAAAAGAAACACTCTTTAAAGTGCGCGCACCAGCGAAGCTTTCTAGAAACCACGCTCAGGTGGCAACAACTTGCATCTTTTATAAAGCTAAACCCACATGGACCCGCCTATCTAATCCATACTCTCCGCCTACCTAATGCATATTTATCCGGGTGATGTAATCTTACGCAATGCTCGAAACACAAGGTTCTTTCCTTCATTAAGCAACCCCTATTGTAGAAGTTATCTGACGCCATCAGTTGCGTTTACAAAAGGTGAGACAANAGGCGAGACACCCCAGCCTGGGGACAGACAATGCAGCTCGGAGGCATCAAGGTGACCTCGGCCGCGGGAAGGGGGGCGGCCGCATCCACATCCGGGTGAGGCCGCGCCGGCGGGCGGGGAGCGGCGCCGGGCCGGGGCAGGCCGGCTGGAGCGGGCGCTGGTCCCGGCTGGATCACGGCCGTGCCAGCCCCGGGTCACAGCCCTGCCCGCCGGGATCATGGCCCTGCCCGCCCGGGTCNGGTACCTCAGTGCCTGAGCCCAGCCTTCTGCTCTGGGATATTGTCATGATGAACTCTCTCTGCAGCTCTGGTTCTTGTCAGGAGACTCTAGTATCTCTCATAAGCAATTTTTCTTTCCTATGTTAGCAATTCTTTTTGCCTATCAATTGCTCACTGTGAATGCATCTTTTGCCACCCTACTGCAGCATTTTAGTGGAACTTCGGGTAGTTTTTGTCACAGTGCTTGAACACCTGTTTCAGTGGACCTGCTTAATAGTTTCTGTTCTCAGCACTTCCTGACTGTTTACCTTTCTGCTCTTCAGAAATTGCTCTTCCATATGTATTTTTGAAATGTATGACCATGTTCTGGGTGCCTCCACATCCATGGCTTGAATGTCTAAAGTAAGTGTTGATGCAAGTGTTGTAATTACTTCCTTGTTTTTCCTTCAGGGGCTCTCAGTTTCTCCCTCCCTAATACTGGAAGCAGGCTGCTGACCATCCTCAAACACAGGCTGCAGGGCAGACAGAGTCTGTTGAGTACAGTAGTGATCCTCATGCTGGTAGGATCTGAAAGAAGAAAATCACAGTAGCATTCAAGCAGGTGATGTTTGGATGCTCAATGATGGGTAGATAATCCCAGAACCTTTTTTCAGAACCTCTTAGAATGTTTTAAGAGTATTTGGAAAGGAAGACAATTAAATACAAGAGATAAATTTATGTGCTCTGTGGCTCAATGTGTCTTTGTGAGTAGTTCCACCAGTAATGCTTTCTGCTGTTAGTCTGGGACATTGAAGCTGAGGTGATGTCTTACTGTAGCTCAGCTGAGGGGGTGGGTGGGTCATGTACACACCAGATTAAGACAACTGGCATTAAAATAGGGTCTGTCACTTTTGGATTTGTTTATATCCGAATCTTTCTCATTTCCATTGCTGTAATTGAGTTTAAGGGTTCCTACCTGTTCGATTCTACCTGGAATGGTTGAGAACTGAGCATACGAGGTGACACATTTGCTTCTGTCACGTTCACACATAAACTTCCACCAGGATTTGGAGGCACAGTGATCAGACCTTGCCTCGCTAGAACTCTGAATGCAGTTTCAGTCCTTTTGCACTTAGTTAGGGGCTCCTTGATTGTTTTCTGCATATCTTTGAACAGCATGGGCTGTTGGGGCCAGCTCCTTCACATCTCTTTCCAAGTGACCTGCCAGAGCCTGGTGAAGAGTACCTGCTGTCTAGGCACTGTTAGCTGCTTCTGTGCTGTCAGGCTGATGACAGCCACACAGATTTAGGGGTGCCAAAATGCAGTTATGCTATGAAGCATATTTCTGGTCCAGAGGAACAATTGGATCACAGTCTTAAGGGCAATAATTCCCCAGATCTTTACAGAACTGCTGAGGCAGATATCTAAGTGTGGTGTCTGTCTGAGCACTTGGCTGGGTTCCTGCTGAAAACCCAGCTTCCAGGAAAGCTTGCAACACCAAATGGAAAAAGTTACAGGTTTGATGGAAACACACTTTTTGTGAGTCCTTAAAAGTAAAGTTCACAGCCCCTTCCTGCCCATGCTCAGGTACACGAGGTGTGGTTTGTGTGTGGAGGGCTAGATACCCTCGTGTGTGGTATAATCTGCTGCTGTCCATCTGTGCACTGCTTCATGCTCAAATGCTCTTACAGGAAAGTTCTTTCTGCTCATGGAAAACTAAGTTGGTCATAATAATGAAGGAGAAAAATTCTTGTTAAACCAGTCTTGATACTCAGAACTTTTTCAGCTGGTTTTTTTTTTCTTTCTGTAGGGCTTTCCCCCCAGTACACTACAAGTCTCAGGCTACAGACTCTAAATTTTAAATCATGGACTAAATCTACCTTTAAGTGCAGTGTAAGTGGCAGATCATCTAAAAAGTGTTTCAAAGTAACGTTTCAGAAACTGTATTTTAACATCTGTTACACTTCATTACTTCGTTACTTTGATATTTATAAATGTAAGAATGCATCGGAAATTCAAAGTGCAGAAGTTGTTTTTCCTTTTTCTATCTCATACTTCTAAAGAGTTTAGATTTTATGCGGAAATAACCCCTGCTGGTGTTAGTAAAAGTAAATACCTCAAATTTGAGGGTTGGATTTATCTTTTCTGATTAAGGCCTCTTGCAACTCTACTCTCCCCTCATCACTTTGCATCCCTTAAGCAAAGGTACCTGTTCTCCAGACCCGAGTCTCCAGAAGTGGTACTATTTTTACAGATAAAAATTAAGTGATTTGTAATTTTCTTAATGTAGAATTCTATTATCTAAACTTTCTTAGCATACAGTGGGATTTGTATTACTTTGTCCTGAAAAGTTTGGGATTGACCAATGTGAAGAATTTCGCTTTTCTGACATAGCAGGCTTTTTTCCTTTTCATTGTTCAGTTGGCAGATTTATTTTAGGTGTGACTGAAATGAATTCTGGGAGTTCTGTCCACTCTTTCAATTAAACCATTAAAAATGTAAATTCCATTCTAAGGGAGTGGTTGGAGAAACAGAATTACGTACCCATAAATTTCTTTCTAAGTAATCACAGAGGACTTTCTGAATTAAGAAAAAAGTGAATTAAGTTTTTTTTCTACATGTACAAGTGGCAATGGATGTTCCTCAAGAGGTTTCTAGGGATATAATTCTTGTAGAATTCTTCTGCAGTTTTCCAGCAGCTTTATGTGACATCTGTGTCAGCCTTAAGTTTGTTGGCGTACATGAGGCTAAAATTTCCTGAGATCACCTTGTTACAGACACTGCCTAGCAAACTTTCCCATCCTTTGAATCAGAGCTGCAGGAATGGGCATAATACTTATAAAGCCATTTTGGATCCTCAGAAAGAGAAATACTTATCATACCTATGTAATGCCTGTAAAAGAAAAGCAGGTTTTTCTATTTGTCATTGGAGTGATAAAAGTTCCAGTTTTGTGTGTCTTTCAGAGAAGAATTTGGAAATGGCTTTAGCTTAAAATATGTCTTCTGTTGTATTTGCAGAAGTTCTATTTTTAAGAAAATCAAGCATGTCTAAACTATAGTGCTAATTTAGTATTAAAAAAAGACCTGAAATCTCAGGCAGTTTGTGGAACTCTGAGGTCTTTAAAAACCTTCACTTAATGAAAATGATACAGTGCTAAATTCTGATTTTTAGGGTTCCCATGAACAACTGTGGTAAGTTTTAGAATGTAGTTTTCACCTATTCAGCAGTTTCCTTGATTAAAAAACCAAATTTAAACCTCCTTATCTGATAACATATGGCATCATAATACACAAATATTAACTACTCAGGCAAGTTTTCACTTGCACTGAAACATAAGTCAGATCTTGACCCATTCTTCCATAGACTTCAGGAATATTCCTCTCATTTTAGTGCAGTCCTGGAAAAGATGGCAAATTTTTGTGCATGTATATAAACTGATTTTAGGTGACTGTGCAACAGTAATGGTTGGGGCTATTTGTTTGCTTGCTTTTGGAAAAAGTAATTAAAATAATTTTTGCTGGTAGCAGGGCTGGTTCCAAATTGAGACTTTTTGCTTTTATTCAACTTTCCTCTGGATTATAATGCTGTAGCAGATGTGTACAGGGCAAAGCAATCTCTGCTGGAGAGTAGGTTGCTTGTAGGACTACAGCTGGAATCTGGCACTAGGGGCTGACAATATTCAAAACTTGATTTCTTTGGAAATGAAGGATTTAAGGTGTGCAAGCACATCTTGAGGTGCAAAACATCCAAACTCAAATTATTCCAGTGTGAAAACTAGTAATTTCAAGGCTGTAGCCTTGGATCTATTACTAGAGCTGTTGCTTTTCCTTCAACAAAGGACTTAAAAAGGGATATAATGTGCTGTGTTATTTCTAGGAAAGCAGTTCACGGGGGCATTGCTGTCAGTGTTTGGGCATGCTGGCTGATTGTGTTTCAGTTTTTGTGCATACTGGAGAATTGTACTCTGGCTGTGAACCATTGCATTCTTGAGAGCTCTCGTGTGGCAGCACAGCCACACCAAGGCACCGCATCTTTTGATCTGAGTAGAAGGTGAAAAATTCACCAGTTGCTACTATCCCTTTCAAGTGACAATGAGTGTGTATTAAAATGGAGTGGAAATTCCATACCTCGGTATGGATACAATGGAAGGCACGTCCTTGTGAGGAGCAGGCAAGGACTTTGGGTTTGTGCAGTTTGGAGAGAGGGAGGCTGAGGGGTGCCCTCCATGAGGGTGGCCGGGCAGGGGGGAGTCTTCCACAGAGGTGGTCGGTGCCCCAGGCGTGTCCATGTCTCGGAGACACTTGGACAATGCCCTTCCTGATGTGCTCTGACTTCTGGTGAGGGCTCAGGCTGTTGGACCAGTTGACTGCTGTAGGTCCCTTGTAGCTGGAACTACCCCATTCTGTGAACACTCTGGGGAGCGGATGCAGCTGTGGGCGAGGATATTGAATAAATATGAGCTGAAAGGGATGCTTGCTCTAAGCTGTGGACTTTTCAAGAAAATCACTGCTGTAGACATCCTTGCCGTTGCACATGTTCTTTGGGCACACTGGCTGAAGGCAGAAGAAATCTGGAAGAAGGTGAGCAGCTTTGGAGGTGCTTCATCAGTTAACAACCATACTCACAAAAAGTGAATATAATCTCCTACAGCAAAACAGGTTGCTTAACCTAGTCCTGGAGTAGTTTAGCATTTGAAAACCCAGCTGAACAAACCCCCTTCGTCTGGGAAGCAGAAACTAACAATCCATCACATCAATTCATAAGCAATTTGATTTCAATATACAAGATTGTGAAAGGATTCTTTGTAACAACCCTACAAGCCTTAAAATTAGAAGCTCAGAAGTAATTTTTGTCTCCTTCCCAGATGTTTATATTCAAGTGAAATAATCCCACAAAAAATTTGAAGATTCAAAATACAAAGTGTCCGAAGGTTTAGAAATGGTTTTGCTTTCTGAACTTCGGTTAGATTGTAAACAAATAAATGCACTAAACATTACTAAATAATGTACTAAATATTAGAAGTTCATTCTGTGTTTCCTTAAGGTTTCTGAATAAAGTGAATGCAGGTGAAAGCTGTCCAATATTTTATGTATTGTTGCCAAAACTTAGTCTTGTAGTTCTTCATTCCTCATTAAATACTTTGCCAGAACCCACTGCTAGAATCGAGTTATTTTATCTTGAGGTGGGCTTAGAGAAAGATGGAATTGCTTTACTCTGAATGTGTTTTAGTATCCATTTATATTAAATACGTATGTTTTCACTTAAATATCTTTTATTTACTGCAGAACACAGTGATGTTTGGGATTTTTTTAAAATTTCTGAGGAAAAGAGACCTACAGTCAAGTTCTTTGTGCTAGGCTTGCTTTTTTCAAAACTTTAACAACACTTTACTATGTTACCGTTCTTGAGCTTAGTGTGTGTGTGTAGAGAGAAATAAAGTGGAAATCCTGTCTCTGAGGATTGGAATTTAGTGTAGATTTAGATGGAAACCAAAATATTTTGGCATGCATTTGCCAGCTATGCTTTTAAAAGGACTTTCCATGGGGTGCAGCTTCTGAAATAGTGTAACAGTGAGTTTCTGAAGAGATTTCCACATGATGCATATGCCACAGTCAGCTTGCTTTTAGTTCATAAGCTGCCACAGTAAAAAATCAGTATCTTGGCCTGATCAACTGTAGATTGAAGAAAAGTTGTGCTTAGTTTGAAATCATGGAATCGTTAAGGTTGGAAAAGACCTCCAAGATGGTTGGGTCCAACCATTAGGATCACGCTGCCAAGTTCACCACTAACCTATGTCCCCAGGTGCCACATCCACACGTCTTTAAATACCTCCAGGGTTGGTGAGTCCACCACTGCCCTGCGCAGCCTTTTCCAGTGCTTGACCATGCTTTTGGTGAAGAATTTTTTTTTCCCAATATCCAGTCTAAACCTCTGCTGGAACAGCTTGAGGCTGTTTCCCCTTGTCCTGTCCCTTGTTCCCTGGGAGCAGAGCCCAGCCCTCACCTGGCTTCACCCTCCTGTCAAGGAGATGTGGAGAGCCAGAAGGTCCCCCTGAGCCTCCTTTTCTCCAGGCTAAACATTCCCAGCTCCCTCAGCCACTTCGTTCACAGCCCTCTGGGCCTGTCCACCCAGCCATTTATTTTACTCAGCAAGGAGTGCACGTCCAAGCCAGGAGCAGCCAGTTTCTCCAGGTGAAGCCTTTGGAAAAAGGTAAGTTTTACTGAAAGTCCAGGTAAATGATATCCAAAGCCTTTGTATGATCCAAAAAGTGGGTCACCTCGTCACAGGAGATCAGGTCAGATCCTCCTTCCCTCTCTGTTTCTCGATCGGAGATATACTTGCTAATGTCCAGCCAACTGGGACCTCCCTAATTAGCCAGGGCTGCTGGTAAGTGATTGGAAGTGGCTCTGTGGGCTCTTTCAGCAGCTTGCTCAGCACCCTCAGGTGGGTCCCAGCCAGCCCTGCAGACCTGTATGTGTCTGAGAGGCACAGCATGAGCATCTTCTGAAATGTGGACATTCGTTCTGCTCCCTCTCCCTCTCTTCCAGCCCATGGCTGGGTGCCTTGGGGACACCTGGTCTTGCTACTGAAGACTGAGGCGAAAACAGCACTAAGTACATCAGCCTTTTCCTCATCCTTTCTCACTATTGTTTTCCTCTGCATTCAGTGAGGATGGAGATTTAGGACTCCTTGTGTTGCTGTTATATTTATAAAATCCTTTTTGTATTGTCTTTTTGTACTATTGTACTATTGCAGTAGCCAGGTTAAGTTTTAATCGGGCTTGGGCCCTCCTAAATTCATCCCTGCAGAACCTCATGCCATCCTTGCAGTCCTGCTTCCCCTCTGCTGTGTTTTATTTCCAGCAGACACCGGGTAAATTGAAATTCCGCATGAGAACCAAGGGCCAGCCATTGTGAGACTTCTCCCAGTCCTTTAGAGAATATTTCATCAGTCTCTTCGTGCTGGTTGGGTGGGCTATAACACACTCCCACCAGGATATCTGCTTGGTTGGCCTGTCCTCTGATTTTTACCCGAAACACTTTTGTCTCCCCCATTTTTCTTTATTTCTTCCCCCTGGACAAGTTCCTGCACATTTGGTTAGCACTGATGGACAGTATCATTGTAAACTGACTCTGGAAGGGGTCTCAGGAAGTGAGTTTAAAACCACTTTTGTTTACTCCACTTAAAAATTATTCTTACAAAAATTTAGGATTTATCACAGTGTGATCAATGATAAAATGAGGTACTGATACTCTGGGACCAGATTAATTTTACTTTTAGAACATAAAAAATAGCTTCTGCTTTAGGACTTTTGTGAATACTTTTTCTAGTTAAAGAGTGCTTAAAAAGTGTGTGATACAGCTATATAACTTCCATCAATAATGAAGGTACCTGGGATTTAGTTAAATTATCCTTATAAATGCACTCATGAACTCTCGTTAATGTTTATAAAGAGGCCTGACTTGCCCTCAGTTGGGCTTGAAAGAGCAATATTGGTTTAAGAATCTTGTTTAAGTGGAGAAGAGTCAAGAACTAATGTGCTTGAAAATTTCAAAAACTTAGGCAAATTGGACTTCTGCTTGGAAAATATTACATGTAAATTGACTGTGTGCCCTGAAGATTTTGCTATACATAGATCCTTTTTGTTTTACTATCTGAAAATAAGTGTGTTCTTTGTCTTTCTCTTTATATATATCTACATCTGTGTACACACACCTATGTTGCCCCTGTGGTACTTTCACAGTTGAGCAAAGTTAGTAGTTTTTTTGGGGGGTTTTGTTTTGTGTTTGTTTTTTTCTTTTTTATTGTAATAAGCTGAAATTACATAGTGTAAAACCTTAGTACTCTCTGGGCATACCTTTAGAAGTAAACCACCTTTGTCATGCCTTTATAAGGGGCCAAGGTAACACTGTCAGAAAATGAACTTATCAGTAAAAGGTTTCAAATGTTTTTACAAGATACTGAATTGCTAAATTGCCTTAATGTATTCCAGCGTGTGTTTAGGAAAGGTGGAAGAGGTAAATTTATCAAGTTATTGTGATGTGAGCTGTATTAAAGACATCGTTTTAGTAAAATGGATCAATACTGGGTAGTGAGAGTGGTCAAAAATAGTTATAAGAATGTAAATCACTTTTTATAAGTGATGATCTAGATGTAGTATATGTAAATCACACTCAGAAATGAAGTAATTCTCCTTCTAACATACTTGAATATTTTTTCTTTGAAGAAAAAAAAGTTAACAAAGTTGTTGCAAAAACAGAATACACTTTGATTTTAAATGATTGTCTTCCAGTAGCATCTATGCTAAAATCTTTCCAATTTCCTCATGGTGTAAAATACACCATGATCTGATTACAATGTCTAGTTAATAAAGAAGGGTTTTGTGGTTTTTTTTTTTTTTAAGATTTTTTTAATGTTAAATTTTATGTAAACATTGAATCCCATGGAAAATTTATTATATTTTAAAAATTACGTGTATTTAACCTGGTTTAACTCTACATGACTGCAGAACATGTGGAGTTGGTGAAGCTGACAAAGGATGGAACACTGACAGTATCTTTGGTACAGCAGGGGCTACTGATTAGTTTTTGCTTATTAATCCAGTCCTGGTCCCTCCATTAGGTTTGATTTATACAATGACACACCAAATAAAAAAGTGTGGGAAGGCTGAAAGGAGACCAGCATTCTTAGAACTGAGTTTAGTTCTAGTCTTAGGTAGACTAGAACAGGTAGGCTCCTGGTCAGAATTCTGGTTCCAGCCAGCCAGGCTCCCTCCTGAGCAGCTGCTCTCATGAAATGCTCTGGGTTTGAATTTCTTAAAATTATTTTTGGCATTTTGGATTAAAAATAAAAAAGGTTTTTTTCTCTGTTCCTATTTAGTGAAAGGTTTTACGATAATTTTCTGTGTAAGTTGTGCAGTGAGCAGTATTTGTCCTGGGGAAAGTAGCCATTTGATTATAGGAGTAACCTAACACACTACTCATTATGAGTGAAGGAAGGTAGTTGTGAGTTTTTCTGTTAATTTTTTTTTACAATCATATATTTTAGAAGATGACTGGATTAGCTTGAAGTTGTCTATTCACATACATTTTTTTGTCAAAGCCTCTACAGAAAATTATAGTTATCACCTGAAACTTTTAATTGCTGAATGCATTTTTTTTAATTACTATTGAGTGTAAGTGTAGGGCATTAATGGTTATTGTTCAAATATTCAAGTTTTTTCTTGCTGACTTTAGTCAAGCAGAACTTGTTTTCATTGGGAATTTTGCTGACTGAAGACTATGTAATTGCCCAGTAATTAATGTAGCTAAAAGATATCACTCTACATGTAGTTTGCACTTTGGAACCCGAATGTTCTGCCGGTTTTCACAGCATTGCCAGAAGGGATACTTTTGCATAATAATTCCTGGATAAATTTCAGTATTTTTCTTTAAACAGTGCTGGTTTCAAAAGCCATTAAACTCCATGAATATGTAAGGCCCTTGTTACCTTAAATAATTCCATGAATTCTCAAGTATATTATTTCCAATTTCACTGTGTGCTTGTATAAATAACTAAGTGTCCACTGCAGCTTACTACTATTTTGTTCTTGTACATGTGTTCTGTGTGTATGGAAGTTTTATACTTTAGGATGAATACCTGTTAAGCATGCATTTATTTCCAGTTTAACAAAGGTCTTAGAGGACATATAAAATTGTGATTTAAAATAAATGACATGGGAGAAGTAACAATTGGTTTCTTTTAGACCGGGAAGATGTGGAGCATTTTGGTTTTGTCTGTTTGTTTGGGGTTGGGGGAGTTTAACTTTTCTTGAATGAGAAATAATTTTTACTTAATTGTTGACTGATGTGTGATATTCTTGGTATCAGAGCCCTCCTCACATACTTGGTACCTAAATGTCCTGGTAACTTGCTGAGTCTGGAACCTTTTAGGAAACATCTCCCTCTATCTGAAAAGGGTGTGGTAGTGCTGACAAACCCTTTGGGACTAGCCCCGAAAGCTCTGGGACTAGAGAAGAACTGTATTCTAGAAATGTATAATAGGCATAAAGAATCAACCTGAAGAAATAAATTATTTTAAAGTATTGTGATCTGATTAAAAGAAAAGCATTTAGGTGTTGAGCCCTAATCCCGTTTTCACTCTGGCCTGATCTGGAATCTCTATTTGCAGTTCCCTCAGCGTATTACGAAGGCATTGATGGCAATCAGCCTTTTCTGTGAGAAGTAATTTTTTTTTTTTGATTGCAACAGAGAACATATAATTATGATAATATCCATTTGGTCAAAGGTCATGTGATGAAAAGTGTTGTGTTGCAGCATGCTCAGGAGCAGACACAGAATGAAGATAATGAAAAAAAGAAAGATAATGTGCACAGACATTCTGGCAACAATGTTTTCTGTTGGAAAGCACATTAGCATTTTCATTTTACTTGTTTATGACTTGGGAGCTGAACAACGTGAAACCTCTCCAGTTTGCTTCATAACAGTCATATGAAAATGAATTTTAAGTCACATCATGAGTTGCTTCTTCATGAACCGAACCATCTCTTTAGGAGAGTATGGAAAATCAAATTAATCTGCTTAATATGTGAACAAAAAGTCATTTAGTCTTCTTTTTAACTATTAGTAAAGGGAGAAAAGAGTGCAGTGATGATGGATTCTTCTTTCTGTGTGGGAGGGAGAGTAATGTCTGGGCTTTTCTGCTTCTAACTGTATATCTAGAGCTTGCAAAACAAAGGATTAAAAGGGTTTTTTTAATGACCAGTCATGTTGTATTTCAGTTTTTGCATTAAATTTCCATAAAATCTGAATTTCTGATAGGTGATGGGGGAAACGAATACTATTAGCGTTATTTAAGGTGTTCTTTTTCAAGACTAGCAACTGAGTCATGTAAAATCAGAAAGACTTGAAAATCTGAGGCATAATTGTTATTCTTTTTGATAATGTCATCTCATGTCAAAGAAATAGCTTAATATCTTTTTTCCTGCCTGAAATGAATACCTTTCCCTGTGAGAAGTGCTGTACTTCCAGGGTTTGGAGGAAGCTGAGGGAAGTTGTTTTATTAATTGGAAAAGTGAGTCTTCCATTCCATTAGGAGAAACAGAGGAATAATAAAGAAATGCTGTGTATTTTTATTTAGTATAATGCTGTCTTACATAATATATTTACTTAGTGTAATTGTATCTTTCCATGTCCTGCTGGTTTTGTGGGGTTTTTTGGTTCTTTGGGGTTTTTTTTTCCAAGTATCCATGGTCGCATGTCAGCTTTTCTAACATAAGGTTAGGGTGATAACCTGTAAACACTGACATTTCACAGTTTTTGTGAACTGTCTGTATGTAAGTTAAAGGAAAATAGTATCATTTTCGTAATATTTAACTATCAGGTCTGCTGATTATATTTAGACCTTTACTATCTTATTTTACTTTTAATTAAAATAAAAAGCCTCATTATAAGTGTGTAACAAGATGATCTACAGGATTTTTAAGGTTTTTTTCTTTTTTTTACTTCAAAGATTCTTCTTCTGCTGAAGGAGTGTTGGTTTTTAGAATAAGTGATTCACTCAGCACCAGATTTTTCTAGGCAGTGCATCGTGCCAAAACCTGGTATTATCCTGGGTTTTGTTTTGTTGGGGTTTTTCCTTTTTATTTTCCTGTAAAGCATGTATTCCTTCTTAATGTGAAAGGTCCTGAGCACTCTTTTCATAACATTAATGACATTTATTAGTGCAAGTTACCACACATCCATACGAGCATGCATTCAAAGACTTAAATTTTTGTTTGACATGTTGTTTTATTAAATTGTGTTGCTATGATGCTCTTACTATTACTGAGATTGTGTCAAACCTTCTATTTTCACATACCTGTTCCGTGACAAAGTTCCCTTGGGGCAGAGCTTGGTGCCTTTTACTCTTGGGAAGCTTCTCCATTGTGCAGACACCTCTTTTTTAAGTTCTATTAAAGCACATTACTGTGATTTGCAGGTAAAAAGAATTGATTACAATTACTAACAGTGCTGGTTAACGGTAACACCGAGAAGCAGAAGAATTTCAGTTGTCAGTCCGAGTTCTTGAAGCTCAATAATATTTTCAGTGGGAATGCATTTGAAACACCTGTGGCCTTTGCATTTTACTTCTAAACCCTCCATTTCTTAAGTTTATCAGACATGAACTGTAGAAGAAAGTATATGGTTTGTCCTAGCATTCCCAAACCCTTAACAGGAGGTGTTTCTGTACCCTTTATTTGCTTCTAAGTAAAAAGACTGTGTTCCTAAATCAGCGCTGTACCAAAATTAAGCATATTATTGGAGTGCCCAGTTGTGTGAAGTTCTTGGAACTGATATCAGCTCTTTTCTTGAGAGGGGAGCCCTGAATTTCAAAGCACTGTGTCTGTGAAGGCCAAGAGGAAGATACAGGCTGAGACTACTGAAACTGGCTCAAAGAGCCATTGATACATTATGAAGCATTAGACTTTTCTTTTTGAGAAAAAGAGTTGTTATTTGTAGATGTCTTACCATGTTCACGATCAAATAGTACCGTTTAATGATTCCTGGGAATGGTTTTGAATGAATTAATGAATTAACAAAGTATTTTATTACTTCCAAAGAAGAAGCATCCCCATGCAGTTTTGCTTTCTTGTCGGGATATTTTTTCTTAATGCCGAAAGTTCACCTCAGCCTTTTTCAAGAAACATTTCTCTTGAGTACAGAGATTTATGTAAGAAGTTTTTTCTTTGAACTCATGGTGAAAATATTTCATAGAAACATAGAATCATGGAATGGTTTGGGTTGGAAGGGACCTTAAAGATCATCTGGTTCTAACCCCCTGCCATGGGCAGGGACACCTCCCACTATCCCAGGTTGCTCAGAGTAGGTTGTTGGTAGTTATTAGTACAGTTCAGCTGAAGAACAATGTCAAAAATGGATTCACTTTTTCTGTTAATGATTCTGGATCAAACTGAATACATTGAAGCGTAGACCGTCTGTGGAAGGGGCATTTGGAGGCTTTCTAATCCAAACTGCTGCCTAAAGCAGGTCTGGTTAGAGCAGGTGGGTCAGGGCCCTGCCCAGTTGAATTCTTTGTGATTATTCTCAGGAATGAAGAGTCCACCATGTCTGTGGGCAGCCTGTTGCCATATCTGGTCACAATTTTCACTATTCCAACTTCTGTCCTAAGGGTTTTGTCCTAATCCCAGTGCAGCTCTGAGAACAGCCTGGGTCTGTCTTTCAGAAGCCCGCGTCCAAATTGTGGGTTCCAGTAAAATGAGAATACTTTAAGTATGTGAGTTATTAGTCTACCATAGTCACTTTTTCTCAGGCATTTGTGGGACCCTTGGAGTCCAGTCTTTGTGAACTAATTAGCAAATGACAAGTCAGTCTTTTCTCACCTTTCTCTTTTTTTTTTTTTTTTTTTCAGAATACAAACTGATTTCTAGGGCTTCTGATTGTCATTAGTCTGAATCAGGGTTCAGAGATTGTTGTTCTGGACTTGATGTTGATTAATTATAAGTATTGGTTGGCTGTGCTAAACAGGAATGTTTAATTCCAGTTTAATTCAAGCTACTTTCTGAGATTTCTTTTTGGAGGTGGATGGGGAGAAGGCCTGGTGACAGGAGAGGGGTTTCCTCCAAAGCACAATGTGTTTGAATTGTATCAACTTTGCCAGACTTCTCACAGAAATTTATGTACATTTTGTAAAAACGTGTGGCTTTTGAAGTAAAAAGATATTTGTGATAGAGAAAGCTTAGAGAGGACCATTAGAGAAATGTAAAAACTAGTTAACTGTGTGATCCTCTCTTTTTATAAAGCAAAAACTAGCTTTTCAATTTTCTGGTCACAAGAAACCAATTATGGTGAGGATCTGAGAAGGTGAAGACTGAACATCTAACTCTTGAGTTACTGAAGTTGTTAGAATTAAGTCTTGGGAAAGATAGGTTCTGCAGATATTGAAATATGCTGAATTTTAAACTTCCTCTGGAGTAGGTAAGGTATTACTTGAAATTTGAAATCATCTTTGAATTTCTAGAGAGAAGAAGTTGGTATTTTTTAAGTAGATGTTTGTCAAAGTTGGGGGAAAATTCTTAGAACATGGGTTTCCCAGTTTTCTGTGTTAGTTTCTTCTAGGATATAGTTGAGGAATTGACGGTTCCTGAATATGTTTTCCACACAAGGCAGTGGTGGTATGGGTTGCTTTTTTTTTCGTCCTATGTCATAAGTGAATTTGAAAAACAGTACCTGCCTCCTCTGTAGGAGCTCTCAGAGCTCATTTTCCTCTTGTGGAAAAAAGTGGAAGTCTTGTTTTTTTTTTTTTGTGTAGCTGTGTCTGAACTACGGAAGTGAAATGGAATTTTCACTTTATTGCTTTTTCTTGCTCTGCTCACTGTTTATAAAAGCTAAAAGCATATGCTGAAGAAGAGTGCCCTCAAATTCTAAATCACAGATTTTTGTGGAATTGATTTTGGAGATTATCTTAATACTAGTTTTTGTGGAGTTTCTGAGGTTTTTTCTCATACTGGTTCAGTACCTTGAAGATGAGACTATGATTTCTAATGATTATTCAAATTTCTTTAATAAAGGCTATATGAAGCAAAAGAAAAAGGTGTATTTTTTAGTGTTTATTTATATAATATGGTTCTTTGTTCTTCTAAAAACGCTTTTTCAGTGGGAAAGGCAGTTATGGAAGTCTTATAAATTGTGTAAGATGGTGTTTTTACATGAAGCTGATACAAATGCTGCAACTTTTTCTGGTACAGCTTTGTACTTAGAGCATTGGTATGTGAAAGTAGAATTACTTCAAAATTACTAATGCTAAGTGTGGACCATCACATCATAGGATATGGAGTCTTACATGCTTCTTGCAGGATCTGGATCTTTACTTCAGGGAGTGTCTCCTGAGAAAAGGACTAAGTGGTAAAAATAGTTTTGTTATTAGTTTCTTTCTTTCTTTCTTTTCTTTCTTTCCTTTTTGGTCTTTTCTGTTTTAATAATTCTTAAATTCACTGAAGGAATTGATAGAATTTTAGCTATTGTCATTTGGTTTGCAAATTCTGTTTTGCGTAAATTGATCCTTGACTTTTATTGTCGCATTCCTTAATGTGCTGTTCTCATCTCTAAGTGTTGAGACCTGGAGACTCTTCAGAATAAATGGATCAATGGATAGACTGGAAGGGTGAATAGGAAAAGAAAATTCTCTGGGTATTTGCCCCAGTGCTTGACTGCTGCTGCTTGTTTGACTAAAGTCTCAGTCCTTGCAGATACTCTGAACTTGACTGTGTGTGGCTTTAGGCAGTGCCTGAGCTGGCCTTGCTTTCAGTTTGGGTTGCATCAGTTGTCCTGAGAGGCTTTGCAAACTAAATTGTGATTCCTTTAATGTTGTACTGTTTTATTTGGGCTGTGGAACAAAATTCATTAGAATGGGCCAGGCTTTCATTTTTCTTAAAAGTACCAGAGATTTGAGTGGGATCGATTGTAATAGAAGCAACTACTGCTATAAAATAGGTGAGTTTGCATCTGCTGACTTTGTTCGTTTGTTTGGTTTTTATTAGAAAGGTTTTACTAATTTTAGAATTTAGTAAGTGTTTACTAAGTCAGTACTGGCATTGAAATCGTAGAATAACTTAGGTTGGAAAAGACCTTTAGGATCATGGAGTCCAACCATTAACCTCCCACTGCCAAGTCCACCCCTGAACCATGTCCCCAGTGCCACATCTACGCGTCTTTTAAATACCTCCAGGGACTGTGATTGAACCATGTGCCTGGGCAGCCTGTTCCAATGCCTGACAACTCTTTCGGTGAAGAAATTTTCCCTAATATCCAATTCAAACCTCCCCTGGCACATCCTGAGGCCATTTCCTCTTCTATCACTTTGTACATCGGAGAAGAGCCAGACCCCCACCTGGCTGCACCCTCCTGTCAGGGAGTGGTAGAGACTTATAATGTCCCCCTGAACTTCTTTTTCTCCAGGCTAAATGAACCAGCCTCAGTTTCCAGGGAAGAATTGCTGTGACACATTCTGTTTTGTCTTCTTTTTCCCCCGTAACCTTGAAGTGTCTTAATTCACTGTGCGCGTGGGCAGGCTTCTGTCCCCTAGTGACATGAAGTTTCTAACAGCCCTGTCACTGTGCCTTTCACTCTGGGAGCTGACCAGCACTCTGCCTCCTGGCAGGGGAGGTTTCCCACATGTCCCTTTTTATGATGGAATCCACACTGGAACGTGATGGAGAACGCTGGCATTTTGGTGATGCCTGGTTTTCACTGTCTTATGGTGGGGTGGGACACACAGCATGCAGAAATGTTAAGGTGGTTTTTCTTCTTTAGGAAATTTTATGGGTGCTCTAAATATATTTTAGTTTCCATTATGCTGTACATTCATATTCTGGTCTTTCTTGGGCTGGGTATCCTTTGGGATATATGTATTCTGTAATAAAATTTTTCCAGTATCTGGCTAAGTAGCTATTAAAAATTTTTAAGATGCCAGATGCTTATCCTCAGCTGTAATTGGTATAGATCAGGAGAAAAGTCTGTATCAGCTGGGTAAAAAGAAGAAAGTTGGTTCCTGTTTTAAAATTTGTAAAAGGTACTTGGAGTTTTGGTGAAAGAGCCATGGGGAAAAGTGCATGTGAGCTGGTTAGATCTTGGTGATACTGAAATTTATCATCTGCCCTGCTCTTTGTCACAGAGGTATTGCCAGTGTACATGCTTTCTAAATTACTACTTTTTAATGGGTTTGTTTTGTTTTTTTTTAATAAATCTCATACTTATCCTGGGTAGACTTTTTGGAGCCTGCAGTTCTGGACAAAGATTTATTCTTCAAATGCTGTGGTCTATATTATGTCCAGTGAAGAAACAGATAATAAGGCTGTCCTTATGGAACACATTGGATTGAACACATTGGATGAGGCATTTAGGAAGCATAAGAATGGAAGTAAAACTGATAAGTTCTCAGAGATAGGAGTTACCCATCCCTGGGGTTTGCCAGAAATACAAATGCAGCAGCCCCACCCTCAGCTAGCTCCACACACACAGTTCTGACAAAACAAACAGCAATATGCTCTGCTAGTTTCTCCCTTAAAATGTACAAAATTCGGCCTCAAACTCAAACTTGCAGGCCAGGTTATACAGCAGTCACTTGATTGTACCTGGCAAAATCAATTCTGTATTACCTACACAAATTTAGATTATCAAGTGATGGCAGGACTTGAATAATTTGGATTCTCACTAACCAGAAGTGGACATGAATGAGGAATTCTTCCTAATTCACCATTTGGTCTTTCCACCACTTTTGCCTTTTGGATATGAAGAATACCAGGATTTCTGGCAGGATTCCAACATTTTTTCGCCCCCTAACTGTTGGAATGGGGAAGAGGGGCTTTTTTTTCCCAACTTACGTTTTTCTGCCTTATTCCTTGGGAATGGCTCCTGATCTTCCTGTGTATAAAAACATGATTTTGGTATGTCTGTTAGGTAAGTGCATTTCACAAAGTCCTCATGTCCTGTTTTGAGCTGCTGGCTTTGGTGACTGCATTTGACACAGAAAAGCTCATGAGCTTCTCAGATATGCACATCAATCTGAATAAATTCATCATGCAGCCTTACCAGCCATGCAGGAGAAAGTCTTGAGCAACCTCATCTGAAATGCAGTGTTGACCCTGCTTTGAGCAGGAGCTTGGGTTGGATGACCCGCTGGTCTGAATTTTGGCAGAAGTTATTGTTCCATTTGGTGGATACAAACTTGTTGATAAAACCTACTCAAAATTCAGTGGGTTGTGTATTCGTTGTCCATGGAAAGTTTCCTTCTTTTCACGGAGTGTGACTGGAGAGCTTCTCAAGCCTTTTAGGACATGACTGTCTGAGAACTGGAATGTTTTGGAAATGACCTGGGCTGGATGACCTACTGTGTCTTTTCCAACCATAATTTCTATGACTCTGTAATTTTGAGGTTGACTTCTTGTTGCCCAATTTTACAGTTACTTAATTCCAGTATCAGGCATATTTCAAGAGACCACATTTAGTCATGGTAAGACTGTGTGGGTTGTTTTGTCTTTTTCTGTTATTTTTCAAATCCTGACCATTGTCAGCACTTAATGTATTCTTTCCTATTCCGGTGCCACAAATAATGTTCCTACCCTGAGAGGAAAGAAGAGTCTGATTCCCCATTTTGGAATAGATGGTTGCTTAAAAGAACTTGCTCCCAAATTTGTTACAGTTCTAAGGAGAGGTGTCTAAGGCCTCTACAAATAATGTTATTTATTTGTACCAGAAATGCATTTTGATCATCAGAATAAGGGGTAGAATTGAGAAATTATGTATTTGGACATATTTTCAGCATTGCTATCAGTTAAATTTTTAATGAATTATTATTTTAGATCTAAATGAACATGTATTTTGAGAACTGTGAAAGTCTCCTGTTTCTTTTTCTAAACAGTTCCTATAACATAGGTGTGGCCCTTTTCCCTTCTCACTGTAGAAGGTTCCCTTTTTATGCAAGAAGAGATCGTATTTTGGGAAACACACCTCCTAATAAGAACTCTTGCACCAAGACTCTTTGAAGAGGACCTCAGCCTTTGAGTTTCTGCAGTGCCTTATATCAGCATCCCTCAGGATTTATTCCATCCTTTCTATCTTAATCTGCCACCTGCATATTTGTGACACACGCTGAGTTTGCCAGTTTCTGGTATTTTTAGGTTTTCGTTTGTCCACAGCAAACAAAGCATGGAAACAAATCAGGATTTCATTTTGAAAGAGAGGTGCATGTATGTGTATGAATGTATGTTATAACACACCCAAGAGCAAACAGACCTGGCTAGGGGAGAATCACTTAGCTTGGAGTTCCTGTGGGGTCTCAGAAGAACTGGAAATTGGAGGATTAACAGCTAGGTGTGAAAACACCATTGGTACTACAGAGACTTGCTTGGAGTTTGTTTATCTTTTATTCCATTGGAGTGATACATGGAATAATTCCTAAATTAATCACGCTGTTACAGCCACAAAATGTCTGTGTTTAAAATTTGTGGAGTAAAGGTAATCTTAGGTCAAAATAGTCCTGGGATTGTTACCAGACTTAAAAAACTCTATATGAAATGCAATAAAAAATATGATGGATTCAAAAACAGGTTGCTCTCCAGTTTTGCTTCTGCCCTACATTCTTTTTCTCTATCAATAAAGTTCCATTTTATTTATGCATAGTTTCTTATAAATGTTCTTGTAGCAGAAATGGAAATCCTCAGATGTTTTCCTTACAGGGCTTTCTGTCTTTACTGCCTCAGGTCAGTGTTGTATTTGAAGAGAAATCAAAGTAGTTAATCACTTCTTAGAACATGATTTCTCATATTTTCTATTTTTGTTTGCCTTTCATTTTTTTTTAAGAGCGTCTCCATTTTAGCATGCCTTTCCAAAATTGCTTTAATTCCTGCTGAACTCCTCTGAACTTGTTCCAGTTTGTGTTTTTAAAATACAGTGCTGAGTGTACTTTCCCTGGTTGAGACATAAGCAGTTCTGAGATGATGGGAATAACGTCTCTTGCGCTTTGTGGAGAAAATCTGCTTTGAAGGAACTTTGTGTAGAGCCTGTAAGACCTGTTGATGTGATACAGAGTGTGTAGATGAAATACCTTTCTAAAGGCTTGCTTTCTCCGGTTGGCTGCTCTGCCTGCTACATGAACACTGCGTTTTGCAGTGATTGTGTCAATCACCAGTCTGGTTTGGGTGGTTTTTCCCAGAATGTGGCATCAATAGAGTGACATTCTCTGTTTGTTTGTGCTGCCTGCATCAGCAGTCCTGTGCTGTCCACACCACCTCCATCCATCGTTTGTGCACACATGTGCTGTATTCTTGAGCTACGTATTAATGCTCTGAATGTTGACAGAGTGCATGAAGGTTTGACCAATTAACGTTGATGGGAAAAATACCTAACTACCTTCTTTCTCTCTTGGAAAATGAACCAGCACAAAACCCAACTGACACAAAGCCAACAAAACGCCTCGTAATCCCTAAAAAGATACTTAGTTCTCAAACCATACGTGAATATTGAACAATACTTTGATTTAAACAAGTGTTTCTTCTTACACTTGTGATAGTGGTGATTTATCATCAAATCATAGAACGGAATGGGTTGGAAGGGACCTTAAAGATCACCCAGTCCCACAGCAGGGACACCTGCCACTATCCCAAGTTGCTCAGAGCCCCATCCAACCTGGCCTTGGACAATTCCAGGGATGGGGCAGCCACAGCTTCTCTGGGCAACCTGTGCCAGGGCCTCAGCACCCTCACAGGGAGCAATTTCGTCCTAACATCCAACCTAAACCTACTCTCTTGTAAACAGTCCCTTTCCATCTTTACTGCAGTAATAAAAGTTTATCCAGCCTATAGACAGTTTTAACTGAAGTCAATTAGCCTTTAAACATTTTAACAGTGTATAAAGACCATAAAAGTTTTTTGGATCATCCTTCATTTACATATCAGAATTATATATTTTGCTAAATACATAATACCTTTCTTTCAACAGCTTTGTATATCTTGAGTTTCTTTCATTAGCTGAGTAACTTAGCCTGCATTTTTTTTAAAAGGAACTGCAATTTAACTATAAATATATCCAAATGCCACAGAATTCAGGGCTACAAGTCAAAAATGCTGATCAGTTTGTAAAATCTTAATCAGCCCCTCCATGAAACCTAGGGACGGACCTCTGTGGTAGCAGAAAAATTTCCAGAAATTCACCACAGTCTTTTTCCAAGCTGCAGTTTGTTCTGATGTTGCCAGACAGCTAAGAAGAGATGGGAAAAGCAGGAAATCTTTTTGGATTTAATCACAGTGCTGATTTGGAGAAGCAACTTAACAATGGAAAATTTTTTTTTATACTTTGAATCATAAACACAAGACTATACAAGTTCCATGGTAGATCATGACTGCGGTAAGATAGATAGATTGTTTTCCTTATGAGTGAAGATAACCCTTCATTTTGGAATCTGGTCATCAGAAATCCTATTTCCTGGACATATTTATGTATTTATTTGTTTTTTTTTTTTAATATATGTGTCCAGAGCAGATTATTTGATGGTTGTAGTACCATTTGTTGAGGCACGGGGGCCTGTTTGCTATACCTGACATCTTTAGATATAACTTTTAAGGTAACATCTTTCTGTTTTCCTCTATGAGAAAGCTTTTCCAGCATTTTTACTTTCATGCTGAACAATGTTGATGGGCAGTGGTTATGTTTTCCCCTGAAGTTATTCAGATCCTGTTTGTAAAATACCCAAATTTTTGTATTTAACTTGATCAATAAAAAAGTGCTTCTTAAGCAAGATCTTGCAGTTCTTGGCCTTGCATCTTCTGTGTGAAAAAGTTCTTATTTAGGCCCCTTAACCTGTTGTAGGACTTACAAATGATGGAGATTCCAGGTAGGCTGTGGAGATGAGACTGGAGGGAAGGAGCGAATGCCCATTTCTGAGCGAGGGGGGGATGAGGTCATGAAAATGTTTTAAAATCAAGATTTCTTTTGTGTTCTAGTGCCTGCTGAAAGATGGATGATGATGACTTTGGAGGATTTGAGGTATGTTATTTGGATTGCTTTGCTTTGAAATTTAACTATTTTCAACTATTTTATGGACTTTCATAGCACTTTGTAAAATATGTAACAATTTCTTTTTGTTTCCAGGCAGCAGAGAGCTATGAGTTTGGAAATGGTGAAAAGCAGACCACATCTCCTGCTATTGCTTGGGCAGCATTTCCTACAGGTATTGACAAAATCTTAATATTCTATTGCTGTCCTTATGTATTCACTGTAAAAATTAGTGCTTAGAAGGGTGTATACAATAAGATAATACACAATAAAAGAATAGCCAGCAGGCAAAACTTAGGAAGCTGTACTTCTCAAAGTTAAACTTTATTGAGGAATGAAAGAGAAATTCAGTTTATACAGTTGAAAAGGAATGGAGCTTTTCATTCAAAGGATATTCTTTACTTTTGAGTGTGGAAGATCTGTTGGAAATTGTGGGAAAACAGAAAAAGTAGACTGTGACGAAGTCTTTTACTTCTTTTGAGGATGAGGGGAGGGATGAGAATGATCTTTTTCACTTAAGCCATTTATAAAGTTGAAAATTATATTACATGTTCTTTATCTCAAACAGAAGCAGAAACATTAGGGAACCATTTTATTAATTTATATAAATGCCTGGTGCCTGTCTGGATTTTAAGAGATTGATAGAAGTGTTTTGATAAGTGAATATTGTAAGTAGAACTAAAAGATTATGAAGGTGTAACTGATTTTGTTGTGGTCTAGAGTTCACTCTTTTCATAAAAACAAACATCACTTTTGCAGCATCGGGGAAAAAAAAAAACGACAGCCCACATTGTATTGTTATGCAGAATAAATAATGCAAAGTAAGGCAGGGCTTTTTCTCCATATGAGCTCTCCATAAATCATGTTCTTAAAATGTTTTCATTAATTTATTTCTGGCTTTCATCTGTTACAGAATAATTAGTTTTATTTGTCATTGAAACAGAGGAAAACAAATACTAAGGAAACTACATTTTTCCAAATAACTTTATTATTCATCTTGTCATTTTGACTGATATTCAGAATTACTGCTTAAATTCAATAGCATGTCTGAATGTGTTTAATAAATTAAATCCAGTATAGCTGTGCAGTGTCTTGTCAGTGAAGTCCAATTAAAATCCTGTAAAGTGTGTAGAATTGAAATTATTTGTACATAACAGAGAAGTTTTTTGTATGATTTTAAGTGACACAGAAGTTCTAGGGTAGGTTATACCAAGGTATTTTAAGTATTTCAAAATTAAAAGTAAACTCCTGGATTCTGAATATTTTATTACTGTAAAATCTTTACGTGACTTTTTCATGCAAATGTTGCTGTGAATAAATTAGTTTATTGCAATAGGAAGATTTTAATGGTTTTGGTCAAGTGCTTCTTAGGCATTTACTTGTAAATTGATGTTTTTAGTAAAAGAAATAACTGACTTGTCTGCCCAAAGTTATCTATATATAAGATGCTCTTCTCTTACCCTAGAAATTGCTCTGTAAGGCTTTCTGAAAAATTCAGATGTGTTATGGTGCTATTGAGGTGATTTTGATAAATTTGGGGGGTGATATCATTATCTACACCCAAGATTTGATGAACTTTCCAGAGGAGGAGTTACTCATCTCATGAATTTCGTATGTATCTGATGTTTGTAAGTTATAAAACAAAACACTGAAGCCTGTGGCCGTATTTTTCAGTGTGCAGGCAGAATTCAGAAATTTTTTTTAAGGCCTCAATGGTGATTTCAGAGCAATTTTGCCCTTGGAATTGGTCTTAGGCTTTTTACTATCTTTCTGACAGTATGGGCCACATGGCCTTAGATTTAAAATGTTAGGATAGTAGATGTAAATACTTTTCTTCTGGAATAGTTTGGCTTTGGAAGAATAAAATGTGGGGAAGAGCTTTGTGCTGTGAGTTATCAGAAATCATCTTGAGGGTACAATGGAGTGGTTTTTCCCACTGTGGACACAAAAGCAGTCTTAAACTTTCTACCTGAATGTTACTTGTAATTGAAAATGTTCAGGGATACAGTTTTCAGTGTATACAGTATAATTTAAAGTGTCCTTGAGTTTTAATACCGAGACAAGGGGAGTTGAGGAAGGAAATTTATTTCTTTTTCTTGGGTTTTTTATTTTTAACAGCTAAAACCTACATGAAGGGGAACTGTGCTACAAGTAGTTTGCAACATTCTACAAAAAATATGTCAAATAATTATTATATGGTCTTTTGCTCAGAGCCTTGCTGACATATCACTTTTAACTGCTGGATGTAGGTAACATACAATTACAAAATATAACCCATGTGGTACATTTGTTATTTGATGTCCTCGTGCTGAAACTCAGTATGAAGGATAAGACTCAATGGAATGTTGATTTAACAGTTCACATTCATCTACTTGGTTTTGTTTTCAGAATTTCTGATCCCCCCGGGATTTTAATAATTTTTTGAACTTCATTATTAGCATAAAGACATAGAATTTTCCTTGCATTAGCAAGGTTGCAGGCTGTCCCTGATCTCTGCTTCTATTGGCAAACTGCATGGTTCTGGCCATTCTTACATACAAACCTGTGATAGAATATTCTTAATATTGGGAAGCCAGGGCTTCAGAAATTATTAGATATTTTTTAAGTACAGTTCTGGCAATAACTTACATCTGCATCTTATTTCAGCCTTCTTGGTCTTATGACTTCTGGTATACCTGTAATTGAGTGCATGCTTCTTTTCTTTATAGTGCTGCAGCTCTGATCAATGATCAGTAAATTTATTTGGAAATTCATCAGGACTATCAGACTTAGCCTGTTGGAGTCAGGTCAGGTAGTTCTACCAGAGGCAAGTTGTTGTTTCAGGGGTTGTGAAACTGTTCCATTGTGGTAACTAAGGCATGGTAAGCAGGAATGATTTAGGGGTTCTCTTTATAAGCAAATTTTGAGCTGAACTAAAATGCAATTTCACCAGTATATACACAAGAGGATTGAATTAAGAGATCTTGAATTACAGACATAGCACGTGTAATTCTAGGAATGTCTAATTTATGAACCTTTAACATTGCTGAAAAGTGAAAAGAAGGTTTTGTAAAAAAGATGTTTGAATGATACCTTGGATAGTTGCCACCTTTTCTTGTCTTCTGCAAGGTCATGTGTTTAGCTGAAAATTTTAAACCACAATGTTCAGAAGTGCTCACCAGTTGTTGCTCCTCATTTCCTAGGTTTCATTTTGACGACTTCAGAAGTGGGGATTTTGTTTCTGGTTTGGGTTTTTTTTCCCCTTCAAGATGCTAAGCATTCATTACCATAATTAGAAAACTGAAAGCTCCACCTGATTGTAGAAAATTCCACGTAGAACTCTACTACCTGAAAAAATATTTCTAGAATTGGGCACCCCAAAATAAGTGAGTGAATACCTAAAGCTCTAATCTCAGCAAGTCTACATTTCCTCATATGTGCCCAGTCTCAGTGACTGCTTTTACTTTTGTGATAAATAATTTATATGTGAACTATGCCTGTGCTATGCTGATCCTCACCAAAGGTTGAACACTCACATCACAAGGATCATGATCAGTTTTTCCATGTGAGTTGACAGTTTTAGTAAGAGAACCACTTGTCTGCTCAGTCAGAAATTGCCTGGTACCTTATTTTAGCTGGTTTTCCATGAGATGGAAATTGATTTAAAGCTGAGACTCAGGGTATTAAGGGATAGTATAAAGCAGAGGCTTTAATGTTTGTTTAGATGCAAAAAGATCATCTTCTATGTCACTTCACTGCCACTCTAACTAACAGAGTAGGTAATTGTTACAGGAAGCTGCCTCTGAAAGCAGACATTTGGAATGGGAGGGGAGTTTTATGTTAAGGTACATAAAAGAAAGCAAAAAAGGTCCCATTTCTAGTTCTGGAGAAGAGTTAACTATTAAAATGCAGTTACCTGAAGTGGTTCCTGTTCTGTTTGCTGAAGTACTCTTCTCTCTGGTTTTCAGCCTAATTTCCTTTTTCTGCTGAGCTGTGATTTTTTTTTTCTATTTTTTTGCCCACATCCAAATCTACTATCGTTGCAATTATCCTGCTGATATTTTTCTGCCTCATGGTCTATTTTCTATCTTCTTTTTCTTCAATGAGGTTTGCATGTTCCTCTGTGTTATACCTGAATCCTAGAACTGGGAGCTGAAGAAGATGGGGCAGAGAGTGCCTGGATTCAAGGATTAGTGTGTCCTTTTGAATGCCTTGAGGCCAGTTGTACACACTGGTTTGTGCTGAGTACTTGTGCAGTATTAAACAGTGATACCCAGAGGCTGAGCCTTGCTCCAGGCTAGTGGCATCTTTTACATATTGCTCACATAATAATGTGAGCTGCTTTTTCTGGAACAACTGGATGTGCTGGTTTTTTGCCCGTTGCAAAAACACACCTGGAGCTGACCATGTCAAAGTTTGTAGGACTTTGCTGTTCCATTAAAAATGTATGCAAAACTTCATCTTTTTCTTCATTTTTATTTGCTTTGTTTGGTTTATGTCTTTGTTAAAAGCAAGATTTTCTGTTGTGCCAAGTTGGTAATGCTGATCCACTCTTCACGGCTTTTATGGCATAACTGGAGTTTGGTATGGAAGAGCTCTCAGTCTAGTGTTAATTCCACTTAAGTTTTATTAGCTAGACAGTTATTTACTTCATTGTCTTTTTATCTCCTATAAAATATAAAGCTGCTTTATCATGTGTCTTGGCAAACTGTTTGTATGTGGCTTCTGAGACAGCTGGGGATTTTTTTAACTTTAAAATGTATAAAACTTGGGAAATTACAAGTATAGTTTTCCAGTTGACTGAAACTGATTAAAGATCGTGCTGAAGCTGAGAGGTTGCGTGAATCAAAAGCGATAGAGTTGTGAGAGCTATTGTCATGTAAAACCTCTGTGCAAATTAAATGTCTAAATTTATTGTGACTACGATTTTGAATGTCCCTAAGTTGATAGTGCTGAAAAACAGGCACTTTGTGTGGAATTACCCTTCATTGCAATTGGTTTATAAGAGGTGCATGACCTTACATTGGCATGACTAGACTTGTGATGGGTTTTGCTAGGCATGGACTCCAGAAACACAATTAATTTTTGGGTGGTTCTTCATATCGTGTGTGTTTTCTGTTTCCAGTACCTGAAGTCCATAGATCTGCTGATGTTCTCCTGGAGCACTCTGTGCCTTCTTCCTGCCTGCTTCCTTCTGACCCCTTCATTTTATCAAATGATAATGTGGCAACAGCTATTCAAACAGGCAAGAGTGGGATAAATCCAGCTGTTCTTGAAGAACAGGTAAACCCACAATTTTTGAGCTTCAGTGTGGGAACTCCATGTGTTAAATATCAGTGTTGCATATTTTCTGTGCACATTTAAGTTGAAATGCTTTTTAAGGGCAAAGCATCCCTCTGTGATGCAGACTTTGAAGTAAAATGATTTTTAGAAGTGTTTATGAAACCTGTAACTGAGCGAAACCGTACTGCTTTGGTATGAACTGCAAGAGGGATAAATGCGTTAGAGTCATTAAAAGCTAAAGGCGTGCTGATGGTGCTGGGCATCCATGAAGGAACCATCAGCATGTAGGAAACATCAGCAAAAAGGTTCTCTCAAAAAAAATTGGTTACTGTTAAAGCTTTAAAGATTAAAGCTGTACTTATATGTCATACTTGTAAGTTTTCTCAAGTGGTTTTAGGACTAGGTTTTTAGGATTTTCAAGGATGGGGCTCTGAGCAATCTGGTCTAGTGAAAGGTGCATGCCAGGGCGTTGGAATGAGATGATCTTCAAGGCCCCTTCCAACCAAAACCATTCCATGATTAGAGAATTAACATTTAATCTCTATGTTATTATAATCAAATTAATTTTAGGGGGTTATATTTTATTTTGCTTTATTTTTTCCCCATTGCTTTTTAAATTGCCGGGGGGGGAGTGTTGTTGTTGGTTTTGTTTGTTTGGTTGTTTGTGTTGTTGTTTTGGTGGTTTGGTTTTTGGTTTTTTGTGGTCTGACACAGTCATAGTTGTGGGATCTTAATCTCTCCCTGTGGCTGCAGTGCTGCTGAGAACTGATCTTTGTTTCTTTATGGGGTGTGAAAATGTTTAGTTTTTAACTAAACAACTAGGTGAGCAAGGAAGGGAAAAGTCTTTCTGCCTTGAGATTATCACAAGAATTTTGTCAGAATCACAAGAGCTGCTGCAGATGAGACTTCAATAGGTTTACCCTTTGAAGTTTTTTATTGCCGTTAATTGCAGTGGCCTCCATTTGAGCATACAAATTCATTGTAAACTTCCTTGTTTCAGGATGTGGGGTAGTATATACTTGAATTAGAAAATGCTGTTGCCTCACTTGGAACCAATCAATGTTTTGGGCTAATTGTCAACCCTCCTGTTTTCAGCACTTCCTTGGTTTCTTGTTCTTCAGGTAGACTCATCAAGTCTTAAGGCTGCTCCTGGTGAAAGCTGAATTTCACAATTAAGTCATAATTTCATTTTCTGATAATTTAAAAGCATTTCTTTAGAGCTGTTTAAACAACATGCATAAAATACAGGTTTTGCTTTAACTTTGTCTTATTTTTTTTCCTTTGAGGAGCATCTGTATGTTCACACTTCCAGAAAGACTGTGGCACCAATTGTGAATTACTTAATTAGTTAGTTACCATTTTGTGTTTGTTCCCAGGCTAATGTTCTGGGGAAAGCCTATAAAAAGTGAAGAAGAAATGTGCCCAGATGCAAATGATATCAAAGAAATTAATAAATCCAAAAGTCGTGGGTTTTGGTTTTTTTTGAAAGGGAGGAGTGTTTGTTTTCCTTTATTGACTGATGCCAGCCAGGGTAATTTTCTATGTTGAAGGCTCTTCATCTGGCTCTATGACAAAGTTTTGAGAAGTAAATTTCTTTTACTGGCAGGATGATCAAAATGTGATTTTCTTCAGCCACCACAGATCCTGCCTTTTTTAATTTTGGCTAACAGTGAATAACCTTCAACCTTTCTTGTTTGAGCTAGGCCAGCAATTTTAGCTTTTGTGTTCTCTGGAAAGAGCACTTGGGTTATTCCAGAACACTAAGGCTTAGGGGTATTTTTTAAAACTATAAAGTCATTTAGTTGGGTAATCTTACAGAAAAGTAAGAAATACACTTTGTTACTTCAGACTAAGTGTGTGTGCAAATTCTAGTTGTAGTCCATGTTTCAGTTTTTCTCATCTTGGTCTGTTCAGCTACTGACAGACCCATCACTCCATACGCTCCCTGTAATGTAATGCAGGAAATAGTACAAATTAAAAAACTTTATTAGCAAGTTCTGATGAAGGGAGTTGAGAGCAGGTCCTTTAACGTTATTTTGAAATGGAGATGACTTTGCACTTAGGGGTAAACTAAAGGAAAATGGCAGACAGAAAACTAAAATAAAATATTCTTATACCTGTTAGAGGGAAATGTTAGGAGAACTGTATTCTTTTGTAATTCTGTGTCCAGAGCCTCTTGAGGTTTCATGTAAAAAAACCCTTCAACTATTATAGGTTCCATACTCACAGTTTTTGGTGGTGCCAGACTCTAATGATGAGTAGTACTCAGAAATGGAACTAGCACAAATGGCTTCTCTTTGCTTCTTACCAGGAGAATTCGGAGCACAAACTGCAGTTTCCTTTCTGAGTGTTTTGTTTACTGTATCTTATATATTCATGTACAGTCAAGATCTCAGCCGGTTTTGTTCGTTACTTTATTTGAATCCTTTGAGAGATACTTATTTATTGGAAAGTCAATGCATTATCTGAGTGTATGTTTGGAGTAAAAGGTGCTAGGGGTTGGATTAGGTCAGATCAGTCAAACCTCTCTTTAATGAAGACATTGAGATGTTCCTTTCACCACCAAAATCTCAAGCGTGCTTGGCTTCCAGATTGTTGAAATAGTGGCAGCTGAATTAATTTAACAGCTTTTTCCTTGGAGCTTTTGCTGCAAAATTAACAAGTTTTTGCCCTCTCCTTAATTTTTTTAAGAAGGGAGAAATAAAGCTTTGAATTTTGTTAATTATACCCCAGAATGTTTTAAACATCACCTAATTTATTTGTGTTCTTTTCTGAAAGTGTAGACTTACTATCAGTGTCTTGCCTATTTTCTGTACTTCTACAGTTTACTGAAATAGCAGTAACTAAATGTTGCAGAGATGTCCAAATTACTTTCGTTCTGTTAGTCTAGCCTAAGGATGAGATATTTATTTTAGCACAAAACCTTTGTATTCCTTTTCTGTGGCCACTGTTTGCAGTGTGCGTTGGGTGAAAACATGGAATGACTAATCCAAGGAGAGGTTGTTTCCCTGATGCATTGAGAGAGATGATTCAGTTCCACTTTTCTCCTATGAATTAGGCTCAAGCAGATATTCCAATTGCCTCTTCAAATGTAATTGAAGACAAGACTTTAGCTGATGCTAAGACAAAGCGAACAAATGAACCCAAGTGCTGCCTTCAACAAGCTGTTGCAAACCTCGAAATCAAGCTTTGCAGTGCTGAAGAAGAAAAATTTAAAATCAAAAAGGTATGAATAGTTTATTTTGAAGGAAAACATTTGGCATTTATATAGGATTTAAATATAGGTGGAGCTGGCAGAGGTTTGAAATTCATTTGAAATTAATTTTTTCCCAAAATTAGCCAAATTCCCAAGAAACTGGCCAAATTTAGAACCATAGAATCATTAAGGTTGGAAAAGACTTCCAAGACCATCAAGTTCAACCTGTGACTGATCCCCACCTTGTCACCAGCACAGAGCACTGTGTGCCACATCCAGGCATTCCTTCGACACCTCCAGGAATGGGGACTCCAACACCTCCCTGGGCAGCCCCTTCCAATGCCTGACCACCCTTTCCAGGAAGAAATTCCTCCTGATGTCCAACCTCAACCTCCCTTAGCACAGCTTGAGGCCATTTCCTCTCAACCTGTCCCTTGTTCCCTGGGAGCAGAGCCCGACCCCCACCTGGCTACGAGACATAAGGTCCCCTTGAACCTCCGTTTTTTCCAGGCTGAGCCCCTGCTGCTCCCTCAGCCTCTCCTCATCAGATTTGTGCTCCAAACCCTTCCCCATCTCTATTGCCGTTTTCTGAATGCTCTCCAGAGACTGGGCAGAACTGGATGCACAACTTAATTTAGCCAAAATACTGGGGTCCTATGTCTGATGTCTATTTTAGGCTGAATTTTTCTAAAGTGTCAGGAAAAAAAGTATTTTTTTAGCCTGAGTGGTAACAAAAAAAAAA
>VZRS01012934.1:150677-180353 GCA_013398055.1 Ifrita kowaldi | reverse complement strand
TCTCAGCCTGAGCCATGTTATGATTTTTTTTGGGGGGGGGGGGAGCTCTGGTAGCTAAATTCTGCATATTCCTTCTGACCTGAATATAATAACCAAGCAGGGCTGTGCCTGTAGTTACACATCTGAGTTAGCAAAAGGTCACTGAGGCACGGGAGAGTGAGTTTAACTTCTGTTATTCTTAATATTGTTTCTTGGGAGCCCTGAAGTTGTGCTGTGGAAGGAGCAAACAGCTTGTTGGAAGTGAGAATGAGGGTGAATAACTCGAGCCTAGGATAAGGAGGTCTGCAATGGGCTGGTTTTGCTAAGCATATGGAGGTTGGAAGGGAAGCAGGAATACAGGCTGGAAGAGGAGACAGGTTGAGAGAGGCTCTGGATTGGTGTTCCACAGGCTGTTTCTATCTCGACAGTGGAATCTCTCAAACTGTTTTTACTATTTTGTCCAAAAGCAGGGTTGAACTTAGCAAACCTGCTCTTTCTGTCCTCCTCATGACCCTCTCAGTCGTGCCTTTGTTTGAATAGCTGTGCAGTGACCTGGCAGGTCATGTGTTTCTATACTGGCTTCCTGCGTGGCTTGGAGAAATAGTTGTTCTTGAGCAACTGAAAGGGTGCCAGCGGCTTATGTGCAATAGCAATGGCTGCGTTAAGGAAAAGTAAAAACCTTTAGCTCTCTGTACAGCAAATAATTTTGAAGTTTATTATCAGTGGTGCTATTCTCCTTCCTCTCTCTTGGTTCATGTTGAGCAGGCTTGCAGAGTGGCTCTCTGCAAGAACCCAGGATATTTTAAGATTTTATTCATTTTGGGGATATAGATAGAGATCATTGTATACATGCATATATCTCATAGGATTCCTGCCTTTTCAGTGAAAACATTTGCTAACAGTACCATTTAATATGCTGCTTTTCAAGTGCAGAAAGGCAGAGCATGGTATTAAAAATATGGAAATTATTGGAATAGAATAGAATAGTTCCTGTTGGAAGGGACCCGTAACAACAGGTCCAACTGCCTGAGCCCTTCAGGATTCAGAAAATGTTAGAGGATGTTATTAAGTGCACCTTGGCCACTTCACATAGGTCATTCCTTATACATGGGACATGCCTTGGGTTTTAAATACCTCGCACTTGTAAACACTGTCTCAATTTAAAGACTGCAGTCAGAGTTTTCTTGCACAACCCTTTATCTCCGTGATAATTAAGATAGCAAATATCACAGTGTTCAGAAATTAAATTAGTTTGAATGATTGACCGAATCTGTACTTCCACAATTCGCAGATGTTTGTAATTTCACGTATTTTATTTTTCCAACTTTATAGGAATTGGAATATTTGCTGGAAAAACATAGTGTGCTAGAAAGGGATTTTTTGAAGGAAAAAAAAGAAAAAGTGCTTCCACATCAAGACCATTACAAGACACTGCAGGTAATTTCTTTCTTGTAGTATCTTTGTTTCTCAGGAGGGTTTTGTATAGAGTATATTTATGTCCAACAAATATTATTTTAAGCATCTATGGGCCTACTTCAAAGCCTTTTAAATTTAAAGAATTTCTAAGGTTTTTAGATCACAGCCTGATTTTTGACATCATCAGGAATGTAAGTTTAATATCCCACTTGCCTAACTACGTTTTTGTAACTCGGATCACTCTTCCTTGTTAGGATCTATTTCAAAAAACAGATGGAAAGAAAACCACTTTTCACAGTAGTTGTGTTTAACAGCATGACTTAGCATGTTCTAGAGTGCTGTGGCCAATTACTTGTGCTGCCTTACCTAACTTCAATATGGAATAATTCATGTTGCATAATAAAAATCTGTAAAGTGTAACTAGATGATAGACAATGGAATCAGAATTGTTTCCATTTTAAAAGTTAACATCATTCATTAAATAAATGTGTAAAGTTTCACATCCCAGACAGAATTTTCATCGAAGTTTTCAGTCATCTTCCAGTGTTAGAGCACAGCAAACTGTATTTCAGCATTTCAGAAGTTTGTGTCTGTAACTCAGCTTCACTTAATTTTCTTACTGCTGTGGATGGTCTTTAATAGCTATTGCATTGTTTCCCATTTGTGCTTAATGGTTGCTGTAATAATTTGTTTTGAATTCCTGACAGCAGTACATTCTGGAATTTACAGTAATATAATTGTCTAATACTGATTTTTTCCCTTTTTGTGTGTAACACTTTACTCAGTGAAATGAATGTTTGCTTAACCATGATATACAAGGAAGTTTAACTTAAAACCCTCCTGATTTATGGAGTACCATAGTGATTAAAGTTATTGGTCATCCTAAACAATGGAACGGGTGGATTTTATGTTGTTAATACTTTCACAGTGCTCTTCGAGCAGAAGCATTTGAGTAGTGGAAATGCTACTGAGGTTTGCAAGTATCAGTCTGTATCAAAGATCTTTGAGTCAGGTACTGCAGTTTCCAAAAATGGCAATAAAAGGGTCATAGCCTTTTACTTACTTTGTAGAAATGCTCATGTGCTTCCTCTTGTTGTCTTCTGGGTACAGCCAGAATCAAACCAGAGGGGGATAGGGATTCATGCTTCTAAGAGCTGCCTGTTAAAATTACTTTCATGAGACTTGAATTGTGGATGCCTTCTGTTACTACAGCTTTTAGTTTCTTTTGTCTTTCTCCTCTGGCTCCTGCAGCACGAGGGTCACCACCTGTGGCCACACGCTGAGCAGACCTGGCAGCTCCCGAGGACAGATGTCTGTCCCACTGGCTCTGCCTTTTCCAGTAGAAACAGCTGGTTATTAGTGCTGTTGACCTGAAAAGCTTTAAAGCAGACTGCAGTGGTGACTCTGGCACGGCTTTGGGAACTCTCAGGATAAGGTTTCCAATGGAACCGATGGCGGCATCCAAAGCTGTAGGTGTGCGTTGACTTAATTCCTTTTAAATGAAATTGCTGTGTTAATGTTTGAGTAAAGTGCATAAAGCCAATGCCTCAGGAGACTTTTCTAACTTCCTTTTACCTGAACATGCATTGTTTCATGCACCTTTAAATTTACTAATTAACTGACTTCTGGCACTTGTGACAGAGAATTCTCAAAAGCCTCTCTAGGTATAACAAAGCCAGTCAGTTAATCAGATTTTTAACAAGGTGATATTTAGAGAAGACCATTATCTTTTTTGGAGGTGTTACTGTGCTTGGTTCTGAAAGATTTCATAAATCTTTGTCAACTAAGTCAGTAATAAATTTTTTTTTTTTACATTTTTCCTGTTGATTTCTGCCTCACTCAAGGGCGACAGTTGTGGTATCACAGTTTTGTTCTCACAAAATTGCATCAATAAAATATGCTTTATGTTTTTTGATATAGAAAAAAATGCTCTGAAAAGCAAAGTAGGAACATAAAGATGTTTTCTCTCTTTTGGGACTAATGAAGGAAGTTGTGTTCTGGACCAGTCGCAAACTTTGTTCATCATGGGTGTGAAAAAAGCCTTAAACTGAATTTGGTAGTTCTGAAAATTGAGTAATTGAAGGGTAATGATAATCACTATTCCTCAGCATGGGAGGCAGAATTCCAAATCTTTGTTACAGTGTTAATATTTAACCAATGGATGACAACAGAGTGTTGCTACATTTATACTGTGTAAAACCAAAAGGTAAAAGGTTCTCTGTTTCATCTAAATAAAATTAGCTTTGAAAAAATTCAAGATTGAACAGACCATGAAGTATTTTCGCATTCTTAACATTGTTTCCATATGTAACTGCAACAACCAGAGACAGTAAAGGGGCAGCAGTGGGTTCATAAACAGAATAAACAAATTGCTATTAACTAGTATTATATAGAGTTGTTTGGATATTTAATGCAATGGTCTCTTTGAGATCATGAATTCATATAAGCTTATAAAATTAGAGTTATGACTCCCACATTCCTGTTTCAGTGTTTGTAGTATGTAAGAGGCAGAATAATATAGTGTATTTCTAACTTCTTTACTTGGAAATTGGAGCGGAGTTAAAATTGCTGTGGGAAGTCTAACTTTAGGGGGTTTGACTTGTGTGCAGTGTTGCAGCCATAAAGTTGCAGTCTTAGCCTTATAATTCCTTGCTTATTTTAGACAGGAAAGAAACAGGTGCAAATGTATGTCTGATTTTTATATTTTCTTGGTTGCTATGTCAGTCTCGTATTTTTCCCATTTTTGATCACATGTATTCATCTCAACTTTTAACACTTCAGCTCTTCCTCAGGTGTGAGTTGCTACATATTTTAAAGTCATTTGGGGCTAGTAGGTCATACAAGGTTTTGATGATAATACAGATTTAGTGGTCACTTTAATCCTAGAAATCTAAAATTTTGTGGTACAATTACAGTATGTTGTTGAAATAAGCAAAGGGTGCATTTTAAAACTACCAAACTCCAACTTTTGATACAGTCAAAACCATCAATAGAAAAATGAACTTTCCTGTTTAGTAGGTGATGGTCTCTTGTTTGCTAATCAGTAAGGGAACACTTAATTTGAGAAGGGAAAATAATGCCTGATTTCAGCTGCTCTGAGCAGGAACTTAATTCTTCGGACAGATTGTTTAGCTGATAAGGCTCCTGATGTTTGGTCTATCTACAGACAACTGGTTTTGATGATTCACTAAGAACTGGATCATACTTTTCTCTGCTATTTCTTTGATTTACCACACAGTCACATTTGAAGAAATGCTGCATTGCCGCTGGAAAATTCTAGTTACGGTTATACACATTTTTTCCCATCATCATCCCTTTCTGGAAGTTAAGCAGGCTGTTTTATTAAAGATCAATATAGTTGCTGTGGTGTGACCCTTCTTTTTGAAATAAACTCCTTTTTTATCTTTTGACAACTGACTTCTGTTCTTCCAACTTAACAAATCTGTAGTTGTTTTGAAAACACCAACATTTTTTTCATTTTGAAAACCTTTGTTTCTGTTCCACTTTTTTTTAGGGAACATCTTTAAAATTTTTATTGAAGAAAGGACTTAAATATGCTTTTTTATTTAGCAGTATTACTGGTATTGTAAAGATTCGTGATTGGAAATGAATTGGTTAGCAATGTGACTTCACTTTAAATAACATTTTTGTGTGTAACAAAGTGGGTCAGATAGGCTCCTTGTTTGAGTGGTGTTTCAGAAAGGCAGGGGAGGAAGATTATCCTGAAGAAAACATTGACAGAACAGTACAGAATGATCCAAAGGAAGATCATTCAGTCCTGCAGTAACACCTAGCTGGGATTAAAGGTAACAGTAACCTAAGTACAATCATTGCTGGTGTTAGATGTTGTTCCATTTATTTCTTTCTGTAGCTGTTGATGTTTTGGGGAGTTTTTCATTTGAGTGCCTGTACAAATGTCACATTTAAATTATATAGCTTCAAATTATGAGGAAAAGGTTTTAAATGCAGTCATATAAAGATAGGAAAAAGGTAAACCTGAAATTTTGGGCTAGTTTGTTCCCTCTTAACTGAGGGATGACTTTATTTTGATTCTGATTAATATTGCCTGTTGTTTTGGAGATTTTTATGTATTAGACCCATATATCACACAAATTCATGTAAACCAGGATGCATATTTGGTTGTGTCTGTCTCCTTGTTTTTGAAGATAGTGCTTCCACTTCCTTTCTATGTCAGAGTTTAGTGATGTTCATCCATGCAGGCCTCCTCCTGCCTGTGCTTGATGTCCTGCTGGTCCCTATGGACCATTCTTGAGTTTGGAGGAGATAATCCTGAGTAGGAACCAGCTCTTTTGGAGCCTTCTCTCTAGGGTTGTGTCCCATGTCCCAGGCAGATCCCAAAGAGGCCAAAGCTTTCTTCCCTGAACTCCAACGTTGTGATCCTTGTTTTTGCCCCTCTCCTGAACTCACTATGTCATGGTCACTGCAGTTAGGGCAGATCTTCCCATCCCCAGAGAGTCCTTCTATGTTTCTAAGGCTCAGGTCCAAGAGAGTGCCTCATGGATTGTTCTTCAGCTGCCTGTATTACAGGGGTTATCATCCATGTGCCCCTGGAATCTCCTGGATCGCTGCGTTGTCCCACCAGCAAATTCTGGGGTTGGTAACGTTCCTCGTGAGGAATCACAGGAGTAACTGTGAATTGAGGCTCCCTCCTGTTGTCTGGAGGAGATCTCACCTGCCTCACTCCACTGGAGACTGTCTGGTGCAGGAATTCCCACTTTGCTGGACTGCCTGCTAATCCTGACCCCCAAATCCTTCACTGATCCCCTACCCCAAAACAGAGCTCCACACATTCCAACTCCTCCCTTACACAAGAGGCCACACCCTGTCATCGCCTTCCTGGTCTCTCCTTCCAGGAGAGTGCATTTATGATCCTGGAAAAGGTGTTCTGCAGGAGGTTGGAAACAGGTCTTGGAGGTAGGTGGTTTTTATGGCTGGAGTACTAGAAAATGTATGTTTTCTTACAAAACTAATATATGACTTACATCCTGTTAAACACCATCTTCTAAGAAAATATTTAGGTTGGTTTTAGGTGCAGACATAGAGGAGACAGAATGTTAATAACACAAAAAATAGGTGTGAAAAAAAAGTTTATGTACTGTACCTGCAAACAAATTTATAAATGAGATTCCAGGAAATTTCATGGGTCACAGCAGGGTTTAAAATTATGGAACACGGAAAAAAGGGGAATTTCAGAAAAGACACTTTTAACAGATAGCAGTGCATCTTTTTGCTGAACTGCTAAAGGTATTTATGGATATGGCAACAATCCCTTGCCCACCTCTTTTTCAAGTGAGTGCCAGATACCTCACGTTTATTTATTCACCTTTAATTTTTTTAATGTTACTCTCTGTACTCTTCTTTCAGACACTCATTTTAATTCAAAGTCTTTCTTTATTAATAATTTCAGAGCTGTTTACATTTTGGCTTGTTTCCCCCTCTCCCCCCAGTTCTGATGTCTTCTTTCCTCTAAATTATTTTTCCATCCATGAGGAGAAATAACTTTTTGTTTCTATTACGAAAAGATTCTGCTCTTTTGCCTTATGTTTTCCTTTTAAACTTCAATTCTTCTTTTCTTAATTGTTTTGTTGTCTTGTTTCAGAATTATTAATTACAAGAGCGGATGTAAGACTAAGCATTCTAATTTTGTTTTTAAAATATGCTTCTCTTATGCTGTTGTGCTGTTATTTAACAGCTTTGGGATGCCTGACTTGCCTTATAATCTGATATTCAGTTACAGTCATAGGGCATGCCAAGCATTTATTTTTTTACACTTGTGTGCCTCCTTTGGCTCCCTGGTTTTAAAAGTATTCAAATAACTTTTAAATAAGCTTCATTATCTTAGTGGGCAAGTAGATATTAGCAAAACAGGTTTTTTTAAACCAAGTTTTGTGTCCTCACTGCTTTGTATGTGTCCTGACCTGTTTTATGCCAGTGCATCCTGGATTTATTTGAGTGCATTCACTGGTTTATGTTCAGTGTGTTACAAGTCTGTGACAGCTACTGCACATCTTCATTTGCACATTTAAAGCAAGTGTGTTCAGAGGGATTAATCTTTTTCTTTTTTTCCTATTGAATATGGAAATTCTACTTAAGAAGGTTGTGAAATGCCCAGATATATTTAGCACTGATCAGTTGGAGTTCTTTACCACCAAGCTTGTCTGATCAAGACTTTCACATCAAGGTTTTTCTAGCTTTTGTAGGAGTAGTATCTTGGATTTTTGAGGAGATAATGAAAATGTGCAAAATGTCTCTGAAAAGAAACCTTTGTAGAAAGGAGCTTAGATAACTGTATTGCTAAGACAGTACTTAAGGCCAGCTATCTGATATATAAATAAAATTTAATAGAGATTGAAAAAGTAAATTTAAAGGTGTAGCAGGTTAATGAGCAATAAAATTTTCAGCAATCTGCGGCCATTCATAGTTTATTAATGAACTGTGAACCAGATGAGATGATTTAACAGTTAAAGGGGGATGTTGCAATGCTTGCAGGGCAGTTATCTGTTACTTGGCATGCACCTCCCTAAAAAATGTGGGGAATGGTGCCAAAGCATCTCCATGTCTCTGGGTCCACTCCAGCCCTGTTTGTGTTCAGAGTAAGGCATCTGAGACAGGGTAATTATTATGAGTACTTGAGCATTACTCTCCACCAAAATAGTAACTCTTAGCCAATATTAGCCAAAATTAGTCAATACTTATAACAGAATTTGTATTTCCTGTTTATACTCTTGGAGGCATAAGATGCACAGCAAATATCAGGATGATGTTTTGAGGAGAAATTTGAAGGATTGTCCCTTCATCACCCTTCACCTGTTAAAGCATCTTATTTGGTTTATAATTCATTAATGAACTAGGAATGACTGCAGAATGCAGCTTAATACAGTACTGAAACTTTTATTGCTTGATTAACCTGCTACACCTTTAAATTTACTTTTTCAACCTGTACTAAATTTTATTTGTATATAGTATGCACTTGGTGTTGAAACACAGTTTACTTGTGTTTCTAAACCCAGCTGAAATGTATAATTTGCCAAGTATTAAGCAAATTTATTTGTATAAATGTATCCTAATCTAACTAATTCACCCACTGGACATAGCCAAGAAACTCTTGTGATTTACATATCAAAGTTGAATTTATTCATCCCTTCTCAGTTACCTTGGAAACTTCCTTATTAATTATGCCTTTACTTTCTTTACTTGAGTAAACTGCCAGAATGTTAATATACAGGCAAAGTGTCAACAAATAACTAATATTTTAAACTACTGCAAAGGTGTGTAACAGGTCACTTCAATATAACTCCTGATATTGAGAAAGCAGTTCCAGAGATAAAGTATTGGTTACTTTACTGTTGCTGCTCTTAAATAAATAAATAACATTTTGTTGCTGAGACTTGTATAAGGTTTTTTCCTCAATAAAGGCTTAAAAGGTCGAGAACAGCATGTGACATTTAAAATAATCATGTACTTAAACTACTGAGAACTTTTTTACTATTCTTGGCAAAAATTTTATCACTGAAAGAAAGCTGATACTAATGAAAACTAGAACATCTGTTCTTAAACCTGGAGGATATTGAGATAAAACAGATTTTCCCAATTCCATGCAATTCCTTAAAAATAAACCTATTACTTGAATGTGTTGATAAACACATACAGTGCTTTGGTTTTGGATATCCATTGCAAATTAAAGCATTCTCAGGCAAATAATTGCTTAGGATGGTGAACATTAATTTCCAGAAGTGAGTACCATAATGAAAAAATGAAATTATGAAACTGAAGGTCTGAATAATGCTTAGAAAATAATCTAAGGCATTGCGATAAAGGACTGAGAGAAATTCTGAATTTCTTCAGTTACTGTATTTTTTTTTTATATTTTAAGAATCATTTCAGCCAGTAAGCCTGTGCTTAATGTACTTACTGTTTATGTAGGGAGGACAATCCGTGTTTCTGTGCTAGGTTTTCAAAGGGCTGAGTTTGTAGTCTGACTTTTGAGATAAGTAAGAAGTGAGCGTGTCATTGGAAAGCAGGTTTCCATTGGCCTGCTAGGCAGAGAATTTGTAATAAGTAACTGCAGGTAGGCTCTGAAGAAAAAGACAGTTTGAGCTCATAAGAAACAAAGAATGGAGAATGTTCTGAACCTCCCTTATATTCAAACTTTATAACTGAAAAGGTACTTGTAATGCTTGAAGATTCTTCTTGTTTGTGATAAGCAGAAAAGGAGATCCGTTTCCATCTTTCTGAGCCAAAACCTAGTTCCAGACAGTGTGTGACGCCTGCTTTTGTGAAAATGCTTTGTGAAATGCTTTTCTGAAATACTTTGTTTAAAAGAGTAGATAAAACACACACACACACAAAAAGCCTGAAAAAAGGCCAGTAGAGAGAACAGTTCTGGGGTTTCATATGGAGTGTGATTACATCTCTGCCCCTTGGGAGTTCCATTACCTGCACAGAATCCCCAGTGGGAAAACAGCTGTGTTCAGCTGGGCTGGTGGGGAGTTCCCCGAGTCCCTGGGACTTGGACTCACTGCTTATAAAGACACATTTCAAGTCTGTGTCACTTTAACACGTTCTGTGGTGTTGTTTTAAGATAGATTAAGCAGGTCTTAGAAACCCTATGCTGTTATTTACTATAAATGTGGTGACGGTTGTCAACTGAGGAAAATTATTCAGGGCTTTATGGGATATAGGCAGAAATGCAGTGGACATCTCCCATGCATGAAGAAAGGGGATATTGTAGCTAACAAAGACTACAGGAATAGTCTGAAGATATCTCATATTTCGCATAATATTTTCATTAGAGAGTTTCACGTGAATGGAGGTCTAGTGGCACTTGCCCTCCTGCTTACATCAAATGTATCTGTCTTTATTTTCACATTCTTTTGAGAAATGATTATTTGTTAAATAAAAATAGCAGCTCTTTGAGGCATGTTGCAACTCCTGTCATAGTACTTTATCAACTTTCAACACAGTCCCATTCTGTCACCACCAGTTAAATTATCTTATCCTGTACCAATCACTGCCACAGCTGATGAATCTTCCATTGCACAGCAGAAACCCAATACTATTTTTTAAAGAAGAATAAAATTTTTATTCTTTTTTTTTTTTGATATGTTGTATTTTTAACTGGTGCTGCACTCCTTTACATTTTTTAATGTGGCCTCCAGTCCTTTAAATACCTTTGCATATGCTTAATAAATCTGCATATATCCAGTTGAGAGGGCTGTATTCCAGCAGGATTTGCTTTCCCTTTTTGAAAACACTTTTAGCCAAGAGCCTTACTGTAAGCTATGTTTGTGCCCCTCTAAAGAGGGGAGCTGCTCAGAACAAGAACGTGTCTTAATCATGATTTTTCTCATCTGGGTAAGCCAATTTGTGGGAGGTCTGACGTAGTGTAAAATACCAAGAAGTTTCAAACCAAGCTAAAACACAGCTCAAGCTTTCTGTCAAATTCAGTCCTAATGCTACAGCCTTTTAAAATGTATTTACATTTTAATTTCTCACATACAACAAAGGAAGAGTGAGCTTGTTTTTGTCTCCTTGCCAGCTGGCTTGGAGAAAGGAACCGAGGGACTTTGAAAGGGGCGGTGTTTGTATGGTCTGGGTTTGTAGAGTTAGAGGAAACAATATTTGTGTCCAGATTAGAATCCCTCTGCTTCTCCCTCTCACTCTTTCAGCAGCAACAGGATTCTTACTGGAGGGGAAAGGTTTTTTCTGCTGTGGGATATTTGGTGGGGTTTTTTGGTTTAGGGGAGAAGGGGGAAGATTGCCTTTTTGTTTTTAACTGCAGCATATTGAATAGATTAAAGAGGGAGCTGTGGAATTACTGTTGTTAAAAATAAAAAATTCAAATGTGAGAATCGTGGTTTTAACATCCTTGGAGGGAAGGACAGAGTGAGGGGTGGAAGAAAGTGAGGGGTGTTCTAGAAATGATGAAATGGCAACATGGAATAGATCTGGAGAGTGAATGAGTGTCAGATACAGTGATGGGAAAGTCAGTCCCTGCCTCAAATTTATGCATCTATCAGAGTATATTTCTTTCAACTTTGTTAAGTGTTAATATCATCATGATCAAGAAGTAAATGGAGTCTATAAAAGTGTCAAGAATCTTGAGTTGTATTACTCTTAGACTGTATTTTGAAAAGCACAGGTATATGTCTATTTTTGTTGTTTTCACTGTAACTTTAGAATTCTGAATATTTATCTGTATGAATCCATTTGCTTTTTGTGGTCAACAGTAATAAATTTTAAAAATAGATTAGATGACATAGCTTAATGATCTGTAATTTTTAAAATTTAATAGGTCTGTGCTTTTCAAATTACAGTTTAATTAAAGAAAAACCCGAAACACCAAAAACCAATTAAAACCCAACATAGCTTTTAGTTACCTCTAAGTAACTGAGGGTGAAATCATTGCTGACTCTTCCAGAATGTTACATCTGATGTTTTCTGGCAAAAAAAATAAAAAAAAAGTTGATTTTGACTTTGGTTTGGTGATTTTAGTGAGACTGCTTTGCTCTGAAGAAGAGATTAAGTTAAATTTATCATTTTTTTAAGATATTGGTTAGATTTTCCACCTACTCCACGTCCTTAAACATAACTTTTCTCCTCTGGAGTAACTAGTTTTGCTGTTAGTTCAGTAACCATCAGTGTTTCACAGTAAGTGAAATAGAGAAACTAATAAATGCATGTTATAGTTTTCACATGGGATTGCTCTTTAGATGCCCAGGTTCATATGTAGGCTCCAAAGTATAAGGGGGTTTTGTGGCGGAGGTCTGGGCGTTGTTTGTTTGCTACAAATACTGTAGAACTGGAACTTCATTGATGTCAGGCAATTTGATGATTTGATGACGATGTCAGGATTTTGTCATCATCTTTGCTAATCAAGCCCAAGTTCTTAAACACATTCTTGAGAATTAAATACTGTCATCTTGATTTGTCCATCTTATGTGTTGCTTGAAAAAGAGCAAAGCAAGACTTTCTTTCTCCTCCCACGTGTGAGTTTAACATCTTTTTGTAAGAAGTGGGGGTTTAGTCACCTCAGAGGTGGGAGGTGGTGAAAGAAATAACCCAAAGCAGGCTCTCATGCATCAACCAGCACAACAATTGACTGGATTCTGGGGACCCATGCCAAATGTGCACATACAAATGCACGGTGTCTGGGAAGCAAGCGGAGCCAGACCTTCACCAGCTCAGCACAAAGGAACAGGAGAAAAGAGGTGTCATTTGTAAAATCGAGCAGCTTCAGACCACAGAGCTCACGAGTGATGAGGGAGTTCTGCATCAACTCAGAGCCTGGGGGAAGCCACTGATTATTGGAAAGAGACAAGAAGGATGATGGATCGATGGATGGATCCAGGCATGCCAGCCTTTTGGTCTTTGGGAATATCATGGCGTAGGTGCTCTTGGCAGCTGTTTCTGGGCACATGAACTAGGTGATTGGGAACAGCCAACATGGATTTGCCAAAAGACAAATTATGCCTGACCAACCTGATTGCCTTCCATGATGAAACTCCTAGACTGTGGGTGAGAGGAATGCGGTGTACGCTGACTCAATCTGGAGAAGAGAAGGCTTAGAGGAAACCTAATAGCAGATGGGCAATACCTCCAAAGTTGTCAGAAAAATGGACCTAGGCAGGTTCTGCAGAGATGTGTAGCAGGAAATGGTGATAGATTGAAACATGGGAAGTTGTAACTTGCTATAAGGAAAAGGTATTTTATGATGAAGATAAGCATTGAGATGTCCTAGCCAGCGAGGTTGTGAAATCCCCATCTTCAGAGTTTTTCAAGAACTCACTGGACAAGGATCTGAACAATCTGGTTTGAATTCAGTGTTGATCTTGCTTTCAGCAGGAGGTTAAGCTAGATGACCTCCCGAGGTTCCTTCCCACCTGAATGATTGTGTGATTTTGTGATTTAATACTTTGGTCATAAACTGAGAAAAATAAATAGCCTACTCCCAGTCACTAAAGTTATAACTCCAATCCAGGGGATATTCCCCAGGCTGAATTATTTGGAATATTTTACTCCAATCTGGCCTACCTCATTGCCAATTAAGGGCAGGGTCAGGAATGCCTGAACCAAAAATCTGATTAATGCAGTATTTGAAATGGTAAACTAGTCAAAATATCAGTTACTGTAAACTTAAATCACTGTTGTATGGAATATAACATTTTTGGTGGTTTTCAATATATCTGCCATGTTAGAATAGGAGCTTGTACTATGAAACCTATCCATGTTCAGTGTGAGGTTTTACAGGAAGCGAAATAGAGTCGTTCAGAATGTGGAGCTGCATTGCTAGCTCTCTAAGATACACTAGAATTGAGAAGGACTTCTTATAAAATCTATCTATCTGTGATTTGGGTACCTCTTTCTGGTCTGTGGGAGATGCTTCCTTCCAGCTTGAATTTTTCTGAGGTTAGGCAAAAATCCCTGTCTTGCAGAATCCATAGCAGGATCTTAAAATAAGTGAGCAGTAGTTAGTTCTCCTGTTTTCTTGATATATTTGTTTTGTCTGGCAAAGATGTAACTTCTATCTCTTTGGATTTTTTTTCCCCCTTCATGCTTAGACTACTTACGACTTTTTCAGGAAGTAAAACAAATAACCAACAAGTTAATCTTGAAGTTCACAGCTTGATAGCAGTTCTCTGATGCAGGAAAATGTTGGGAGGTCAGTTGCAGGTGATGTTTGTGTTCTGCTTTGGGCAAGATGGTCTAACTGACGAGTGATTTTATTTCATATCTCTCTTTTCTCTGCAACAAGGTCAAGAGAAGCTTTTCACGCAGATCTTCAGCTAAGAAAATCTTTAAAAGGCTGTGTTGCCATCTTCTTCAGCACCTGTTTTTGGTGGTATTTACTTTATCCCAAGCTCTTAGATTTGATGCTAGATTTCCCAAGCTGCTGGTTATTCTATTTCCTGATCTAAATTCTTGTCACTTTTCTTCGCAAATACAGCAACTTGATGCAGAGATGGATACTTGTGTCTCTGGCTGCCCAGTTTTGTTCAACTTGCACATCATCACTTGTCTTCAGGAAACCAACAAACAAAAATGCATTTGTAGCCCGGAATGAGCATGGCAGCAATTTGTGTTGAAGATGCTTTGCTTGTACTTTGGTGGGAAAATAGCTGTTGATCAGCTAGTTTTCTTATAGTATGTCTGCTTTGGAATGCTGTCAGTGTTCCAAAATATATTTACAATTCAGAAAAGGAGTTAAGATTGAAAGAAGTGATAAGTATATCACCATGGTTTGGTCCCCAAGTTTTAATTCAAGAGGCAGCCAAACAAAATAGTTCACACTCTGAAAATGAAAAGGACATTCAAATGAAAAGGACATTCAAATGTAAAGATGTAACTTTTCTTTCTGTTAATTTTGTGCTGAGTATGATTGTTTATGTTATAATGAAACTTATTTTCTATATTGCAAAAACAATGAAGAAAACAGTTTTCTTATTACACTGGAGAAACTTCAAAGATATGTTAATCTTACAGCTCAACATAAAATTATTAGAGCATTTGCATACAATGATGCTATGAGTTCTTATTTTATATCTTCTAGAAGTAAATCTTGGAAAGTTTTTATTCATGCTTAAGTGAAATTTATTCCTGCATGCTTTTGAAGCTACTTGACTGAGTGTCAAGTTTCTTTGTAGTCGTCTTGGGTTTTTAAACATCCATGAAAAGACTGAAAGTATCCTCTAGGAATGTGCTGTGGACATCATTATGTGTTACGAATAGTACAACTTTATGAAAATTCAATATACATTCCTTCAATTAGTTATATTTCTAAAGCATATGTTGATTACTTCTCAAAGGTTAACAGAGCTACAGATGGAAATGTTACCAATTTTTGGCACATAAGGTATCTCTAGTTATAGTTTTGTTGATATAAATTGTGGGTTTGGTTACTATTCATTTTGACATTTGAAGTTTCATATGTTTGAAACTGGTAATAAAAGACTGTATCCCAACTAAATATTAGAAAACAACATATATACTGTAGTGAGCTGTAGGCAGCGGGTCCTTTGGAAGGGCTCACCTGTGAGAAATACACAGCACTGCACTGTTGTTTGCTTTGTAAGATCTTTTCTAGTACTTTCTGTGGAAAAGTTTTGAGAAAAAACAAGTAGCCTCAGGAATAATACCTAGTGTATTAGGACCTGGTAAATACAATTACAGAATCAACTAGGTTGGAAAAGACCTTGGAAATCATTAAGTCCAAGCTATGACCTAACACCACCCTATCATTTAAATTGGGTGCCACATCCAGTCTTTCTTCAAACACCTACAGGGACAGTGACTCCACCACGTCCCTGGGCAGCCCATTGCAGAATCTGACTCTGTTCTTTTTGTACCATCCCTTCAGGATTTTATATACATTGATAAGATCCCCCGGAGCCTTCTCCAGACTAAACAGTTCCAGCTCTCTCAGTCTCTCTTTATGTGAAGGATGGTCCAGACCCATCATCATCTTTGTGTCCCTCTGTTGGTCTCTCTCCAGTATGTCCATCTGTTTTTTTCCACTGGGGAGCCCAGAACTGGACACAGTACTCCAGGAATGGCCCTAACAGTGCTGAGTAGAGGGGTAGGATCACCTCTCGTGACCCGGATGCAATATTTAGCCTAATGTAGTCCAGGATTGTTGGCCTCATGTTCAACTTCTTGTCCACTGGGACACGCTGCCACCTTTTGGGTGTGCAAGTTCAGCCAATTTTCAATCTCCCTCACTTTCAGCTTCTCCTGACCACACTTGGGCAGCTTCTCCATGAGGATTTTAGAGAAGTGTCAAAGGCCACCAGTAACTAAAATATCCATGAGTTACTAATGCTTTTTCCAGCACAAATCCAAAATGTAGCCCCCTACTGTGAAAAAATTCACTCTGTCCCAGGAAAAAACAGCACAATCACCTTCCCAGGTACTTCCCACTGCCCAGCCTGTAGCTCCTTGTGGTTTCTTGTCATTTCTTGAAGACAGGAATGACATTTACTACCTCCAGTTCTCAGACACGTCTCCAGGTCATTGTGATCAGTCCACAGGTATTGGGCAGAGCCTCACAATTACATCTGCCAGCTCCCTCAGCACTTGTGGGTTCATCCTGTCAGGCATCATGGACTTAATTATGTCCAGCTTGCCTAAGTATTTCCTAACATGATCCTCTTTCCCTAAACCATCCTTTTTCCAGACCCTTGCAGTGTGCAGGTCAGTCTCCTATTTATAGAAAGAAGGAAAATTCTCCTAGTGTAGTTTTTTCATACATATCTATATATATATATCATGAAGTGTACTACAGTAAAGAACCTCATAAATACTGATATATTTTTAAATACATGTGCTATCTAAAGTTGTGTTGGGTGTTACAACTGGCTTCAGTATCAGTAGCCATTGATGACAGCTGGCAACCCTTTCCAAATTAATATTTTGTTCTTTAAGGACAATGGTAGAATTTAATTTGATCTGAAGACTGATGCTTTTGAGATAAGAGACATGAAAATACCCCAATGAAGCTCAGAATTCCTTCCATGCTTACGGTGTTGTTTAATGGAAGTGTCCTCAGCTTCCCTGCAATTGTTCTCTTGTTTGCTCCTTCTTCCTTGCTTCCTCTTGCTATCATGTCCCACCCTTTAGATTATGTGGGGAAGTAGGAAAGCATCCAGGACATAAGTTGCCCTGGCACATTTGTAGCTTTATCCCAAAGAAGTAAATGTCTGTGTAATATTTTTAAAACCTCAAGGCAGCCAGAGAAGGCTTTCTGAGCCATTTGTAGGTGCTATTTACCATATCATGCAGTTTTGGTAGCAAAATGTGCTTATATACTAATAACACGTTAGCTTTAGCATTTTTTGTTATTGTTTAATGTCCTCTTCAGTGGAGAGTCTCTGTATGCACATCCTGTAGGGAAAAAAATAGAGCAGATACAAACTGTGATTGTTCTTCACAAAATATTAATGTCTTAAATGTGGCAGGGTAGAGATCCCTGTTATACTGCAAATACTCAGAGAGTGGTATGGGAACTGTAATTATGTTTCAGTTTGGAGCATGTTCAGGCTCTTCCATACTATTTCCTTTGCATAGTTTTTCACATTTAATCAGTCATAATATTCCCAGCGGACTGGTCTGTTCACACTCACTCAACTCTGGCTCAACTCAGTTCTAACTCAGCAGGAAATGTCCTCACCACCACGATGTTAGGCAGTTGCTTGTGAAAGTTTGTTTGCTACCTCACTTCATTATTCACCTCAAAGTCTTCCATTGTTATGCTCCAGGTACAAATGATATTTACTTGTCTGAAATAAATCACAGTGTCTCCTTGGTTCCTGTGGTGAGCTTAAGGCTGTGCGTAATGTGGGGGTTTCAGTTAGCCTGGGAAATCTGAAATCTTTCTCTCCTCCTTATAGTTGTCTTTAGGTTCTTAGCTGTATCTTTCACTAGGATGTTGATGATATGACTAAAGTGAAAATATTTGCTTTGCTAGAGATCTGGAGATGCTCCTGTGTCTTAGTTCTGTAGAGCTCACATTCTTATTTTCACGTGAACAGAAATAGTGACCAATCTGTATTTTATACACAATAGCACACTCTAGTGTGTATATTAATTAGCCATTATGGACTGATTCTCATCGTATTTTTCTCAATTTCTTATTGATTTAGTTCTGTTGCATTGAGTATTACTATTTTTTCTCTGTGCTTGGGTGAATTGAAGGAAATATGTATGTCTTCAAATAAGAACTTAGGTGCTAGATGTTATCTATAATTTTTTTAAATGATGCTCTGAAAGAGAGAAGAGTTGATTTTATGGAGATGAAAATCTCAGTGCAATGGAGTCCAGTATGAAGAGTTTTAATGATGTAATTGTGTAAAGCAAAGCTGCATAATTTGAAATTTGTCTTCTAATTCAGTTGCCTGCAGGGAACTGTAGTTTCCCTTCTTGCATGAGTACAGAAATGAGGAGGGAAGAGACTGCATTTCTACTTTCCGGTTCAGACTTGCAGCTGCCTCTGAAGGTGCCACAGCCTTACAGAAGAAGGGCAGTCAGCAGCAACTCAGATAACTGTCTCGAACATTTCCTACAGGAATAAAGGACTCCTAACTGGTGTTACAGGAATGCCTTGGTGTCAATGCTTCATCTTGTGTTATCAGTTCACACTTAGGACATGACCTTGAACAAGTCACTGGTACGGAAAAGCTTGAGGAATTTATTGTAAGAGGACAAAGTGCATTTTTTCTCTGTATTGGTAATGCGAGTGAGAGGCACTGTGCTTTCTACCAGAATGGGATATCTTACTTCCTCAGTTAAAAGAACTGGGTTTTTTTAACCTGTATAATATCAGAGTTTGAATGATTTTTGATGTCAGTGATACATGGTTGCATCACAGTGGGATTAAACTGATGTACCCACGTAGTAGTTTATTTACACGTCAAAACATTTCCATCTTCAGTTCTTCTGCTACTTAGCAGTTGTTCTTGCAGGGCTTCACAAAAGCCCACAGTTTTATTAAAGAAAATCTGAATATCTCGTTGTATTTGGGCCAGAGACACAAGGATTGTATAGCTGTAGTTTCCCACTTTTTGCTAAGATGACCCCTTTCAGGAGAAAGGAATCAAATGACAGAGCAGAAACTTCTAGGTGAGTATAGTTACAGACTGATTAATTAATTTTAATGGTGTTACATGTTGTTACATAACAAAATTGAATATGCTTTGTCAGACACTAGGTTTTGCTTATTCCAAACACGCAGGTCTTAGGAAACATAGAATTGTATTAATTAAATTCAACTCTTTTTTGACCCAAAAAGCAAAAATTATATAGCATAAGTTGTGTATGGTTTTGTCCTGTGATCACTGCAAGGGAGCATTTGTGATTAATGCGTTTCTGCTTTCTACACCAAGAAAATCCAAAGATGATTTAAATCCACTATGATTTAAAGCAACTATGTCCTGCCATATGCACTGGTACCAGAACAGACCCTGAAGCAAAGAATAAGGCAGGAGGGAATGTTTTTCATCTTCTTACTAATTGGTGATTGGAAGAAGTGGTGCTGCTCATTGATAGCGGGAAATGCTGATGAGAATCCAACAAGGTATTCACATTGCAGGTTTAGCCAAGCTGTTAGATAAAGGAAAAAATACTAGAATGTGTCTGTCCAGATTCCTTTTACATAATAACTGTGCAAAAAGTAAAAAATGAACAATGCAGCTTTGTTTGAAAAATATATTCAGGATTTCTTTTGCAAGAAGACTTTCTTGGGAATCTTAAGAATAAAAAAAATGGATAAAAGAGGAACCACATCATAAGTAGGAGAAAGGTGTGCATTTCTGAGGACACTGGATCTGATACTACTTCATCTCAACATTTTCATTGGTAGAGGCAGTAAATAATGTTTACTAAGAGGGTGATTTGGAAGTCCTGCCATCCACAGGTATACCAAGAAACAAAGAAAGTTCTAAAAACAAAATTTGGAGAACCATTTAGAATAATCAGGGGTCTATAAAGTAAAACTAAGAAATAAAAATAAGTTTAATACTGGTACCTACTTGAATTTAGCATATAGATATATATATATATATGTATATAATATCTGAAGGATCCAGCTGTGTACGTTTCTTCATGAAAGATACCAAAAGTGAGGAAAATAATTGGTATTTATTCTCCTAATTAAAATTGTTATGTCGGGTGGTTATCTTGTGTATAATCTTTTCCATATTTTTGTACAGGAAAAGCATAAACAGGAATTAGAAGACATGAGAAAAGCTGGACATGAAGCCTTAACGATTATTGTTGAAGAATTCAAGGTAAATGAGTTGCCAAGCTAACAAAATTTCCAAATGATGTTATTGTAATAGTGAATAGGATTACTGCCTGCAGTGCACAATTATTAGTACTGCTTGTGCTGATTGCTCAACCTCTCTCACTGTCTTTTCTGTTGCTTTCAATTTAGGTTGTTTGGTCTGAAATTTTGCATGACATGTTTTCCCAGTCTGCACTTTGGAAAACTTCAGATAAAGTGGGTTAGCCATTTTCAGTAAGGAAACTTAAAACCAGAAGAAACCCAAAATTCTCAGTCCGTTGTGGTAAACGCTGGGTTGGATTGTTTATCACAAATCCACGTTTTGGACCTCTTCAGTCTCCAGAGCTGCACTTGCAGGAAAGCAGCATCACAGAGCAGTTCAGCAGGTTTTTATCTACACAGCACTAAGGGAGGGAGTTATGGATGAAATAAAGCTGAATCTGTAGTTCTTCTTTCATGTTGCTTTAGTTCCTGTCAGCTTGTAAGATGAAAGAACTGGATGTTTCCATGGAGCATAAATCTGTGTCTTTTGTTCTGTTGTGGAAACTATTGAGTAAGAAATGCACAAAGACAAAAACTGAATCAAGTTAGGAGGAGCAGGTAAAGCTAAGAATTCTAATTAGGCTTAAAACAGATCTGGCAGGTGGAAAACTGATAATGGGAAGTGGAAATGAAGGCTGGTTTTGAAAATGAAAAGGGAAACTTAAGACCTGGTAGTCACCTGCAAACTGAGAACACAAACCTGACCACGTAGTTAATGAAGGGGAATTTCAAATTTTAACTGTTTGGTAGCAGTAATTCGTAACCAAAGAATGATCTGGCATGGAGGGCAGGAAGATTTAGTGGTGGGCTCGGCAGGACTGGGTTAGGGGTTGGACTCGATGATTTTAGAGGTCTTTTCCAACCTTAATGATACTATGATAATAAGAAAGGCTTTTAATAATTTTCCTAGGAACTGTTCATAGTGTTCTAGCTAATATTGAAAGTGGCTCGCTGTAGAAATGTGTCTGTCTCCATCAATATGAATTTTATTAATTTTGTCTGAAGGGAACCTATCCAGAAAAACGTTTCAAAAGTTTCCATTCCTGAGAAAAGTGAAACATGGCCACTGGTGGTGTCCCACCCCTCCATGACTCCTTCATTTCACTTCTGGGGGAGAAGTATTGTGCTTCTCTTCCCTTACTTCTTTGAGGACCCCTTTGCCATAGAAGTTCTCAAATGGGAATGTTCTTTGAAGTGTTCTTTGAATGGGCCACTGAACATCTTCAATAGCAGCATTTTTCATTTCTGTTTTGTTCTAGATACATGTTAAATATCTGGCTGTTCTGTGTGAACTTATAGTTTGAAAAAGCTTGAGAGCTTTTGGTAATTGCTGCACTTATGTTTCCTTCTTTGTATTTCTGAAAATATAAGGAAATTGTGAAATGCAACAGTTTTGCAGTATCGAATGAAAGTTTTGAGTGTTTTCTAGGTGTAATTTTTCACCATTTAAGTTTGTTCGTGTGAGCTAAAGGAGAGCTCTGCATGGGTCCTATTGGCCCTTTAAAGGAATGATTTATTCATGTGTAGTTGGGTAAAGGGATATATTTATGTGTCATAATCATTTTTGAAAGCTGTTTTACCAGTCAGCAGCAGCTGGGTAGATCCAATATGCCATCTGGAAAATAAGATTTATGTTTATCACTTTCGGTGATTTGTCACAAAAGATTAGGGGGTCAATTGAATCCTGTGTTTCTACACAATGTTTATGTTTAGTGCATTATTTCTCATAGAATGTTTATATTCAAGTTACATAAAGTCACTCTTTAATACCAGGGAACCATGACATGAATATACCTCATACAAGCCTTCCTGTCGCCTCATGTGGTTAGTTGAACACTCTGATGAGAAATAATGTCAGATATGCCAGCCTCTGAGTAAATTACTGCAATCAACCTTTTCTGCAAACATGAGGTCACTTATTCATCAGGGTAGCAAGAAAAATCAAAAACGATCACTAGGTTTAAAAAAACCCAAGCATTTTTTGGTTGGTTGTTTATACTTTAATACCTTTTTAGTAACCCTTTGCCATGTACTTTAAATAAAAAAGTAACACTGAATCATCAGGGAATTCAGTGAAGGCAAAAACTGTTCTGTAGTTTTGTTTGAGAAAATAATCTCATGGATTCTTTTAAAGTGTTAATCCATTGTTAATATTTCAATATGGAACAGGGCAAAGATTTTTTTTCTTAAGTAAATGAGTCAAATGTGTTTTTGTAGTTATAAAAGTAATATTTAATATATATATATAAAATTACATTCTGGGGGCTTTTTAACTGCTCATATCCTTAGGAATTTATTGTATTTTTCAGATATGTTGGCAATTAGTTAGATAACCAAATAAGGGTTCCTACATGTAGCATTTGTTTAGGAATGTAAAGTAAATATGATTAGTCCTTTTGGTGAAAAACAGAATAGTGAGATTCATTAACTCTTTTAATTTACTTATGATGAGCCAGACTTAGTTTTGTGCTGAAATATGTCTTCTTTAGGATTTAAGACTGTGTTACACTAATACATATCATTTATATGCAGCAGTAATTTCCATTTTCAGTAGATTTTTTGTACTATCTAATTAATCCCCAAATTACCTTGAGTGCGGAAATTCGCCTAAACAAGGCTGTGAGTTGTTTAAAAGGCGTGGGAAGGAAAATCTTGTTTGCGATGAAAACAGGCTTGTTTTGCATTCCTTGGGGTTTAATAAAGTGAACTGATGCAGGTTATTCCAGTCAAGGGATTGCTCAGGCCCTAATTAGGTTCTGTTGCAGTCAGGAGTGTTGGAATTCTGGCTAATCCTCTCTGATACCAGTCAACTATAATTTTGTGGTGCTGCTTCAGCAGAGCCGTAGCACAACTTAGTGTAATGCCCAACATTGGTTGTTTATGGATAGCTTGTAAAAATATGAACAGTTCATCCTTAGCCCCAGGAAATAATCCCCAGAATGCCTCAAACCCCAGATCCTGTAACTTAGGCATTGAAACCTTGAGTGGAACAACAGTGGAAAAAAATTTGACTGACTTGTCTTTTCTGTGCTCCTGGCATAGATAATTGTTATTGCTGGTCAATCGGTGAACGTGCCTTCTTTTCGGTTTACGGAGGGAAAGAGAGTTCCCATTTTTTCGCTTCTGTGTACAAGGTTGCCAAGTTGGTAACCAGAAAATCACAGTCTTCTTCCATTCAGAGCTAATTCCACTCCTTGCAGATGTACTGCACTAGGCCTCTGTTGTTGTTGATGTATCTTCCTATACTTCCAAATGGGTTACGCTTCCTTCTAGTCCCTTTCCTGTATTTTGGGGAGTTATTTGTTGTAAAATGGACAGTATTTCTCCACTAGTGTGGTGTCCCTGGACAGACCGGGCACTCAAGTTTGAGGACAAACCCCCTCAATTCCTACCCTTGCTGACTGGTCCTCCGTAATATGGCAGCAGTGCTGAAAATGCAGCTTACATAAGAAGTCAAACATTGAGTGACCTATTTTCAAGGACCTGGATATACCAAAGCCCTCAGAATTAATTTCAGTTGTCTTTGGAATGTTCACTTGTCGAATGTGTTGGGAAATCCATTAATAGAGACCTTTAGATGCTTAGTAGCACAAATCCTCAAAAGCCTTGGCCATTGTTAAGCATCTCACATTCTAATCTTCCTTTCAACAAATAAACCATCCACAACGCAGTCACAAAATTTGTATTGAAAACCACAGTAAAGCAAATTAAAAATTAACTCAGTGTTCTGTGTAGGCCAAGTTTCCCCTTGTCATGTTTACCTAATTGTGTTTAATTTCTGTCTTTCATGTCATTGTTGTTTTAAACTTTTATCCCTGGTAATTAACCATGGTAAAGAAAAGTAAATGTAGATCTTGGAAGTAATGCTTGTAGGATCACATCACATCTTAAGATATTTACCACAAGCAACGTAAGAATTTCTCCTTGCTTGTTTAGTCAAGCTTTTGTTCTGAAATTGTCACAGTTCTGTAAGTAGATGAGTTAATAGTTTTAATCTGTTTTATTTCTCATCATATAAAATATCCTCTAATTTAAGCTTTAAAGAATATGAGGTTACAGGCAGGTGTATTTATTTGATGGGTTTCATTTCCTTCGATTATTTTATGCAATTAATAGTCTTCTAAAAGACGGCCTGCATGAATTAGATGTGTGTTCCCTTCACAGAAATTAACTTCCAAGTGCAAAGTTCTTCCCAGCCCTTGCTACAGTAAGAGTTTTGTCCATCAGTTTTCAGTGTTAGGCAGTGGGGTTTTTTCAGATTTTCAGAATGTTAGAACAGACAGATTTTCAAAGCATGGAATATGTGGGGGCCATCGGATTTTCTTTCAAAAATATTTGTGTCAATAATACACCTCTGAACTGAAAGGTTACCCTCTAATAAACAAAGGAAATTTTAGAGGATTTCATTACAAAAGAAGTTAATCTAGAATCAGGATATCTTTTTTTAGACATAGTTTATCCCTAGTGAGGAAAAGCTCTGAAATGTGGCCAGTTCTCAGCTCTTTAAAACATCGGCTTAGCTTATGAAGTTTCCAAGTTGACATCCTGGCTCAGAAAGGCCTGACACATGAATAAAAAGACAAATCCAAAAGTTGTTGCAAGGGCTTGTATTTCACTTCCAACTTCTATGCTTGTTCATGTGCAAGTCACACTAGAATTCAAGTGAGCCTTGAATATAAAACAACATTGTTTTTTCTCATGGAGAGCTGATGGCTGGAAAAGGAGAGATTCCTTGGGATTTTACACTATGAGAGTACTCATATACAACAGTGATGCTACTATGGAAGTCTCTCTACAGAATTCAGATAAAAGCAAGGTGCAATCGAGTCTCATACTTCCAGAGATCTGGCAATCAAAAATATTTTATCATTGGTTAAATGATCTTTACAATTTGAAAGCAATTATAAAAATTGCAAGGAGTCTCTTCCCTCCCCTTTTAGTAAGGATGAATTGTGTATGTGCTTCTGGCTATAGAGTAATAAATATGGTATTAAATATTAAAAAAATATAAAGGTTAATAGAAGATTAAGAGTGAGTTTGCAGTTTGCTTCTGGCAGGAGTCTGTGAGAACAGGGTTTTGTGGAAAATAAATCCTTTGCACTCACATACCAGTAAAATTGAGCTATCTAGATAAACCTAGCATAGTATTCAAACTGTAAGTTGCTGATCCTTACTGGTATGGATCAGCACAGTTTCAACCACAAGTAGCTGAAAATGAAACTAAAATGTTTACATCGCTTTGCAAAAACCACGTTACCCTTATGTTGTATTTAACCCCCCTTATTCCCCCCATAGCACCTAAATGGACACATTTCATTTTCGCTTAAAGGCAGGCTCACCTGGAAATAGCCCCTTCAAGAAAATGTGTGGTGTCTTGGGCTGAAGTGGATAAGATGAATTCTTTCAAAAAAGACATTTTTGGAAAACTTTTAAATAGTTTTATTTGTATCATCTCTGTCTTAGCTAATAGCTGAATTATAACACAACTTGTTAAGTTCTACATTTTATTGAATTAACATATCTTCTCAGTGGGTCAGGAAAGAATTTCCATTGTGTCCTCTGCTCTGTTTTATCATTCAGCAATTGGTTAATTGCATTTCACCCTTAAATTAAGTAGTAGAAAGTAATTAAATGGTGGAGACAGGATGCTGAATTAGATGAATCATTGTCTAATGCTATAAAGCATAAAAATTCGGAAGAACCATTGCTGTATTAATACAGTTCTCATGTTTGAAGCAGTGTGGTAACTTCTCATTAATAACTTTTGGTTTTTGAAGATCACTTGTTTTGGTCATCCTGACTCAGCAATTTTTAACTAAAGAAGATATTTGATGTACTGGCTTCTAGTCAGCTACTTAAGCCAATGATGCTTGAGCAGGATATTCTTTTGGATTGACTGAGGCTTTTGATGCAGTGCTTTTAAGTAACATTCTAAAGCATAATCCAGGAACGTGTACACCATGAGTTATAGTACTGATGTTACATATGAATAGGTTTAACATTTTCAAATAGTGCTATGCATCTGGGAAACGTGTGTTTTGCATGGGTCAGAACTACTTTTATACTATTTTTTCAGAAGAGATAGGAGGGGATGATGACCTCTGCTTTGTTTTTCCGCTCGCCTTTATTATGACTCGCTTTTTCCTATAACAAAAAGAGGGAGTTGAAAGAAAGGGGTTTGGCAATTTGTTTCTCTTAGGGAATTCGGGAAGAACTGGGGGTAGCAGTCTGTATTTTGGCTATTTAATTCAAGAGGGATTCTCATATATCCTAGCTTCTGGCCATACAATAAATTCTGTCTGGGCAAGTAGCTGTGGTTTGTATTGCCAGTAGAAGGAAGACATTATGCACTAGGCCTGTGCAAGTAGGTTTGTATTAAAAATAGCCTGGGGTGTCTGTGTTACGCTTTTGATAAAACCATAGTTATTGCACTTTCGCATTCTAGTGCTCAATACATACCACATACTATAGAAATGCAGGATGAAGTGTTGTGATCATTTGTGGTTTTAAGCTTTTCTTCTCATATTGGGCACAGTGCAGTTTTTCACTCCCTGGTCTGTATGCAGGAATGCCGTTCTCTAGGATTCCCACCACACAGGGAGTGTGCTGTCAGTTCCAAGACCAAACTTTCTGACCAGTGCTAAAACATGTAATAGATGTGCATTCCCTTGAGAACCGCCCAGGGTGATCATGGATCTTATTATGATATTTGGATTTACTTTCAGTTCAAGGCCTTCTAAAATTACGCGAATGTATGAAACTTAAAGCTAAGGTTAGTTCTTTACCTGAGCTCAAACAGGGGTCCAGACTAATTTACTTAGTTTACCTAGTTTAATTTAAGAATGTTTTGTACAGTCATTTAAATGCGTGAAGATTTTTATAATGGTTTGAGGAAACAACGTTTTTTCTGTGATTTTTATAACCCATCATATATCAAACTAAAATGAAGACTCTACAGAGAACTTGAGGGGTTTCAGTCTCTTTGTTCTGTCAGAAGCTACCACGAGGTTTTGGTTATTGACGGAAAAACAGGATCAATTCTCTGACAGCTTTTTTTGGTTAGCAGAAAGATCAGAAAGTGGGGAAGAAGCTAGCTTGGATGGGACTCTGGGCAACCTGGTCTAATGGAAAGCGTCCCTGCCCATAGCAGGGAGTTGGAACTGCATGATCTTTAAGTTGCCTTCCAACCCTTAACATCCTGTGATTCTGTGATTCTTTGATGACCTTTCCCACCCAGTGTCAAGGAAGTTCATTGCACAATATATAGAAGGAAAAATTAATTAACAAGAGCACTCATATTGAAATCCTACCCTTGACTTCATGCAACAGATGCCATAGGCTGCATTCTGCTGTAACCTTACTTCAGATGATTCAATTAAAAAGAGACTGTTTCAAGAATGCCAGCTTGGTAATAGATCACTGACCATAGATTTATGGAATGTCATCCCAGTAGCATAATTAATAATTCCTCCTTAACTAATTAGGAAAGAAAGTGGTTTTTCAGCAGTGATAAGAGTATTTGTCCAGAACAGCAATTAATCAAAAGACTTTTAGTGTCATTGTAATTGTAACTATTATATTAGAGATGCCTATCATCAAGTAGCCAAATATGTGTTTCAGTTTGTTAAATGAGTTAATTAGTAAATTAAATTTTCTTAAATTATTAAATTTGAGTAGTTGATTATCTTGAAATTTGCCAAAGCTTTGGATGGGTATCACACATCAGTGCTGTATTTCCCATCAAGAAACCTGTAGTACTGTGCTACATTGGGCGATTTTTCTCTCTTTCTCCTTACTTGGCCAACTAGTGGAACAGTCAAAGGTAGGATCAGCCCCATGATACTATTTAAACTGTGTTAATAGTGTGTATGACAGAAAAGGAAGGCTTTTGTTTCTGAACGTGGAATTTTCTGTATTTTCAAAAGAAAAATAGTAATAATAAATTAGTTTTAAAAATTTAACAGCCTCGACATGCCATCCAAAGAATAATAATTATTTCCTTGAAAACTGGAAGTTCTTTATATCATTTAACAGGATTTTAACAGTTGCCAGTAAAGTTTGCACGGCAAAGTGCATAAAGTGACTCAACCCTGGCATGAGCAAGAAACAGTCTGAGAAGTGCCATTGCAACTTAATGACCATTCTGTTACTGTGTTCCCTAAGAACAGAATAATTTTATTTTCTTTTGTGCCACTTACATGAAACATTTCTTGCCACAGTAGTTTAGGCAAAAAAAGAACCCAAACCCCAAAGTCCAGGCTTAATTTTTGCCAGTGGTATGTGGCTAATTCTAATTTATGCAGAGTAGGATTTAGTGTGTAAAGATTCATGTAGAGAGGTTACACTTCTTTGGGAATTCAGTTTTTCTGATTGCTTGAATTCCTATGAATGAAAGATTTTAATTTAGTTAGAAATAAATTGGCTTTTTTGAAAGTAAACTTATGGTTTTCTAAATCCCCTGCAAACACCCGTAGACATATTCTTACTCTTTGATTAAGCACGATTTTTAACCTTTTTAAATTGCTGAACTTGTGCTGAGACCTGCTACCATGCTATAGCATTACTGAAGAACAGCAATTTTGGCATAAGAGGATAGCTAGTGGAAAATTTGAAAAGGTAATTCAAAAATTGTGAGAAGATTTTATCTTTTTTATACATTTTTAGGTTTTTTAAAAAGTATTCAAAATTTTATTTGATGTGTATGTTATGTTCCATTAAGTAAATGTACCTCTAAAATAAAGATTGTTCGAACAATGGAATTTTTTTCTTTATCTGCATTTGGGCCAAAGGTCTGTTTTCTGTAAAAGTCATGTCTGTTTTAACTTACCCAGTCATTTTGACTACTTCAGTATATTGATTACTAGTTAAGAATAGTTTGGTAAATTGTGTATAAATAGCCTGATGAATATTTGGAAAGTGGCATAAAGACTTTATACTACCAGGGAAAAAGGCTTAAATCACATGAGCCAAGTAAATGTTAGATACCATCATTGTTTAAGGACATCCGAGCGTAATTCTCCAAATGGTAGTTTGGTTTCTTCACATATCTTCAACCTTTTTATTTCTCTTTCTGCATTCAGATGCTGTAGGCTCTGCAGGGTTTAGCCAAGCATGTGTGAGTTCAGGCGTGTGCACAAACACGTGCTCACACACTCACAGCTCCTACTCCTATCATCTGGTTGTTACTGCCTTGGTACTTTGACTTTCCACACTTTGACTTCCACTGCTTCACATTCAAGTGTGAACATGCTGGGGGGGCATTCTTTTATGTTTTATGTTACTCAGAATTTCCATCTGCTTTTACTTGACTTGTGGTTGTGAAGATCATGCTTGGCCCATGGGATCTTACACAGTGCCGAGAGGATGTGGAGTTTTGTCAGCCAGGGAAATATGTCTGGCTTTTTTTTTTTTTTTTTTTTTTTTTTTTTTCACCGTTTTCTTTT
>VZRS01012934.1:5619-150653 GCA_013398055.1 Ifrita kowaldi | reverse complement strand
GTTTTTGGTTTTTTTTTTTTTTTTTTTTTTCTCTTCAGCAGCTTTCATATGCTCCTCTTCTTGTGTGGTCCCACTAAACTGAGTCTATTTCACAGAAATACTCTCCCTCTCTATCTTCTGTGTGCTGCTGTCTTTTAGGCAGACTGTATAAGAAATCTGAGATCCAAAAAATGTTAGTCCTGACTGAAAACAAGGTAGTGTTACATAGAAAGGTACTTTAATCGCTGCACATTCCGAATTTATAACAGCATTCCACATTCTGGTTATAGACGAGTCTTAGAGGATCTGCAGTTACCAATAAACATCCCAGTTATATCTTTGTTGAGTATTTTGTGCTTTCTTTTTGCAGGCACTGCTACAATCTACAGTTCAGCAGCAAGAAGCAGCTATTGAAAAGCAGTATATATTAGCCATTGAAAAGCAGTCTCACAAATGTGAAGAGCTTCTTGATGCCCAGGTATGGCTGTGCACATGCAAGAATTTCCATGATTTTCTTTTACTTTCAACTCTTTCCTGTTTGAAAAAAATATTAACATATAAGATCCCCAAAGAAAATGATCCATCTTTCTTTCCCCTTGTTTCCTCAGCATACCACTAAACACAAGTATTTAAAAATGCTAAATAGATAAGGACTCTTCATCTGCTGGGATCAAAAATGTTCTATGACACTGGAGCCTGCTTAGAACAGATTCAAGGAGAGTGTAACACTGAGAAGAAGTCTCAGAGCATTTTAATGCTTTCTTCTTAACAGCTGCCATTTTCTGTGGTCTTGGAGAAACCATTCAATTATTTTTAATTTATGTAGTTAAGTGCAGGATTTGATTGTGTGGGATTTGCGTGAATTTTTGGTCCAAATTTTTTGATGGTTCTTAGATGGTAGACAAAAACCTGTGTTGTCCACGCCTATTTTTACTTAATAGAAATTTTACCTAAAAATGAAAAGCTATGAGGAATTATATAATATCCAGAAATATATATATATATATATACACATTAATGGCCTAAATTTGTTCATTTAGCATGACTTGAGTAAAAGCACACTGCACAGCAAGTATTTGAGATCATAGCAATTACTGATGAGTATCTGAACAGTGTCAACCTGGTTTATTCTTGGTTGGACTGAAGTACAGCTCTTGAATCAAAATAATAATGACTACGAGCATGTAAGTTTAAAAACCAATAAGTTAATTTGCTAATAGCCCCCTGGAGTTGTTTGCATTGCAAATATGTTACCTTTTAAGTACTGATAGCAACAATTCTGCAAAATATACAAAGGATAGTATTTATTTTTAATTTTCGTGGAGTGTATTAGACCTAAATACATTAAAGGTCCTCTTGAAGTACTCCACCATTTCCAGAAGTGTTTTATGACCATTTGGGTTTTCTGACCATAGCAATTAACACCTAGTGCAAATGTGTGTTAAATATATAAGCATCTGTATAAACAGCATGAAGGAAAGATGTAATAATGTGGAGAAATTGATTGCATCATGAGTGAGGTTATTGCACAGAATTGCAGTTGTTTAATGTTTGCTATAAAGCTCTGCCTTAAGAGCAAGTAAAAATGAGTTTTAAAAAAATGTTTTGTGTTTTTGAAATGAGCATACTGTTTGCTAACTTGATGTCACTATCTGAATGTTAAAAAGGAGTGAATCTCATAACGAAGTGTCATAGGAAGATGTTTTGAATGTTTTTACAGACTGAGGAAAAATTTGCACCTATGATCAGATAGATTTGCATCAAACCCCCCAAAATGGGACAGAAATGTGGAAACATGTTTGAGAGGTTCAGATTTACCTGGGGAGAATCCAACAATGTAAAGAACTGTTCTTGGTCAAAGGACAGGAGAGAGGTTATGACAAAACACAGTGCCCAGTTCACATCATGTCTGCATTTAACACGCCCTTTGGATCCCAGAAAAAGTACAAATGTTCACTAACATGCAATCAAGGTTTTTCACTTCTAATTGTAATATAAAACTGGGATTTTGAAGCCTAATCAGATAGACAAATGTGGGTGCTTGTGGTTGAGCTGTCAGGTTTAATTAAATATGATTTATACTAGCAGATTTTGTTCACTCATAAAACTTCATTGAAACATCTGAGAAACAGGTAGTATGCTTTTATTCTTTTTGAACACATCTATTCTTAAATGTATGTTTTCGTGTGTTTTCACATTTCTGTTTCTTCAAATGGTTTTCTTACGTGCTAACACTTGAGATTGGTGAAATTACTGCTAATATTTATACATGGACTTGATTGCTGTTTTGTGTTATGGGATTGTACACGCTTAGCCACCTTTACATGGAGATTTATGAGTGTTTGTATCACTGTGAAGGATTTTTTTGGTGCAGCAGTAATCACACAGTGCAAGTATACACTCAACTCAAAAATTGCTCCTTTTTTTTGGTTCCCTTCTAATATTCTTGCCTTGCAAGCAGTATTTTGCCTTCAAAGTTTTAAGCCTATGTAAAACTGTCAACCCGCATAGTTTTTTGTCCTCACTTTCCATTCCTTTTAAATTTTCTGCTGTTTTATTTCCAGTTCCACACAATCAAGATTATCTCATGATAACTCCTTTCTCATGCTTGCTGCTTACTCCCGTTTCCCCCCTAAATTCCCATGCCCCTCCCTCCCAAAAGTGTCTTTGAGAAGGAGGAAAGGCTCTTTTTCTCTGTTTCTCTTTAACCTAGTGTTAAAGAGAAACACTTCATAACATAACACTTCAACCTAGCATTAAAGTTTATTGAAGTTTATGATTTTGAAGCTTAATTTTATCAGGTGGAGATGCAGGTTAAAATCCTGTCTAGAGAGGTGCTATCCTGCTGATAACATTCCGTGTACAAGTGAATGATAACATTCAGTGTGTTTTACAGGGTGGGGGAAGAAGTGAAAGACCTCATTGCATGGTTCTATCCCAATTTCCTGCTGGAGAAATACCTGCAGTTGATATTTGATCAGTATGTGTCAGGCTTGTCAGCAAACTGGCTCGCTGTAGGTAGCATCCTGGATGATGATCACTGGAGTGGTTCCTTCCCAGGGAACAGCCTCTAGGGCTGCTGGTTTTTCCAAGGAAATACACTCCTGTATCCGAAGCAGCGTGGGCAGCAGGGGAGGGGGGGGATTCTGCTCCTCTGCCCCTCTAATCAGGTGAGACCCCCGCCTGCAGGGCTGCCTCCAGCCCTGGGGGCCCAGGAAGGACATGGAGCTGCTGCAGCCAGTCCAGGGCAGGGACACCAAGGGGAGCAGAGGGATGGAGCAGCTCTGCTGTGAGGAAAGGCTGAGGGAACTGTGATTGTTCAGCCTAGGGAAGAAAAGGCTCTAGAGTGACCAAATTGTGGCCTTCCAGTGCCTGAAGGGAGCCCACAGGAAAGATGGAGAGAGACTCTTGGCAAGGGCCTGGAGTGACAGGACAAGGGGGAATGGCTTCACACTGACAGAGAGCAGGTTTGGATTGGATATTGGGAAGAAATTGTTCCCTGTAAGGGTGGTGAGGCCCTGGCACAGGTTGCCCAGAGAAGCGGTGGCTGCCCCATCCCTGGAAGTGTCCAAGGCCAGGCTGGATGGGGCTCTGAGCAACCTGGGATAGGGGAAGGTGTCCCTGCCCATGGCAGGGGGTAGAACCAGATGAATGTTAAGGGCCCTTCCAACCCAGGCCATTCTGTGATTCCATGATGACAACATTTCGAAAAGCAAACCAGGCATTCTTGTGGCACATTCAGGGGCACCAGTGTCATGGTGTCCTCCATCAATGAACAGGACAAAGAGAACTCTTTTTCTCTGTGCCAGAAATCAGTCATGTCATCTGCTGAATATTTAGGAAAGCTATGCGCGTCAGTTTTACTTCTCTAGAATTTGAGGATATCAGAAAATGCCAGTGGAAAACACATATCAGTTCTTTACAAGTTGGAAAATCTAAATTTCATTCTCATCTTTTTCTGAGACACAAACCTTTGATGTTGCCTTCTGAACACCAACTGTGATCTTGTGGTTTTACTTATGTGTTGTGTGAAAACACATGCTGAAAGACATGATCAACAAACTTTTGAACAAACTCTTTTTTAAGACTCAGAAATTTCTCTTACTATTCAATCAAAGCAGATGGTGTTAAAAATGTGTCTATAGCGAGGTACATTTTTAAATTCTTTTTAGAACAGTCAAAGATCTGCGTATTAAGGTAAAATCTTAAATACCTACAGCAGATCACTCCTCATTTACAAGAAATCATTTTCCCTTTATTTATCCTGCACTTTTCTTTCCTTACCTTGATGTTCTCCTTCCTTATTGTTTCTAAGCAATGTGAAGCAGGCAATCTTCGATGGCGAGGGATTAAAGTATATGTGAAGTGAGGCTCAGAGCACACATTCACATCTTAAGTGATTACTTGGATCACTGTTTCCTGTTTTTCTCTGTCTTCCTGATGCTTCACTATCAATCAGAGATACAACTGGACATTCTGTGCAGTGTTTTCATGCTTGAATATGGTTAAGGGGGATACATTTTACTGTGGTCCTTCGTTATGTTAGTCTCACATTTTCCATTTTGATTGCTATAAAGGAAGAATGAGGAAAGACAATGACTAGAAGTATTTAACTCTGTAATTCAGTTGCAGACCTATCCCTTTCCTGTGCTAGGCTTTGTTTCCTCTTCTTAGTTAACACTTAAGGACATGTGGCCTGCAGTTTTCCTTTGTATGGAATATAGAGCGTGCCTGTATTTTGTGTGATGATTTTTTTTCCCCCATGGTTTAAGGAGCCAAAGGAGCGTAGTTGCTGAGACAGAACAGTATTGGAGGTGTCATACAAAAACGAAAGAACTCAAGGGCTCAGTTAAATGCTTCCCTTGCACATTTTCATGTCGGTATTTTTCATGATGGTTTTATATGTATGAAACATGTCTCACATTTGTAGATGCGACAACATTTAAGATAAGTAGAGCTACCCCCATGTCTTTAATGCTTTTTCCACTCTACTTTATCATGATGTTGGCTGTCATTTGCATGGTAAATGGTAGTTCAAAATCCATTGCATGAAATCTTTTGTCTCTTTGAGACTCACTCAGAGAAGTACTGGTTTATCTTCAGTGTGAAAACAATTTGCTGACAGGTCAATCAGAATAAAAGTTCCATTGGCTGGAACTCATCTTTTGTCTGTGGACAAGCAGAAAACTGGTGTGACAATAGACATGAGCTGCTGGAATGTGATCAGTATCTTATCTTCTCTAGTATTGGGATGATTCATTTTGATGTGTTTTGTATAACCTTTTGTGAAAAGTACCAGTATGTCTCTCGAAAACTCCTAGAATGTCAAAGGTAAGAAGTACTTTTCTTGTACAGCAAGTGGTTGTTTGTATGCCAGGGAAAATGTTTATTTCATTCAGCAACTTAGTTTCATAGAAGACATAATTTTCTGTGATTTCAAATAGTTGCTTTTATATCTACTCAAAATGTGCCTCATGTTTCTCTAATAATGCTTGTTTTATGAACTTTCACTGTGTTTTCCTCCTCTTGTAAACAAAAGAGGTTCTGTGTTTTTCCCATCTGATGGTAGTAATTGTGAAATTTATTTAATGCCTGATCTTGAAGGGGCAATATGCACACTAGATTCTGAGAGTCTTGTGAATATTTGCATTTTTAGGAGACATTGGCCAATTTTTGCAGTGAGAGTACTAATCCTGAAGACTTACAGACTGAAAATACGAACTCTGCGGTGGGCATAACCTTTCTGGTTTATTAATTCCAACTATGATAGGTTTGGAAATTATTTAGAGTACTTACCATGTCCCCATCTTCGGGCATTTCCTCTCAGTTCCCAGAAATCTTGTCTTTGCTGCTGTAGAAATATTTGTTTATTCCTTCCCTTCAAAACCAAGTACTTCCAATCAGTCATTCCTGTTACGTTTTCATGTAATTCACCTTCATATAATTCATCTGGTTGTGTCCTTTCAGGTCTGCTGCTCTTCTGCCAAGAGTGAAGTTACACTTTCTAATAACTTCCTTATTCTCTGGTAGTTGCTCATTATGTAAAGAGGCAAAAAACCAAGGATTGATTAAAATCCTGCATCAAATTTGAGAAATTTATTCCTGAATTCCTGATACCACTTTGATTTCTGTGTATATAGAGAGAATCAAAATGAAAAGAGCAAGAATCAGCTTTTACTGTGCTGGGGTGGCTTTTTGGTTGTTTGTTTGTGTGTTTTTCCTAAATTCTGAAAATTTTTCAGGATTTATCCTGCTTGAGCAGGGACCAGATGACCCACTGTGGTCCCTTCCAAGCTCACCCATTCTGTGATTCAGTGGTTCCATGAAAAAATCTGATAACAGGCATAACTGTTTGGTGGGCTTTTTTAAAATATAAACCCTTACCAGAGTTTTCTAACTTGTTTTCAATATGTCCACTCTCACATGCTAGCTGGAATTTGATTTTGCAGTCCCTTTGCACTGTTAATTCAGGCAGGATTCTTCTAGTGTCTCCACCAAAAATCTTATTTGGAAATTACTTTTGCTTCCTTGGATTTGTCAAGTGGCACTTGAAAGTAGCTCTTTAGAGTGATTTTTTTTTTCTTTCTCTCTTTTGCTTGTATAACTTGTTATCTTCAAACCTTCATTACTTCTTAGGAATTTATACCATCAACTCTTGTCAATACTCTGAACAGCTAAGTAATATCAAATGATTTTTCTGCTCAGTTATTTTTCTATCAGCTCTAGTAGAAAAACAATTGTGTTTGTTCTGTTTTGCTGTCTTCCATTATTGAATATTTTGCTGTTTACATTGCTCATATTTTAGGAGTTCATTTCCTTTATTTCCTCCTGAAAAATGGAGCAATTTGTGGTGAACTCATATGGGCAGTGAAATGGATTAGTGCACAAAATAGAAGAAGTGATTGATACTTTTTATTATTTTCATATTTTTATAAAGTTGCTTATCTCTGTATCCCCAGGAGCTCAAAATGTGTCGGGTTTTTAATGGTCTCCATTACTATGTAGGCTTTCCAAGAAAAGTATTTTCATTATTAGATTACTTTATAGAGCTTCTTACTTTATTTATAAGAACAATGAAGTACTTATGCAGCAAAATGTTTTAACCTTAATTTCAGCCTCTGATGAAGTGCCTCAAATGATACAGATTGTGCACTCACTGTATTCTGCTGACTGGAGCCCTGAGTACAAGCATATCCTTAGTTATTTTATCACCGCTATTACAACTTTTCTTTATGTTTACATTGTTTTAGCTTTTCTCATGTAATAATGTTTTTCTGATTCCCGAGCTGTCTCTTAGAAAAGCTTTGCCGCTTGGTTAGACACTTGGACCTCAAACTGGCAAAAAGATACAGTTCAACCATGCAGTAATGAGTTATAATTTGAGGAAGTGGAAATATGTACCAGATGTTGGAATTCTTCAGACAGATTTTCCACCTTGCACTGCCAAACACTGAGATGCCACAGATAGTGAGGACAGTGTAAGAAACCAGTTACAATTACCAGATCTTGTCATTTGACTTAGGCATAGCTTAGCAGTGGTGAAGAAAAGGTGCAGTATAAAAGCAAATGCTGTTAAATGTAGCCAGCCTTTTTTAGAGGAGCAGAAAACTGTTATTAGTATTTTAATAAGGTCGCCTTTTTCCTCAGGATAATATTTTGAATAGGATGTAGAAATGGGAATATTTTGATAACATTACAGAATCATGATGTATTTTTGTTACGTCACCTTCCTCTCACATAGATAATAATGTTTCCCATGACCTGTGTTATTTCTTCCTACTGTTAGATCCCTTCATGAGAGACAGAAATAAAAGTAGAACTTTGTGAGTTAAGAAGGTTTCTTTTAGAATAGGTGAACAGATTTGAAGTGTTGAGTTCTTGAAAAGCCGCATCCAGTGGTTTATTTTCCATGCTGGTGGATGAAGTGCTGAAACATTCACTAAATGTACCTGAAGATAGTTTTTCCCCACGTCTTGAGGGAGGAGGATGGTTCTATGTCCATATATTATGAAGGTACAAAAAAGCCCCAGTACTGCAGATGACATTATGTCTGTGGTTTTTTCTGTGAAACAGTTAACTCCAATGCAGTTTCCATTAGATTAAAAAATTCAGTAGATACTTGTTCCAAGGAAAACTGGCCATTTACTGAGGATGAATTAGGCATGAATGTCTTAATATACTGGTTTTGATAATGGTGGCATTAAAAGAAGCTTCCAAGTGTTGTTTCTTTAATGTGTAACAATTGTTTCCTCAGATGAAAGATCTGTGGAAGAGAGAAACACCAAAAACTTCTTGCAGTGATATTCCAATTAATGCAAGGCCTTTTTTTTTCCTGTTTAGTGTTAGGATATTCATATTAACTTTGGTTGTTCTGTGATGTTCTTTGCTATTTTATTTTTGAATTATTATCTAACTGACTACTTTTACATGAGCTATGAATAGCAGATAACAAAATGATTTTTTCCCTGCCAAATTTGGTGATCCATGCATGATGATTTACCCAGTACTGAGAAGGAACCAGTCTACAGAAACATGAATTGGATGTCCATTACTATAGCAAAAGAATTGCATTTTTGTTTGTGGATGAAATCCTGTACACATTTCCTTTAAAATGAAACAGTACAGGACTCAGAAAGAAACTATTTTTTAAAAAAGCATTTCAGTTCATGCAAGACACCCAATTTTTTGTTCAACTTTAAATTTTGAGTTTAAGATTAATAGGAATATGCAAGGAATTATAACTGCACCAAGTTAGAATTAGTTATTAATCTCTTTAATGCAGCATTTTAGCTGTAAAGTAGCTAATCTCATGCATTATTTCATTCACCCCATAAGTTAGTGTAATATCTCCTATGTAATCCTTCAAATTATGCTTACCTGAAAGAAAAATTTCCCGATCCCTCAGAAATAAATTTAATATATAAAAATAACAAAAAAGACTGACTAGTTGCTATTGTGATTAAATCTGTTTACAATGTCTTCTCTGACTCACATTCCAGGAAAAAAAGAAAGATTTTTTTGATTTCTTCTTTACAGGAATCAAGAAAAACCACAGGACCTCTGTATTTATATTTGAATCTACATCAAACGATTTTCATTTGGAACTATTGCCTAGAGAACTTCTTGCAGGGAGGAAAACATTATAACCTATTTTTGAATGCCTTTTGTTTTAAGCTAATTTTCACAAGACTCTTCTTGACCCTCTCATGCTACTTTCCAGAGGGTAGGGTAGAAATACTAGTCTTTCTCTCCACTGCAGAATACCACTTTTTAGAAAAGTTTGGGGGTTTTCTTCTATTTTGTTTGGAAATCTCTTTCCTATGTCTCACTGGGCCATCATGTCATGAGACAACTTGCTCTTCAGAATTTTTGCAACTCAGAATTTTGTACTCTTAACCCTATACTCCCTGTCAATGGAATAAAAGGAGGTAAATTATAGCTTTGTTGGAGAGAAGTCTGAGAATGCTAGTCTATGGAAATCAGGTAAAGTGATGCATTAAAGAGCTGTAGTATTTGTTGTACCTAAGGTAAAGGTTTTTCGGGTCTTTCTGAGTATGTCTACGTAGTGTTCAACTCTGCTGTGCCTTATGGATAACACACACAGTGTGGACGTGCAGCCTAGGAAATGTACTCTGGGTGAAAACTTCCCTGATGCTCCGAAGTGCAGCTTTCAGTGAGATTTATTTTTGTCCCACACTGATTCATGCATCGCATTTCCAGTTCTGTAGCCATAACGTTTTATCAGTTTCCATCTTTGCTCTTTATTCCAGAAACTCAGTAAGGTGTATTTGTTTATTAACAGTTGGATAATTGGATTCAAAGTTCCAACATATTTAGATTGGTTTTTTACCTGTTTTCTGGTTCTTGGATTGTTGATTAATAAAGGAAACCTTCACCTCAACTTCTGTTTAAAAACTTCATGGGCCCTTGCAGGGGTTAACTACTTTTTTCCAAATTTAAGGCTTCATATGTCAGTCACCATCCTAACTTTCACAGGAAACCTGGAAGACACTTGGTTACTTTTCCCAGGACCATTAGGTCTGATGAACTCATTATCCTACTTATAGGAGACAGATCACTCTGCCTTGAAAGCTTTTATTAGGTTTACTTTTTGAAGCATGGGCAGTGAGCTCTTGACATGTACAATTACCAGGAGAAAGTGGCCTCTCCATTGCTTAGGAATAACAATTCAGGGTAAATGTAGCTCAGAGTGGTACCTGAAGTGTCAGAGCTCTTCCATTATTCCTTTAATACTGTCTGACAGAGAGAGGAACATGCTGGTAATTCTTACCTGTGGAAACTGCAAATGCGGAGTGAGATTCATTCAACTCACACCCTTTGTCTGGCTTTAATTCCTGGTGAGAAAGGGAGGGTTTGCAAGATAAGGCTGCTTAGATATGATCTTTAGTTCTGCAGTGGTCTATTGTTCAGAGGCCTTTACTAGAGCTGAACAAAAACCTATAAGCCAAGGAAGTGAACCTAAAACTTCCTGTTGTTTCCTGTTAGCCTAAAATACAAGGACACTTGAAAGCTCTCAAACGCGTAAGTGCTGAAGGGCAACTGTCACCTTCTGTTTGTTTTTAACCTTCAACTCCCTTTAATAAATTTGTCTGAAAGACCAACTGAGGAAGCACTGATTGTATATAAAGTTCACCATGTGCGTTTAGTACCAGTCTCCGAAGTCATTCTGCATGTCTTGAAATTCCATGTACCAAACGCTTGTCTATAATGATTCCTACTTAAAAGGGTGTATGGATTATTTTAAAATCTGAAATACAAACCTAGCTGCCCAAACTAAAGAATAGTTCCAAAAGGGTTCGAATAACTTGCTATTCAGGGACATTTAAACTAAGAGCTTGGAATTCTGTTGATACAATCATTAGTAATTTTCTTTGAATTACCACTTCTTTTTCTTTTTTTTTTTGCCAAAGTCCGTCTGAATGCTTTCATTATACAGAAATAGCTAAAATCTCTTTGATTGTTGACAGAAGCCTTTACTATCCATAACTTCCCAGATTTCCTGCTCAAGTGATATGCATAACCAGGATCCCTGAATGTGCCTTGGAAAGATCTGTGCTTCTGTAATAGGGAATTCAGATGCATTCCGGTGCATTCTTTTCTAGAAAATGGATTAATTTTACCACTGAGATCACTCTATATCATTTTAATAAGCGCAGCTTTCCAGGACATTCTGTGCCTCTGTATGAGGACTAACACTACTGTGGGGCATAGTACTTTGGAAAAAAACAAAAAGCTATTGATTAGTAAATAAATAGCATATTAATTACATGCAGAATGGAAGCTGTCATGTTGTATCCATGCTAATTATGCCATATGGGTTTTCTGGACTCAAGACCTGTTTGAGGGAGAAGCAGTTCACATAATATTTTATCCTGTTTTCTCCATTTCTATTTACTTTTTTTTTTCATGTAATTTATGTAATGTAATAGCTTAAGGTATGTTTCTCTCTGAAGAACAAGACTGACTAAATATAGATTCTGAAGCCAAATAAACAGTTTTCCAAGGTATTTCTCTGAGACTAGTACAAGAGAATTTTCTTTACTGGGTTGTATGGACAGCTGTTGCAACATTTGTGATGAATAAATGAACTTTTGGAAGTTCAGATATGAAGGTAATCATCTATGGGAGGATTATTCCACATGAATAAGCATTTATATTACAATAGGAAAGGACATACCAAGCTATTCACAAGAGACTTACAGTATTGAAATTATAAATTCTGTATTTCCATGAGAAGTATTTAATGTAAAATAAGTTGCACTGAATTATGGCAGAAGTTATTAGCTTCTATTTTGAAAGCATTCTAACTGTCCTTACAAATACTTACCTCTGTTATCTTGAAAAATATGAACTAACATGTTTTTATAAACAGATGCAATTCTTCAAGAAGTTCTTACTGAATTCCTGTGAATTCCATAAAACTCCAAATGCAATACCTTATAAATCTTTTAGTCTACCAAGGAAATAGGAGAGCCTAGTAATCACACTGCAGTCGCAGCAGCCTTCAGTTTTTTGGAATTTTTTCCTTACTAGGCAACTTTTTTGTGGTTAAAGTCGTTTTTGTAGCTAAAGTTTTGGTTGTGATATCTGTGTTTTTCACGATTGTAGGTCCCTGACTGGCTTATGAGAAGTTAACTCTGCATGGAGGTTTAGATCATGTGAAGGGCTGTGGTCATCAAACTGTTTCATCATCAGGGGGGACTAACATTGGGTTTCTCCACTGGCCATGTGTACATGTTTTATATTGTAATAATGCAAACATCTGTGTTCCTGGACTTCCAGGAAGGGCTTGAATGCGTTGTTATACATACGTGGAAAATAAAATTTTAAAAGTCTTCTGAAGTTTAAAAGGTGAAAATTGTGGTCCCATTGAGAATGGTGTGAAATACATCTGGTATTTCACTGCCCATTGTGGAAGCTTGAAATGTGGATACAGGTAACCCAGAAATCTGATGGACAGTCTTCATATGAAACCTGGAAATCTGATGGTAGGAGTCAAGCTGGAATTCACTGCCTGCCAGGCTTAAACTAGAAAGTCTCATCTCACTGAACAAACTGACTTCCATTTTATTGCAGGTGCTTTCAAGATAGAGGTGATTTTCTCTAAGGAACTCTCCTCAGAAAATCCTGTGCTGATTCTTGACAAGCAAAATAAAGATTCAGTAATTTGCTTGACATGATTAGTAAGCTTTGATTTGTGGCATATGTCTGCGAAAATATTTGCATGTGTTTGTTTTGTATTTTGTCATTGTGAAATAACATAAATGTAATCTGTGCAGTTAGTCAAGTGAAGAGTCATGGGGAGCATTTAACTAATGAAATCCATTTATTGTTTCACCTTTGAGTTACTGGGAAAATGTAATTTCTGTAAGTGCCCTGATAGTTAAAGCTAATGTCTGAAAACACAAGAAAAGTGAGTTACACATCATTAAGTATAAACATGATGTGAATTTTGCTACTCCTTCCACAGGTGTTTTCCATTAGAATATGTCTGCCACAGTCAGACCTATTTTAAGTAAATTCACAAGGAAATGCCTCTTCACGTGTTTATCCTGGAAGGGCAGATAGGTGTTTTACTTTATGAAGCAGTCTAAAAGTTTTCTATTCTTCAAATGAAAAAATATTTTTCAGAACATAGTATTGCAGTTTGGTAATGTATTTCTAGCTGCCATTAGAGACACTTGAAATTAAAACATAATAAAAGCCTTGAAACAGAAATGACTTTCTTAGAAATGCTGGTGAAAGGGGGATTTGCCTGCATAACTGTTTGTGTAAAAATTGTATGTTTGTTATAACACTTATATTAATGTAAAACTCTACTGTAACACTTTCTTCTTGGCGATCTTGTAAAATGTTATTGTGCATTGATGCTGTGCTTTCAGGTTATAATATATCATCTCTTTAATGACATGTAAAAAAGTGCACTTGCTAGCAATTATATCATGTGAAATACCTAGCATCAATAATTTCCAGCAATAATTTTTAGTTTGGGAAAACAGCTTTGCTCTTACAGTCAAAACCCACATCCTGCAAATTCTTTTCTTGATGCAGAGAAAAAAAAAAAAAGGGTTGTGATTATGAACAGTGACAGGTTCTATGTCTGCATATAGACTAGGTGGTCACTTGACTTCAGAGTTCATTTTCTCCCTGAAAAAATGTTTAGGATAACAAGAAATTGACAAGAAAGCAGCATTCTCCTTTGTTCACATTTCCTGGCTCTCGAGGGTCATGATATCACAAATGGTGGAAAGAAATACATTTGCCTTCTGCTCTCTGTACATATAACTGAGAGGTAGTACCAGCCTAATTTTCATTCTGCAGCTGTTTAAATGAAATAAAGGGTGGTGTTGCTTAGACCATCTTTATCAATTGTGTAGGTGTTGTTTTTACATAGTGATTAATTTTTCAACTTTTTTCCCAATACTTTTTATACTGAAAGGAAATATTAATTATTCAGGATGCTAAATATAATTATTGTAATTTTTTTCATGACATGAAATCACTTAAAGGAGTGTTGTGTATGTAATTTACTGAATCTATGTTTTAAGTAATTTCGTGAGCAACTGACAAGTCCAAGTGTCTTGGATGAGTTCTTTTTGTCTGTTCTACTGTGTGGCTGTGGTTACAAAAATATGAATGTTTTCTCCCAATAGCATCAGCGACTTCTTGACATTTTGGAAGCAGAAAAAGAAGTGTTATCAGAAAAGATAGAAGAATCTTTGATGCAGCAGTCACAAAAGCATAAGGTACTGCTTTTGTTTACCAAAAAATAAGAGATCAGATCAGCATCATGGAGATTATTGGGAATGATCCTGTCACAATTACTGACAGGAAGAGGAAGCTTTCTTGAGCGCTTTGACTGTTTGGAATGATTTTTAGCCACTCCTTTATTGTCTATTGCAGTTTAATTTTTCGTAACACTTGCAGGAAGCACTGGACAAATGTTTGGATGAAGAAAGACGGAGGAGCAAGGAGGCTCTGGCAGCTGCTGCAAAGGTACCCCTTGTTAATTAGTAGACATGCAATATGGATTCCACGTATGTCATCAGAAATGCCAAATTCAGATACTCACTTTTGTTTCATGACTAAATTTACCAAGCTCTGTGTTCTCACCTATGTTTAGAAGAAGCTTGTTCTACTGAAAATGAACAAAATTGCTGTATCACATGACTTGATACGGAGATGTAACTTCCTTTTCTTGGACAATAGCCTCTGAATTGTTTATAACAGGAAGTCACAATATTGCAGTTCAGTTGTTGCTGTTCCCTAAATATCTGCTTTTGTGGTCTTTCAATGTCAGTGCATCTTGATTTGAAGAGCTGGGTAGCAGGGTCAACTGAAGATCTTAATAAGACAGCTAGCATCATGTCTTATTTAACTTTCATTGAATATGGTCATTTTCAATGAGAAGAGAACTACTTTTAAAATCATACACAAACAAGGACATTTTAACAGGTTTGGAATTATTTTATATAAGCTGATGTTTGACTAAAAGTGACTATTCAGTTTTTAAATATGGTTCCTCCTGTCTATTTCATTATGAAGTGAATTGGTTTTGGGACAATTATTTTATAAATGTTAAACTAGAATTAGTTTCTAATATTGATGAAAAATCCAGTACATAAGTTCAATTGCATGTAATGATCTGGGGCAGCTAGTGATATGTATTACCTAGCACAGTTCAGCAGGCTATATTATAATTTTCTGTATGGTATTTTTGTGTAGTATATGAACACCGGCTGAGCACCTCACTGAATAACAGTCAATGGTACAACAGAGAGTTCTTATATGGTTGATATGTACAGGAAAATTTGTGTATTATAAAACATCCTATTTTATTATAAATTATTAAATTTTTTAACTATCTAAGTAGAAAATCAAGTCCCAGTGAATTGCAAGAAACAGCTTTAGTTGGAAGTGTAGGTATCTGATGAATACAGTATTTTTTGCTTTTTATGACTTGATTTGACCAGTTCCTTATCACCTCCAAGGGGCATAGGAATGACCTATAAGCTTATTAAAACTGAGGGGTTTGTGAGTAAGGTTTGTCAGGCCATGTTTGCCTATTTTGAACTTCAGTTTGCCATTGTTTATTTGTAGATATTACGCAGTGGTTGTCTTGTTGATAAATATATTTGTGTGGCTACACGTGTGGAGCTGTTGGCTTCAAATTCTCAGTGATTGCAGATAATGGTTTAATATAATGATTGGGGGAAAAAATAAAACAGTACTTTTTGCAGCATGGCTAAGGAGCTTTGGGAAGGGAGACACATTTGTTTTAACTATATATTGGCTAATTTTCTGCAGAAAATGCTCAGACTGTTTTTGCACTTCAGATATTTGTAGATAAGAGCAGGAATATCCCTTACATGGGAATATCAAGGGAGGCCCATGATGTGCCTACTCTTGCATGGGTTTTGCTGCATTTTTTTTGTGTGTGTTAAGGAAACTAGTTATGAATTCCTGTGTTTGCAGTAGGTGGGAATTTCAGATCCTTACCTGTAGCTTCCTTTTCCTTTCTGTACCTACACAAGTCATTGCCCAGAGGTAATACCTGCTTGGTAGCACCTTAAGACAAATTGAACCTCATAGTTCAGAAGTGAAAATACTCACATTCCATATCTTGTCAGCTCATAGACCTCATTAGAAGAAGGTGATAAATGTGAGTTAGGCATTCAAGTTGGGTGTGCTGTCATCTAATTGTGCCTGATCTGTTTCACAGGCTGAGAAAGAAGTAGTGCAGGAAGCTGTTCTGAAAGCAGTGGAGGAGGAGAGGAGAAATATGGAGAAGATTCATGCAGAAGAAAGAAAACTGTGGGAAGCAGAATGTGATAGTCATAAAGAGAAGATTGCTCAGGCTGTTTCAGAAGCCATGCAAGAGCAAAGAAAACAGAATCAGGTTTGTGTGTTTTACCCTTCCATGTACCTGCTTTGTATATTTTTGGTTTTTCTTTTGAATGTCTTCAGTTGTTGTGGTAGATTTTCCTGTGACATCTGTCACTCAGTTGATATTTGCAATGCACAGCAAGCTGTTTATCTTCACCTAAACTGTGTATATGGAGAGAGGCTGGCACGTACAGAACAAAATTCCTGTGACCTTCCCAGGTACATAGAAATTATATAAATCATGCCTGGTTTTGTCCTCTGACTTCAAAAGGAGCCCAGGACAAGCAGCTCAGAGAGTGGCATTTATGCTGTAAGCAGTTTAGGTTACTTCCATACCTGTGGAAGACTAAAGATGTTACATTTGTTCCTTGTAGAACATGTACAAAATAAAGAGCGGGTTATAAAAACTGGAAGCTTCAATCAGTAATGAACCAGAAATGTTTCAAGAGTTAATCATTAGAGAGGTGCTTCTATAATGATAATTGTATGTCACTTAACACAAATGGAGAGGGACATTCCCAACAGTGCTTTTAGCAATTCTAGGATCTACAAATTAAATATGTTATAATAGCAGTTAAATTACTCTTCCAAAAGTTGAATTTTGTTGTCTATGATGCTGGAAATATTTGGAGGAACAGCCTGTGAATTCACTGATTTCTTGGTGACATATTCAAATATTATTGTCTTCAGAATCTTAAGGAGTAGATATTTCATTGGTGTGTTGGAATTTGATATTGCTGTATTTTTTTGCGTGCTGCATAAGAAAAAAAGAAAAATAAAACTTGAGAATTTGAAGTAAAATACAAGTAAAAATGAAGTACTCTTTGGAAACAGGCATCGTTTCCCTTTCCAGCGTTAAACAAAATTAATAATCTCATACCTAATCAGCTACAAAAAAAGTTTTGATGCTATGCCATCATCATACTCTCTATTGCTTACATTCCTAATGTAAATAGAATGATTTAATTTTTTATGTCTTCTTTACTTCTTTTACACGTAAAGGCATCAAATATTGAAATGTCAGTTTTCAAGCCTTTCAGTGAGCCTTCAGGAATTCAAATTCTTCTTCAGAACAGAAAGATGAACAGCTGAGTTCAAAGCTAAATTCAAGCTGAGGACAACTGCTTGGGCTTTAGTTAGATACAAATCATTCAGACTGTCCAGAACGAGAACTGGTGCCAGTGGTGCAGAGAATCACTTCATTGCAGGGAGAGCGATAAAGTATTTGCTTACTGCTGTAAAGACAGCAATTTTATAGCTTGTGGAACATGAAGAGATTAATAGGAGGAGGACAATGGTAACGAAGTTTGAGAAGGGTTTCGATGAATCCTAAAGATTTTTGGTGAAGGAGTCCCATGGCTGGGTGCTGGAGTTCAGCCAGGGTTCTGTATTTATGGATTTGGGGAGCACTGGGTGTCCCAGGGGTGGGAGAGACGTGGACTAAGCTGGGACAGTGACTTGGGGTGGGTGGGTTTGCCTTCCCTGTGCAGGGTACTGTAGACTCTCTAGTGGTTGATGTTGCCTTTGAAGTTGTCACAAGACAGGATGACATTAGAAGTAGTTTAATATTGATGGCTATGTTCTTTGATAATGTCTTAAATGCACTGCCTTGTCAGTGCTTCCCCGAGGTAGCAATTCAGGCCTCCCCAAGGGACAGGGTTTTCCACTCAAGCTTCTTTTTGATCAAATAGTTCCTAGTGTGGAAGTACCGAGTGATGTCCTTGTTGTGATGGTGAGCAGCACTGAGGTGTTGGAGACTCTTGTGATTAATTCTGCGGTAAATATCTTGCACTTTATGTAGTCCTTTAGTAGTGTCATTAGTTAATTCCATTTCTTTTAATACCAAACAACTCTGACAACTTTTGTTGTAACAGGAATAATTTCTCTTATTCAGTTATAAGATGATTATTTCTCCTTCATGTCAGGTTCATTTTTCAAATACCTAATCTATTTTTAATTAAAGAAAAACACAGATTTTTCTTGAGATTTCCAAAATTCTATCACATATATGCGTGGTACATATGAAGTTACACTCTTTATTCTCTAATTAATGAGTACAAATTCCCTGGGGAGGATGGACTTTCATGGAGAAATTGGTTTCTTGGAGAAATTTTCCCTTTTTCCTATGCCAAGAACTTGCATATCTCCTTTAGGCCATTGCAATTATAAGCATACACCAACTACTAAAATTTTCTGTCAATGAAAGAAGTCCTGCAGATCTGATGTGCCAAATGATACCTTCTAAGTTGTGTCAGATACAACTTTGGTTTAGCAGTGAAAAACACTTGGGCCTACAGGGACTTTGTGTGTGGGCATTAATTTTTTCTGTGTAGAGCCTTTCACACAGAGCTGTTTCTTATTTATGTTTTGTTTTCTATAAAATTTGTCTTACAAGAGCTATAACTGCACTCTTGACTGTCTTGCAGTAATTGTTTAGACAACGTGTCAACTCAGCTCTGCAATGGCCCAAAGTCAAACACAGAGGCTAACATTTTAGACAATGAATGTAAAAAATCCTAGAATAAAATTTTATTATGCTGTGAATTATTTCAAAGAGATTTGCTTTATTGATTTGAACTAGAACAAAGAAATTAAGCATATTATTAGAGAGAAGTTTTCCTTCACTAGTGCTGCAAGTCTGCAAAATGGGAAGATCACAAAGGGTCAGTGTAGTCTTCTGCCAATATGTGAGGCAGAATGGCTTACAGTCAAAGTGCCCACAGTTAACTCTGGGAATAATTAATGGAAAAAATCAAAACCATTGAAAATTTTACTATTTTCTTCAAGATGCAAACCCACAGAGAAAAAGGCATTTTCATGTGCATGGGGCAAGAGTTGATAAAATAAAAGACGTATTTTAAAATCTGTAGCACGACTGTGCATCTGTAAAATATTTAAATTATGAAAATGAGGGAAAATAAATTTCTTTGTCATAGTGGAATTAATTTGTTGGCTTCTCCTTTACCTTCTAGACCAGAGAAACATGATTAGGAATTCTGATTTGTTGGTTTAAAAGAGTAATTTACTCTCCATTAATTTTCTTCATTAAAATAAAATACGTTGGGTTTTCTCACCAGTTTTTAAACACGTGCACTGGAAGTTACATGGCTATATATGAGACAGCAAATGGAAAAAAAACATTAAAGTATGGTCATTAACATTTCATTGGTCAGGCAATTTTAGCAGAAGAACAACAAAAGTTTGAGGATCACACTTGTGCTGAATCAGGTGGTGAAATTTCCCTTCAGCACCTGTATAATTTGTTTAAAAGAAGAAAAGATGAGTGTTTCATTTGCAGGGATGATACAGGTATTGTTTAGGACATTTTTGGTGGTGGTGTTGCAGAGTGGCCAGGAAGGAGACCCATAGGGGATGCAAATCTTGAAGCTTTATGCAGATGCCTTCTACTTGAAAGATATTCATGCTTGACAAAAATTTGTCCTAAAAAAAAAATGTTTGTCCTTAGTCAAATAGTTGTCAGGTCTGCAGATAAGGAAATGCTACTTCCATTTAAGATTTATGGTACTAATTTAGCATTGCCAGAGAAAAACCTGGAGACCTAGAGAGAGTTTAATAAACAAACCATGATTAATATCAAATATTTTGTTACCAAATACGACTCAGCAGAGTAAAGATAAACTTACAATGAAAGTAGGAACTAAGACATACTGAGTTAATATTTCAACTTGACGGAGCAACCTTGACGTTCCCCCTTCTTTTTTTTTTTTCTTTAAGAAATTAAAGGATTACAGACAGTAACATGAATATTGCAGGGGTTTTCTTGAATGAAAGCTTTTAATGAAAGCTTTGACTGTTCCAATGACTTGAGGTCTTTACTTAGAGATACGGTATTTGTACCATAATACCTTAATATTTTAATACCTTAAAATAAAGGTATTATTTTTTGAAGCCTTATTACTCTGAAGGGTAAATGAGATATTTTACATCACCAGGGAAATGGTAAAAATTTTTTAGAGCACTCTCTTGAGGCTGTGAGGTATTAGAAGTCCAGATGACTTTCATTTTGGTTGAGACTGGTAGCATCTTTGGATTTTATAACTGTGTTATTCAGGTGCTTCATGCCTTTATTAGATTTTTTGTTGTTTTGTTTTGTTTTTTTTTTTAAATTTAGAAGAGCATTCTCAGTTTGGGGGAAGAGCAGGCTTGCCTTTTAAATCAGGAAGCTCTCCTTGAAAAAAACGAGTAGTCTTTTGATTAGAGATAATGCTCATTTGCACAGGAACCTCGTGATCCTTTTCCAACACATTGAAAAGTCATCATAGATTAGGAACTCATCTGTTCAGCAGACTAGATGTAGCCTGGCATGTCTCCAGTATTTTCTTTTCTATTCTTCATACATTGTCTGACGTTTTTTACAGTGGTATCTGCCCTGCAAGGGGAGTTTAATGTCTGGTAGTTGTCAGTGTTGAGAGGAATACCTGATGAAATTCCTCCAGTAGATTTTTTTTTTCCTAGAACACTTATTTGAATAAAAAGTGGATATCCTCTAGATAAGGAGAAAGTATAACAGGTACTTTGGCTGAGGCAGAAGCTTTTTACCCCAGAATTCAAAACTGCAGTGAAGCTCCTGGGGTACAACTCTAAACTGAAAAAAAATGGACAATTCTCTCTATCGGCACCTTCTTTATGTTTATTTTTACTCATTGAAAAAACTGAAACCCAGAAATTCTTTGGGTATATAGGATGATGATATCCATACAATTTTGAATAAAGGCTGCTATATTAAATTCATAATTAGTGGGCAATGCAGATTAGCTCCTGTAACTATAATGCAGAGCTCTCTGCATGGCAGTTGTTATCATTTTACAGAGCCAAATACTCAGCTACATAAAGCAGCTGAAATCCATGGTGGTGTGGGAGAGAATTAGCAAAAGAAACTGAGAGAATTTATGCACCACTATTGCTGTTTTAAAATAAATTCATTAAAAGTAAAATGAAAGCTGGCAGCTGCAGGGTGAGCCCTGGAAAGTTAAGTCCGTCTCATAGCTTGAAATAAATAATTCTACTAAGGCATTTGAAGCAAAGAATCACCTTTGTCATTTCCTGAAGGCTTAAATTTAAGATACTGTATATAATCTAGTGTAGTTTACCCTAATTCTCCAGGGAAAAAGAGACAGACTTCATCACTGCCATAATCCACACAGCAGATCCATTAGAGACTCAAGTGTTCTGAAGGCTGCAAATATTTAGGAAAGAAATAAAAAAAAGAACCTTTAATTTATTAAAAGAACTAACATAAACTCTGCTTCCTCTTGGACATGAGCAAAAGCACTAAGGCAAAATTATCTTACCAATGGGAAAGTATTTCAGGAAAACTGAGGCCGTGGTGTCTCATTCAGCCAAGCCACAACTGAGATATACTGAGATATACAAAGAAAAAATATTTTTGCAAGAAAAGTTAACTAAAAGGCTTATGAAAAAAAAAGTTAACTTTCCAGTGGTCTTTGCTGAGTAAATCTTTAAGAATTAATTAAGAATTAAAGACAATTGAGTATGTTCACACTTCTGAAAGTTCATGTGGTGGTGTTCTTAGCAGAACAATAAATTTGTAATTTATGGTCTTAGAAAGCATTAATACAATTTTATTGACAAAGAATGTAGATAGTTCAAAAAATAATTTATTCTTTAAACAGTGTTTAACGACTTTCCATGGATTTATGAATAACGGCATATGCCATTGCTTGGAAACTAAAAGAAAAATGTTAGTGAATGGCTCCTTATCTGCTACATTATCAAAACTTTTTCGGTTTTCATGCTCATCTACTTGAGGGGGTGCTTCTGTTGGTAGTTTGGCAAGCCTGAATGAATTAGGTATCGAAATTCTCAAGGATTTCCACACTTAGCCTTGTGTAAGGGAATAACAGATATGTAAATGAAAACATGAAGCCATTGCCTTTGTACCTAAGGAAATGTCTTTTGTTTCTTTTCTACAAGTGCTAAACTTAGCTGTTAAATTTCTGTTAAAAATTACTGTTTGTCTAAATATTTTTCCCCGCTACCCTGCATTTGAGAAGGTTGTAAGGACTAAGAAGGAAAAAAGGTTTTCTAAAAGGTTATTTCCCACTCTAGCTTTCAGTCAGATTTATTAGCTATTAAATGGCCCTTTCTTAGTCCTGTAATCTGTAAAAACCACTTCACTTTTTCTCATGCATCAAATGAGTAGGTATGGAAGGAATTTTTTGGTGGATAGTATAAGGGGCAAAAAAGGAAATATATGGGGATTATACATTTGTCTTTTCATTGTCCAATAAATTTGTTCTGTGCAATATTGCCTCTTGTTTCATATCAAATTTGGAAGCCTAACTCACTTTTTCCTCCATGGCCCCTTTGTGAGCTATTTCTCTATAAACCGAAAACCCTGATAAATCTCTGTGATGTCACTTTATGAATGCATCACTATCACTCAAAGGTTTCTTAGTCTTTCTTTTTGTCCTTTCCCACTTCCTAAATACTTTCTGCACCTTCAAGACTAACCCTGTTGCTTGTTACTCTGGACTGTATCATGGTGTTCTTTCAGATCTAATTGTAAATATAATTTTTTGTTTACAAGGTGCATTTGGCATCATATCTGTAGGAGAAAAAATATTGTGTCTAACAACATAGGTACAATCTTCATGCAAGATCCCACTTTTCCTTTATTAATGCTTTTTTCTTTCTTCTCCTTTGAAAATACTGCCGTAATTATTGTTATAACTTTCCAGCCCTTTGCTCCATCACTCTTTCTCTGTTAAATAGGCTATAAGCTGCTTTTTGCCTCTGTTTCAGAGTTTGCTGTTATCTCTTTTTCATCATTAATCACTCTATTTATAGTATTTGTTACCAGAAGATCAACTTTTACCTATATTGGCATTGCTTGCCCTTCCTCTATGATGTTTTGTTTGTTTTTTTTTTTTTTACTTGGGAGGATTTTAACATGACACAATATTAATTTAATTTCCTTAAAATTTAATTTCTTTATCCTCAAAGCTCTTTGTGTCTATGATATACAGAGCTTTGAGAGCATTTCCAGTTCAGGGAATACAAGCTATTATGTTTATCAGTCTCTCTTTGTCCATTTGTTATTTTTTTCTTTTTTCACAAGGGTTGCAGAGTGCTATGGAGGAGTCAGAGTTTGAAATACTCCATTTATTCTGTTTCTGAAATACTCAGCAAAATGCCATATTCATTAATGTAATTTCAGAAATAACTTTTTTAGACTCTGCAGGATTTTGATTGGGTGGGACAGTCCTAATCTTTGGAAGAAAAATGGGTTTTCAGCAACAGGCTTGGACTGTTCTAACATTGTTCTTTATGTTCAATATCTTATGGATTCATACAAGAAGTTGTTGGGTTTTTTCCTCTATATCCCGACTCCTACCTAAATAGTCTGATGATAATATGGTAACACACAATGTGCTGAAGAACCTGGTCTTCAAAGGACCTCTTCTCCTATTTCTGTTGCCTTTATTGTTCAGCTTGCAGTGGGAGTGTGTGCTTACATTTCTCTCAAGAAGGTAGCAAACCATTATTTTCAGTTTTACTCTCTTCTTGTTTTTCCACTGTCTTGCAGAAACATTGTTGTGGCCAGTGTTTATGGAGACACATTAAAAGAAAAGGTTGTGTAATCTTGAATGTGTGAGGAAGGACACAGCTCAGTAGCACCAAGTGGAAAGAGATCCCTGCCACTAGATGAGTTTATTTTTAATATGCTTGCAGAGTCTGGAAAAGAAATAGTTCACTGCATACAGACTTTAACTGTGTCTGACTTCAGAAGGAGATTGTAGTAGTTTATAACCACAGACATTATAATTTGAGGGTTACTATTTTCTGAAAAACCACTAACATTGCAGTCTGTGGTTGCATTTCCTAGATAAAGTTTAGTACTGCCACCTGATCCTTGAGTGGAAACAAAAGAATTTTCCTATAAAACTTTAAAGCAACATATGGCTTGCTTTATTTTATAAACACTGTCTGGAGTTCTCTGGTGTATCGAGTACACTGCTTTTTCTTTCTGTCTTCCTACAGTTTTATATGTTGTGATTGTGTGGTTGTCATTTCTAATACATGGTTGACTGTGATATGTCAATTGAGTATTTGAATAACTGTATTTTATTTTTGATTAGGTATTCTTATCTTCTAACTGGTGTCATGTCAAGCACATGTATGTCATGTAAAGAAGCTAACTTTGTGATTCTAATTTGGTACTCCAGCCACTGATCAAATATGTAAAAAAAATAAAGGGAGGAGTGAGAAGAATTGCGCCTCAAGTGCCATTTTGTGGAGTGTCCTTCCTCAGCTTCTTATGGGAAACTGGGTTTTCCCATTGTCTTGACTCTATTAAAATAGCACTAAGAGGCTCAAATAACACTCTACCCTTAGTAGTTAAAGATGAAATAAGGGCCAATTTTTACCTTTGCATCCAAAATCTAAGTTAGGATAAAATCCAAAGGTAGATATAGCTTAAGAGGAAAGAGCAAAGAGGTGAAGGAAAAGTAAATACATGCTGAGAAAATGTACCTGCTGCTAAGGCTTTGTTCAACAGTAATAGGTAATATCTGAATTTAAATACCTTTATATTAGTTGTTAATTTACTCTAATGACAGAAATAGAGCAAAGACAGACAGTGACTGAGTACTTAGAGGAGAGCACTTAGTGGAAGGTCATATAAAAGAAGTGAGGATTCTTGCCACAAAAGGAAAAACTAATATCATTGATTAAGATCAAAAGTACATGGCTGAGTTGACTGAGGAAATACTGTGCAGTGATTGCTCTTTGAAGACTTCTGAGAACTGAATGAAAGGGATAAAAGAGTTTTCTTTCTGTTCACTGATGTCACAGCAAAGCTGTCTTTTGATAGTCTCAGGTGTCGTTGTTTCACAGGACTCTATGTTTGTCCATTTTGAACTGCAGGTACAGTACAAACCAAATCAGCCAGTTCAGGAGCGTTGTCAGGGCTTGTAGGGCCTGGTTTTTAAAACATATCCTGGGAAGAAAGCTATGTGTTTTATGGAGCTGTTTCATTTCTCCTGAATCTAGTGAGGAGGATAACATTCAAACTCAGATGAGAAACAGGCATTCAGATCTCAGAGAAATGAATCCATGGGATTCATCCTAGGGTATGGTTGGTGAATAATCAGAAAAAAAACCCAACAAATCAAAAGTGTTGTGGACAACTGCCAGCAGTCTGGTAAATCCAAATGTTGGGATGAAGCCCACTAAAGCAGGAGTCTTTTTCTGCAGTCACATGAGATTGTCCAGTCTGATGGCTACAGGATCTGTCTGGTGACAGTAACTGTTGAGATGATTTTCAGATGGTAACTGGAGGTGATCAGTGTCTGAAACAGAGAAATGTTTATACATTGGGAAGATATATCAGCACTTAATTTGGTTAACTGGAATGTGGTAGATGAATCACAGAATCACTTATGTTAGAAAAGACCCTTGAGTCCCTCTGTTACCTCACACTGCCAAGGCCACCACTAACCCATGTCCCCAGGTGCCACACCTCCACATCTTTTCAATACCTCCAGGGATGGTGATTTAACCACATCCCTGGGGGCTTGTGCCAACACCAGTGGAAATGAAAAATAATTCTTCCCAATTTTATTTTTTCTGTTTTAATGCCAGTGTAATAAACTAGTGCTCCATAAAGATATTGCTAGTGGTTTTTGCTTTCTTGCATTTTATTAATAGACTTGTAGAATTTAATTGTGTTTTTATTTGGACTTTATAGCCCAGATATTTATTCGGACTATGTAGTGTTTCAAGTATTGTATCAAAGATACTCAACATACTTTAATTGATAGTAAGTATTTTATGAGTGTAAAATTTTCTACATATTAAGATATAGCAGTTTATCAGTTCCGTAATTTGTTTTGAAGAATTTAATGGGCTAGATTATGGGATTTTTTCTGTTCAAACACAGGACAGTATTTTGGGACCTTTTGACAAATTAAACTGGCATGAGAATATAATTACAAGAACAGCATGTTTCTGTAATATGTAATTTTCTGCCACTTTTTCTGTTAGTCTTGCCAGAGTTCTGTAGTGAAAGAAACCTTTTTCTCAAGATTTTTCTTTGGTAAACTGAATTAAAATAGAAAAAAAATCATAATCACTTTTCACAACTATGATTTTCATATGTACTGCTTTCCAGAACAGTGGGGACTACATAGTTACACATTTTAAATTTGGGATTTTAGACTTTTTTCTGCTATAAAAATAGCAAAAGTGTAGTTTTGCAGAAACTATTCAGTTTTGGCTGAAATAGAGCAAACAACTAAAGGTAAGAAAAAGAGCTTTCTTTTTCAGTTGAATAACTTCCACTGAAGGGAATTTAAAAAAAAAAAAAGGAGTTTGATCCAATTTAGTGGATTCTTCATTTTGTACACTAACAGCATCTTGTAAAATGCCACTCTTAACTATACAGATGAATTACGCAACTTCATAAATATCTTCTACTTCCAAAACCTTAGAATTCCACCTGTCCTCCAGTCAACCTTCCCCACTCCCACAAATCCAAGTTGTAAATACGTATCATAAAATGTCTGTATTGCTCTGCAGTCAAGCAAACCTGTAAACAAATCTGCGGGTAACACAGTGTTATGTCTAACCAGTGAGGAGGAATAAGAAATCCATTTTTCTTTACCTTTGATTTTCTAAAAGTCTTGATTGAAAAAAAAAACCCATAAATCATGTACGTGAATAAATACACTAGAAATCATGTTGTGTTCCTTTTTGAACCACCATTAACAATGTCATTACTTATTCCATGAATGGCTTTGGGAAGCTGGGACTTCAGTTTTGGGACAGTGACTTTAGCCCAGCAATTTGTTTCCTTAACCAAATACTGCAGGTGATAGAGATGTTTTAAGAAGTGGTTCCTGGCTTTCTCTACTGTGATGCATTTGATGTAGGGTAATGCTAATTTGGAAGGATGGATGGGTGAGTATCTTTTGCTGCTTTTTTACTGCTGCGTGCAGAATGTCCCTGGCAATTCCCAAACTTTGGAAGCAAATTACAAATTTTGACAAGTTTTTATATAAGTTTACAAAAAGCTTTGATAATTTGTATCACAGTATAGAAGCAGACTTTTGTGGTGTGGGAATAGATCAGAGCTGCATCAGGGGAGGTTTAGACTGGACATTGTGAAGCTCTTCTTTGCAACAGGGTGGTCAGACACTGGGAGAGGCTTCCAGAAAGGTGGTTGATGCCCTAAGACTGTCAGTGTTTCAGGGGCTTCTGGAGAATCCCTTAAAAATGTGCTTTAATTCTTGGGCAGCCCTGTAGGGCTCAGGCAGCTGGAGCAGATGATCTCGTAGGTCTCTTCCAACAGAAGTTGTCTGGCCTGGTAACAGCAATGGGTACATCCCTGCCATCCCTGCTCCTGGTGGAAAGTAAAACCTGCGTTGCTTTATTTTCTTCTGCTCTCAGGGAACATTGTATTTCTATTAACACAGCTTTGAAGTGATTATTTCTCTCTGTTTTTCTCTCTTATTTTGCCATTTTGTGCTAAATTTACAGCTTTTTTATATAAAGATACTGCATATATTTAGGATAACTATTATTGAGAAAAGAGCGTAGAGGTGATAAAAATTTAGCAGGAGGAAAGGAGATGACCTTTATCACATTTGTGAAATATTTTTTTTCACATACACTTACTTTTCTTTTGGAAAGGAAATTGTCAAGGAAGCATTAATGGAGGAGCAGAAACGAAGTGAAAAGGCAATTGAAGAAGCAGTGAAAAGGACGAGAGAAGAACTGATGGAATATATTAAAGAGCAGAAGAGGGTGAGTTACCGGTGGATAATGGGTTTCGTCATGAAGTGAGAAATTGGCAAAGTTTATTAAACCTCAAACCTGTCTTAAAATGCACAGGAAGACAGAATCGGGAGTTAGGTCTTCAGATCTTTCATTCGTTTATTCAAACAATTTGTTATTATGATATATTTCTTCATATGTATTTATAGACTTTTAAGTACATCACAAGCTGAAAAGCAGAAATTAATAGTTCAGTTAAAATTTATAGCATTTCTTATTACATAAAGTAACATAAAGGTGGGGCATAAATGCAGTCTGTCAAATTTAAGTTGTGATCTGAGTTCAGATCATAGAAAGCATTTCAGTATAAATAACAGGTGCTATTTTATGTTCACAAATGAACTTTATTGTGCACTTTGTATGCACACAAAGGTCATTAATTTTTTCCTCTCAACTCATATTATCTAAGAACCTGAAAATGTACTGGTATTTTATTAAGCATGATTTATAGTCAGTGCATTGGTCATGTTATGAAATGTTGCAATGTTCTGAAAGTTGTTTTCAGTTGTTCTATTAATGCTATATCCTGGCAGTTTAATGCTTGTGTATAAAGAGTAAAATGTAGCTCAAGGGACTTTGATTCGCTTTCAGTAGGAGGAGAAAAAAATAACACACTTCTCCCCTTTGAAGCTCTTTATAAAAACATAAACAAAAAATATTTTTCAAAAACCTCTTTCATATGGCAGTAGCAGCCCAAGATCAAATTTCAGTACTCTCAATAAACAAAATCACTCAGCTTGAATCTAATGGGTAATGTTGTCCTGAAAGGGTAGAAATAATGAGCTTGGCCTCTGCCTCTATCTTCCCTGCTTTTATGGGTTAAATAATAGTATGGGAAATAGGATTTACCTTCAGAAGTTTCCCTCTGTTACTTGTTAAGATTGCAGTTGGGTGAGCTCCTTCCATTATTCTGTGTGTGGAGAAATTTCCTTTTAGCAGGATTTGTTTGATTTGGAAAGATGATTTAAACAGAATCCAGTGCAAAACATGATCCATAAGGATGTTTGAGCATATCTGTAGTCAGTTGTTTACAAAGGATAAGCTGTGGGGAAGGTAAAAGTAGGTCTACTATTAAAGTAACTTCTGTCGTAAATAAATGGGTCAACAAGGCCTTCAGTGCAGATATATGTGAAAATATCATCTTCAAAGAAACAAAATCCTCTTTTGGTTCATCTAGTAGGAGCATAAAAGCCTTTCATTTCATAGAGCATATTCAAATATTTCAGTCAATCTTTTTCTCTTTTTGATCAGTTAAAACATATCCATTAATTTAAAAAAAACAATACATAAGGACAGCTAGATTTTTCTGGCATAAGATTTATAAAGACTGCCTGTATTCAAGTTGGAAGTGAAAGATTAGTTTAACTCCAAATCATGCAGCATAATAGCTTTTATATGATTACCTAAGAGGTAGAGGAAATGAACCTTGGTCAAAGCTCATGCACCTGTAAGAGTAATAAATATACTTTATGGACTGTGCTAAAAAAGTAGCTGGTTATGGAAGGAATTCCTAGAAAGAACTCGGGGAAAATGCCTTGTCTAGGATTCGGAGAGGTTTTTTTTTCTCTGAGTGACAAGGGCATCCCAGGTATAAACTTGCAAAGGTAGTAGTGGACACTCTGTGTCGTCATTGTTTTGAAAATCAGTTTGTAGAACCCTTCAAACCATGGGCACAGCAGTATTTGTACTTGGTTGGCAGGGGATTATTTGGATTAGTAGAAAGTTGTTTAACAAAAAGCAACAATATCATCATGCTGAAATGCTGGCAAGAACAAACGCAACTTCCTCTGTATTGAAGCCAAAAAAGCCACCAAAGCTAGCAGAGCTTTGCCCTTGTCCTTTGCTTACACTTTGTCTCCTTTCACTGGGCCAAGATGTGAAGAAAAGGAGGTGCTGCCTGCACTTGATGGTCCATGAAGCTGTAGAGTGAAAGACAAGAATGGCTTTAAAGTAGTAAGGTGAATTTTCAGAATCTGCTGGTCTGAGAGAAGCCAAGCCAGCTGACTCACAGGAGTAATGCTTCATTTCTGAACAGAAAACAAGCTTGAAAATAAATGGTAAAATAGCAGATAAGCAGTATCTGAATAAAATAATATCAGTATTGGAGTATATTTATGTCCTTGCTTCTTAATCTTATTTTGAGGCTGTGTGTGGGCCTTTTCTTTGCCTTCCTAATATGGACCTACAGATTTTGTGCAGTTGAGTGTAGCTCCTACTGTTCTATGAAGACAATTCCTGAAATATAATTACATTTTCTATGACTGGCTGAGATGAATTTTTTTTAATTAATTTGCAGATAGAATGTAAAAGAACCAACCAAACTTAATAAAAAAAGTTTTTAAATAACTGAATGAAAACACTGAAAGCTGTGTAATACTGACTTAAGCAAGCATGTCTGTTTGTCAGGGGACATCTATACAGACCAGAATGTCACCCAGAGAGTTCTGGTGGAGTTTTATATTTCCAGGTGTCTCATAAAAGATCTAATGATCAAGGCAATTAATTGGTCACTACTGTACTTCAAACTGTTTCCAATAATTTGTTGTTAGAAAGGTCAGGAAATTCTTTGCTCTGCTTCTTATTTTTTCATACTTGGACAGTGTTCTAGCTTCTTGAACATAGTCTGCAAATGTGCACCTTTTGTTTAAGCATTGTTAATTCTAAAATCACATAACTGTTTGGAAGTCTTGTAGAATAGAGGTCTACAAAAGTATTCTGTTATAATATTCAGGTATTTTGTCTGTGCTACAGGTTGCAAGTTGTTTATAAATGTCATAGTTCAGTAATTTACTGACTATTCATTGCAATTGAATGCTTAAAAATATTAATTCAATATGTTTCATTTATTTATTACATATTTAAAGCAAACAAAAAAACAGTGATCTAGTATTATTGTGCCTACTATTTATGTACTTTTTAATTTTTGTGACCATTAGCTGTACAGAGATAAAAATTAATTCTTGAAGGTGGTATAGAAAGGAGAGAGTAAGTCAGAAGAGAAAAAGTTTTCTACCAAATAAATCTTGTGCTGAATAGGTTACTTAAAGAAATTTTCTAAATTACAGAGATTCACTTCATGACATGAGTAGCCAGCCAAAAAGCAAATTTTAATTTTTCCTACTTATATTGACCTTCATCTCCTCTCAGGAAAATTTACTGCTTGCTTTCTGACAGCAAAGCTGAGGATATTAATCAGTCACCTTTTGTCTGCTAATTGTGCACAGCTCTCGTTGGTTTTAAAGGGCATATTTTGGCCTGTCAGGGAAGAACTATGTGTTAGGGCTTGAGTAATCACTGGAATGACAGATTTGTTTTTAATGCAGCCCCTATTTCCCTGGAAGTCAGACACTTGTCATAAATGCACTCCCATCCCGATTTAAGGCTCGGATTCTGGGAGCAGAGATGTCACCATTATAACAAAACTCGCTGTACTACTGTGTGTTCCCACATGATTTGTGCAGCTGTGCCTCATAACCTTTAGAAGAAAACAGAACTAAACATTTCTCTGACTAATGTTTACCAAAATACTGCAGAATTGAGAATAGCCAAAGAGATACTTTTGGGGGTTTTGTATTTAACAGATCTTTTTTTCTGATATTACAGAAACTAAGGACCTATTTCAACCACAGTATTTATATTTAAGAATCACTAACAAGCTGGTATAAGCCGTGTCTATCTTACAGGAAAATGAAAAAAAAAAAAAAAAAGCCAACTAGTTTCTGTTCTGATTTTGCGTGGAGGAATTACCCCTTTACTTTGGTAATAATACAGATGCTTATGGAAAACAGAATTCCAGGCTCATCCCAGGGGTGTGTGGGATGTGCCAGGACAGGCAGCTTGGCTCTTTGCTATGTAACCAGAAGAACCAGAGTTACTTCTGCTCTTTTCTGAAAAAGACTTGTAATATTTGGAAAATACTGTTTTACCCTGATGACACACCTTTATAGAAGGTCAGCTCATCTCAGGCAAGACCAAGTCATACCTTTTCCCACTTTCAGTGGGATTATTCTGCAGTGAAACAAGTATTTACCACTTGAAGAGGGAATTGTGCATTTCATTCTGTGCAGAGATGCAGTGTAGTCACGATGCTTTTTAAGGGAAGAAAAATAGTGATCAAGTTATACCCAAGACAGCAGGACATATCTATGAGTAAATCAGATTAAAACTGCTAATGTCCTCCATGGTTATCCTTGTTTTTCAGGGTTATTTCTAATAATGTACTGTATTTATGGAGTGTATTTTGTATATTATTTTGTCTGAAGGAAGCAAGTAGAACTTTGTTTTTGCCTTTTGAGTAGTTTTCTAACTGATACACTGACTTTTGGGTTTGGTTGTGATACAAAATCCCATTTCAGGGGATTTTTAAGTGGCATGTGTTGCATTTCATAATTAAATGTATTCATACAGATTGATTTATCATGAATGCACTTTCAGAACTTCTTCGGGTTTTTATGTTTGATTTTGTAGTTTAGCAACAAAGCCTATATAAATATATCTTGAAAGCACCTTTACTAATATAGATTGTGGAAGATGATCTGTGTTATAATTGCTATAACCCCTGTTATCTATGTAGACTTGTTTCTTAAAATGTGAAATATTTTCTTTGCAAGTTCCTCATTCATTGATATTTTAAGAGAAGATTTTATGATGAAAACTAATCTCTCATATTTAGTTATTTAAGGTAAAGACTGCAAAAGAACACATGAAGTTCAAGTTTAATTAGATTTATCCACCTTGTTGAGGAGAGGATGCAAATTCCTTTGGGTTTTCAAATTGTCTGAGGAACTGTCTGTAATTCATTCCTGAAGTCTGACCTTATGAGAAGATAGGTCCACCTCTACATAGTTACTGTCTTGTTCATTCATCAGAAACATCACAGAAAATGGTTTAAGTTTTTCTTAAACAAATCTGGCTAAAATTTCTCCCTTTACGTATGAAATGCTGCAGTTGAAATAACATTTCAGTTCTTTACAATATTCACATAAATGCCTTAGTTATCATATAGGTCATATAGTCTTTATAAAGACCTTGTAATTTATAGGCTTTTTTGTAGTAAGAATTAGATCAAACTGATGAGGAAGGTCAGTACAGCAGAAGAGAAGTAGGATGTCTGTCTCATGGCTGAAACTGGCTATGATTGTAAAAAAAGATTTGAAAACAGTATTACCACCAGAAAACACCTTCAAACATCAGTTTAATTGGAAATAACAATGGCTTATTGACCCCTCTTATCAGACAGAAAAAACCCCACATTTTTTCTCGCTATTGATATTTAATTTTCTACTTTCAAAGGTGATATTATCATTGTAGAAAAATCTCTATATGTAATTGGTGTTTCTGCCCCTGAGGAAATGTCACGAGACTGGACCCATTTTCTTCTTACCCATACACCAATCTTCTGCAATTACAGCAACTTTTCATTGCAGTTTGGCTTTCTGTCCAACTAAGAATTGACATAGAGTTTAACTACTGGTTATCTATATTTTGTCTTTCCTGAAATTATTGAATTGGTGGTTTTCTAGACTTTCATTATGTGGGTAACATCTCTATTTAGCTGAGGAATCCCTGACCTTCTGTTGTTGACTGCACCTTTGCTTTCTTCTCTGTGCTTCTATACATGCATGATGGTAGCTCCTTTTATGATAAATCTACTGGCAGTAACCATTGCAATTCAACAAAATCTCCTTTTGAAACATGAATCCTAATGTAGCTTTAAATGCAAGAGCTCACATTCTTCAGGTGCTAATCGCATTTAGATTAGAAATTACTTCTTTTGCTTTATTTATATTGCCTAACTTTTTTCAACTGTGCGCATCCAGTATTTATTTTCTTTTAAGTACATTTGCTCAATTATTTTATTTCTAATAAATTAGATGATAGTTACACAAGTGACATGATGATGAATGGAAATAAAATAAGAAACTTACCTGCCTTTCAGAAATGTACTCCATATGAATGTGAAATGATGTGCTTTGAAAGGCTTCTGAATTACCTACTAATGTCTTGAACAGAAAAGAACTGTTTCCATATAGTACTACATTAACTTCAGTAACTAGACTGGTATTCTAGTTACTGCAGGTTATTACATCTAATATTCAATTTTTTAAAATTTGTGGTTGACTTTATGGTTCCGGCAGGAGTGCTGATGTGAGTCGTGTTGAGGACTGATGTGCTTGCATGGTTAAAAAGTGTTTGATGCAACCATTTTTGGCTCTAACTTAGAAGAATAATAAGGGTTCAGCACTCTGCCCTCTTTCTAATTACTTACTCCAGGGGAGGCACGACAAACACACAAATCTGCTGCTTTCACACCCGAATCATAGAATCACAATGGTTTGGTTTGGAAGGGACCTGGAAGATCATGTTGGGTTCCAACGTGCCCACCATGGGCAGGGACACCTCCCACTAGATGACCCAGGGCACCGTCCAACTGTGCCTTGAACACTTCCAGAGATGGAGCATCTGCAGCTTCTCTGGACAACCTGCTCACCACCCTCTGACTAAAGAAATCCATGAAGTCTGCAGATAGAAGTGAAGGGTTTCTACACAGTGCTGTTGGTTAGGCCATGAATTGACACTTACTGGGTCTCACTTTGTTATTCACATTGAGGAGCTGATTTTAAAGATAAAGCTTGGAATTCACTCAGTTTATTGGGTAGCAGGCTAGAGTATATCTCCTATGCTTCAAGTTAACTTTGTGTGTCAGTGGTGGAACAAGTCCTGTATGAATTCCTGGTGCACTCTTTCCTCTGTCTCCTTGGTAAATTGGCAGCTTCTTCAAATTCCCTACCTGTGGCAGGTAAATTATTTTTAATCTCTGGTTTGAGTCATGGGTACAGTCTACTCTCTGAGTCAGATTAATTCGCAACCCAAATTCCCATCAGGGATCAGTGTCTTAGAGCAGTGTTTATATAAGATACTCCATACATCCCATTAGATCCAGACTGCAATTTTTCCCATATAGAGGACAGTTCCCATGCATCATGAGATATCACAGAAGCTGGGATTAAGATAGGCAGGGCTGACCATGCTCTTCTTGGGCAAGAGATCCCAATTCCTTACCTGGAACAGGGGCTGTATCTTACATTGCATCCCTTACTCTAGATCCATCCACATGGAGAGATTACAGAAGGCTGGAGACTGAGGAGAGAGAGAAGGAAAAACTAATAGTTGGAGCAACACACTCTCACCTTGAACACACTGTTTAGGAAAAGAATGTGGGAATACGAGAGATAACTTAAAGAGATGCTGGCAGGAGGTGTTCCAGTAACAGAGTTCTGATATTAGGAAATCATATCCCTGTGAATAGGAAGGATCCCACCTGAGGAACTTGTGTCAGAAATTGGTGACTTTCATTTGTTGATCCATTCGTGTGAAGTCACTTGCAAGATCATGTATCAAAACCAGGGAATTTAGTTTTGAACTCTTGTAGGTAAAATCTCTTATGCCCTTAGGCAGTTATTATCCGAACTTTGATATGTGTTATTGTTTTGCAAGTGTGCTTGATTTCAAGAGTCAAGCACAGCTTTCTTCTGAAGGTTTATTATTTGAAGACAAGTGCAAGTGGGAGAGGTTATGAAAATCAGTTTCTTTTAAGTTATTAATCTCAAATGAGATATTTTTTTGCCTTTTTTTTAATATAATACTTGCTATATTTTAATATGCCTTAGAACAAAATAGGGTGTCATTACCATTCTTGTTCCTGAATGTTTGGCTTGGCATTTGATGCAAGGCCTCAATTGCAGGCTGACGTGCCAGCAGCTGAAGCTGAAAACAAGACTGCGGTGGGCAAACTCAAGATTTAATTTCAGAAAGAGTGTTTATATTTTCCCTGGGGCCCCATTAATGAGAGTCCAAACCCTAAATGTTACCACCAACACATTTTAACAGACCAGTTTCCCAGTTTTTAAAGTGTGGTGTCACCTTGAGTATTTTTCTTTCAATGTTTTCCCATTCTTCTGACTTTTAAAGAAAAGCAATGAAGTTGTATCATTTTTGGCTGAATTCAGTGTCGTGTTTGGGAAACATATAAGTTCTGTGTAATGCAACAAAGTGGCATTTTAAAATGTTTAATCCTATCTTCTATTTCTGTATCGGCTATTTTAATAACAGCTGTAAGTTACCAGTGCAAAACTTCGTGTTACTGCAGAACACATCACCATCCGGTGTGTCCTAGGGGTCCCCACAGTGATGTCCTGAATCCACCTGATGTCAGGACATCTGTGCCGTGCCCAGGACGAACTTGTGACCAGCAGGTCAGTGCCAAGAGAGACAGTAGTGATGGGGTCACTGAGAGTTCCTTAGCTCAGTTTCCTGCTCCTTCAGCTGGGCTTCTTTTGTGGCTTTAATAGGATTAGAGAAACATTTACATTGAGGCTTTAGGAGCATTTTCACACTGCTCCTTTACCCAACTCAAAGAGCAGTATAAGTCCAAAGGATTAAGCCAGGGATTTATGGGAAGTTGTAGTGTAAGATGAGTTTGGTGCACCTGGCTCTCCTTTTCTCCTCTGTGGATAAGGATCCTGAAGCAGTGTGATGTGTCTGCATGGGATGCAGAAGTGAGTCTGGCATTCCTTCCTGAACTTTTAAGTCTCTATAAGCTTTGAAATTATTGTTTCTAAATATTAAAAGAAAATGATTGTTTCCTGTTCAGGAATATAGTATTTCTGTCAATTGATCCTATCAGGCATTTTTCTTCAGAGGACATTTTGGCATTTTTCTGCCACTTTTCAATAGCGAAACATCATGCATTTAAGAGAATTTTTAATTTCCTGGAAATTATTGTGCTCTGTCTTTAACAAATGGAAAGGAGAAAAAAAAATACAATTCTCTGCCACTTAGTTTCATTGAGATACAAAGGAAATTGTTAAATAACCAAAATTATAATTTTCAAACTCTTTGAGTGATCATTTATGCTGATGAAAGCGATTTAGTTGAAACTACATACATAGCCTATTGTAGGGTTTTTTGCAATTACTTTAGAGAAAAATTGCCAGAGTTTGAAATTCTTTACTTAAGTTAAAACTGTTTCATATATCCTTTTGTGCCTCAGTGTATAAATCTGCAAAGACTGAGATTATGCCTGTACTCTTTAGTCAGGCGACATTCCAGTTGAAACTGAAATCAAGTGGTGTTATTACAGAGAAAATATTGTGCTATCAAAGCCAGAAAGGGAAAAACTAACAGGATGAATTATAACGTTCAGCAATGAGATGACTGGATACTACACTATTTCAAAGCTACTCTCGTGATTGAGATGTATTGTGTTTTTAATCCAATGTGTATCGTCTTAATTACTGTAAGAATAACTTTGGATTTGCTCTGAAAACACATAATTATTCAGCTGGCTCTGTGGATATAGAGTATTCACAGGAATAAAGATTTGCAGTGTACACTGTACTAATGTCACCCAGATCTATCTGTCAGTGGAGAGTGGTGTGGTTTTCTCATCATCAGGTGCTAAAGCAACACCTGAGGTCCTGGGAAAGGCAAGATATGTCATCCAGGGTCCCTCTCTTGTGCAAGCGTTTGATAAGAAAGCAGAGGAGGCTCCTAAATGTCACTGTTGTCCATTAGGAAGCCTGGCTGTGACAGGAGGAAGCGAGGCATCCTTACACACCTCTGGCCCCCTGTAAGTGAGGCTCTCCTGTGTTACTCCTGATTCATCCCTCAGTGTTAGAATTTCATGCTGTACTTCTGGAAATGTGAGAATTGTAACCAGATCATCTGTTTGAAGATTGGTTGTTTTGCATTCTGTATGACTTCCTCAAAATATGCTTTGATATCGAGTAGAGAAAAAAATTTAAAGTTCTTGATTAGATGTGTGGAATTAAGCATTTTTAATGCAACTTGTGACTCTTGTCTATCAGGATTTTCAAGAGACCTTTTGATTAACCAAGAGCAGGTAATTTAAGGGAAAAAAAGAACAAGAACAATAAACCCCAGAAAAATCTATGCATCCATGTATGCAAATAAACATGAACACCCTAATCTTGCTATCCTAGTGAGAAAGTTAGACAGGTCAGCTGAATGTTGAAGGCTAAATATTTAATATTCTATTAGACTGAATAAGTGAATATTTTGAGGAGGAGGAGGAGGAGGAGGAGGAGGAGGACTTTGTCATTCCTATTAAAATAAAGCCTTAATTCATTTGCTGTCTTTCAAATTCATCTATATGCTTGTAACTATATTTGTGTTTCATTGTCATGTCTTAATTCAGAATTTATGAGTATGTACAACTAGGTATTTTTGTAACATAGCAGTTATGAATTTGGTCTTAAGTTAGTGTAATCCACTTTGCTTTGTACTAGATGGAAAATTTAATCAGTTCAATATGATCACTTGGATTAATTAAAGCTAAGAATATCATCTGAAATTTTATTTTCTTAGTCATAGGTCAACTTCTTGGCTCTTTCCAAGTCCCTGTTGTACCATTCTCTTAGCACCAAGGGGATCCTAAAGCGTCTTAGAAAGTTAATGAAGGCCGTGCTCAGCAAAGGCATTTTGGCATGCACCTGCAAGGCTGTCAGACTGCAAAAGAGAAGAGGCAATTGTTCCACTCTGATTGATTTTATTAGGAGTTCCCAGTGCAAAGATCAGAAGTTGGGTTGCTGTCTCTTCCATCCCTAGATTTTTGTGATACCATTTTAATTACACTGGAATTGAGCCCCAAAGAGACAAGGACAGAGTACAAAAGGGCCTTTTCTCCATTGTTTCCATGACACGCGGGGGCAGTTTTTTGGTCTCTGTGTTTGTGTTGAGAAGATCCAGAAATCACACTCGTTTTAATGAGGTGATCTGTAGAATTTCTCTGTCCATGTACCAGGATAAGATAAGCCCAGAGTAATTGCAGAGCCACCACAAAGTCACATTACTTGGCAGATTGTCTTGGCTGTACAGTTTTGAGGGCAAATTATTTTTTTCCCTAGTTCACTGCACTGCACAAATAAAATGAGTAGATAACTTTGTGTATAAGGATGGTTTATTCTGTTCTGAACTGTGTTTTCCTGTAGCTGAGGAATATTCAGAGTTTAGGGTTTGTTTGGGTTTTTTGTGCTGCTTCTCATTTACACCCAAGTCCTTTTATGTGGAGATACTTAAACCTCAGTAGTTTTATCTGCTTACCCTTTTAGCTGGGGAATTATTGGAGACTTTTCATAGTTGTTTATATGTAGGAAAATTCAAGGTATTTTTACCCCAAATCTTGCAGCTTCTTTGCTCTACTTTTCAGGTATGTCTGTTGCTGTTTTTATCCTTCTGCTGAACTCTGATTTAAAAAAAGTAAATGGGAAAGTTGGACTTACCATATGTGTTTTGATGAATCTTTCCTATGATTATTTCCTGCAATTGGATTCCTGCAGCAAAGCCAGTGGGATCAAAATTTGAGACTTAATCGAGTTGTCTACGAAGGTAGAGAAACATGTAAAGAAATAAATTTTCTTACCTACAGCAATAGCAAGATTAGATAGATGAAGCAAAGTGATGTGGTTTCCTGTTTACTTTTCGCATCCAAATCTTTACCCGTGTGTTAGAAATTCAGCAAGATGCTTCAATGACTTATAGTTAATAAATATATATGTTATTTTTCTGCTTTGGCTGCAGGCTACTGACTCATATAATTTGGTCAAGTATATTTTTCCCTCCCTTGCCCTTTCCCTCCACCCCACCCAGCTAAGCAACAGTTTATTCTCTCTTTTTTTAGTAATGTAAAATAAGGTATTGCCAATGTGAAAAACTGCTGTTCTCTTTGCGGATGCACGTTCTGGGTGTTATTATTTCTCTGCAAAGCCTTGACACAAGTTTGCATCTGGAAGAGCAGCAGAATAGCCAGGCAGGTACCCAGAGGAGACTGCTTTGGGGAATACTTCTCACCCTCTGCTGAGAAGTCTCCGCTGGCTGGCAGCTGCAGAAGGGTTTGGAGTTGTGTGGAGCAGAAAGCCTGCAGATAATTGTGTTTTGCTGGTGATTTCTCCCTCCTCCTTTAGAATCTTCCTGCTTGTGGTGTTGTAAGTGATGGCCTGCTGAGAGCCATGGGTACTCAATCTGTGTGTGTTTTGAAACAAGGGGATCTTGTCTTTGAGGACATTGTTGCAGCTGCAGCTTTATGAACTGCTTCGCCCGCAGCTGCCCTGAATTTTGCTGCGGTAGCTTGGCCTCGAATTCCAAACTGAGTTTTCCAGTGAAATATGACTGTCAGTAAAAAACATTATCAAAAGCTTCAATCTTCTCAATACTGAAGAAGTCCAGTAGTAACTGTGGTCTCAAAAATGTCTGTCTGAATAGTAGGGCATTAATTTTGTGTTCCCTAAAGTTTAATGTTTAATTACGTATCCTAATGCATATATATTGCCACAGATTTAATGTTAAATTTATCACAGATTTGCTGCAGGCTGATTTTCCTTGTTTAATTTCTTTGTGTGAATCCATCAACTCTATTCTACAATGGTAATTTTAGAAACATACCTGCATTTCATGTGATACCATCTTTGCCCATGACTTCTAGACTATACTGTTTCATCCTGTCACATCTTAAGGTTTCATTAAAATGAAAACCTGGCTGTTAAATCAAGTGTTCCTCAAAACCAAGAGGTGGGATTTTTCTTCTGCTACTTCTGTTTACCAAACTGCAGTATGTTACTCCAGTGTGTTGTTAGGGGACGCTTTGCTTTACAGGTAGTGGCACACGGTGTCACAGTTTCACAGGAACCTTCAAATAATCGTGGTGCAACTCCAGTCTCCTTGATATCTAGGTGGATTAATTACAGCCTGACTCATTATGTTGTTTCAGCTTGCCATGTAATACAGTTTTTTCACCTCCCAGCCTGAAGCAGTGATTCTCTGTCATGTGTGTTATTAACCACCTGTTACACTTCTTAGAGGCAAGGAAGTTGTGCTCCTGCTGAGTCTCTGTTATTGAAGGATCGCATTAGGTACAGATGTTTAGAAAGCACCCATGGCAATGGAATAGCAGTTACACAACTGTGGTTTCACAGCCATGCCAATTATTAGGGTATTTTTTTTTTCCGTTTGTATACACTGCAAACACTTATGATGCAAGGACTATTTCTGTTTTACATATTTTTTCCCAGATAATGCAAAATACATTCTCACAGTAACAAAAAAGATTGGTTTTATTAATGCTTGTATTTGCTGTTTGCTTTTCAATTATGCTTAATTAGTCCATTTCTGTAGATATCATCTGGGTACTGCAAGGCAATTCTGTGAGCCTGACTCAACATGAGCCCATCAGATAACATTTTTTTATTTGATTTGATAACAATAGCAATTTTTATGTGTAGGAAGGTTGTTGCTGCTTTTAATCAAGTGTGGTTACCGTGGATTAATTTGGAGCATGTTTGCATACTGACAAATGAAGCAGATCTTTGCTACCAGATCTATCACCCAGCCCTGCACTCAGGGCTTTTCAGGAAGCATAGTCTGATAGTCTTCAGGCATTTTCCTGGAGAGGTGGCAGTTTGGGTTTATGAAGCTCCGCAGAAGCCCTGTGTAATCTCTGCCAAGTCATTTGTAGCTGTATTAAATCAGGATGTGATAGTGCCCAAGACTGACTTGGTTACTTAAAACAGTTGGAGATTAAGAGAAAACTATTAAGGACTTCTTCGCTCTATAAGCACTCAGGGTTTGACAAGCCTGGATAGAAACCAGTCTGAGTCACTTATAAATCCTTTATTTAGGTGCTGTTGTAAATTTCTAGTTCTTTTTTTTTTTCCTGTCAGAGGAAGTGATCTGATGAATTTGGCCACACTGGGGTTAGTGTTCTGCTTGTGCCTGCCTTGTGGAGACTGTGATCCCATGTGTCTCAGAAGCTGTGCAGGCACTTGCCAGGGCCAAACATGAACTATTTATCAGTCAGAGATTTTGAAGACACTGTTTGCATGTGTTTCTGTATGTTTGGTTCAAGGATCTTGAATCTGCGACTTCAAACCACAACAATCAGATTTGCTGGACCAATCAGCAATTATAGTAGCAATTATGGTAACTCCTTATTTTTAGTGCATGGTGATAGTCTGTAAAGAATTTGACCAAGGAACCCCGTGTTTGTAATCTGCTAAGTAGGTAGGTGACTCCAGAGATTTCTCATGTGCTAATGCACATAAATATTTCCATTATTATTTTCATGGGCTTAGAAAATGCCTATTTTTCACCTTCTACAGTAGTCTGAGCAGGTGCTGCAACCGTTTTTAGTTCTTTTTGCACTCGATCTAATTTCCTTGACTGAAAGCAAATTTTTTTCTTGTATTTATATGAAGGAAAGTTAGTATTTTCTTACACTCCTGGGTCCAGCTGGGAGACAGTGGAGATTCTGAGAGGTTTGACAGAGTGTTTTCCCACCACCTTCAGCAAACCAGGCAAATCTGTTTTAAAGATGTGTCCAACATATGGTATTATTTTAATGATCAAGTTCAGAGCATAAAATCCTTAAGGTTTAGAAGTTGCAGCATTATTTATTTAAAAGGAAAAAAACATTTTCACATGGCAATATAATTTATTAAACATCACTCTTTCCTAGAGATTGTCTTGAACACTGATGACTTTCTAATGTGTAGCAGATACTGTATAAATTACAGCCATGAAGAACCTTGTTTTTATATACTTAGTAAGTGTTATCAATAGTAGAAATTCACAGGTGGACAGACAAAAATGTCCTGTCCTGGGATTAACTCTAAAATAAGCTCTGCTGCACATATGTACCATATGGATCTGTTTTCCTTCTCATCCATTATAGAAATGAGAGGAAGTAGTTCATTGTTTCCTCATCCAGCTCTCAGATTTGCAGGTTCCTCAAGGTAATAATTTTTCTATATGGTCTATTTAATATGCTAGGGAATTTTTTTAAAGCCTTCTGTTGAATCTGTGGGCAGAAGTTCATGATAGTGCCATGGTTTTACTAGAAAATATTATCATGTAGCTGAGCTACAGAACGTTTCAGGATCGTGTCAGGCTCATTCACTGGGGTGGGTTAGTTGTGGGGAAAAAAAAAACAAAGAAAACCTGTCTATATATCATAAAAATTGTACAAAGCAAACCCCTTGTCTTTGAATTTTCCTTGAAGAGGGGCATCTACCAATCAAGCACTGAGAAGACACTGATGAGTGTTTAATTACAGTGCAAGAGTCTGTTGGACTGGGTTTGTAGGCCAATATCCAGTAGAGTGGAATCCTAGCACTAAGTTGCAATAGTGCTTTGCACCATCAATCGGGGCAGGAGGAGCCTGCAAAAGTTAAGGTTTTAATCATACATGAAAAGCCATTATTTTTCCAAAATATTGCGTCTCTGAAAATGTTTAGAGAGTGTCATAGATTTAAAGTGCAACCATTTATTCATCTAGAATTGAAGTTCAGACCATTGTTCAGAAAGGCCATAACTGAAATTTATAACTCAGGCTGATGCCAAAAGGATTTTAAAATAATCACCTATTGTTACAGATGTACATGTAATTAGGCTAAACAGAAATACCTAAAGGTGAATTCAGTTGCAACATCAATGGTTGACTCTAAGCAAGAAGTTGTGTTACATCTGGGTTAACTGCTCCAAGAGCAACCCAGTATACTTTTTACTGCATTGTCAAGCAAGTCCCTGCACAGAGGAAGGAGTGCTACTGACAGAATTTTTTAGCAAATTATTTCTACACATGAACAAATCAAGCATCACTATAATTTCTTCCTTATACTTAAGTAATGTATATTCCTGATTTCACTGATTTCAAAGGGAGTTAAATTTGTTCATCTACTTCTTAATAGTTAAGTACAGAAGTATTTAGGAAAGCAATCTGTCATCATCAGCACTTTTGACTGGTGTTCTGCTCTCCATGGACACATCCATCTAAGTGTTGATCAAACAGTGCTAAGTTAGAACTATAGAATAAAATGAAAAATTATTCCAGAGTCTTTTCAAGTAAAAATGGAAATTGTTTGTTTAGTCTTTTTTTCTTCAAAAAGGATGTTTAACAAAAATTTTAAAAAATTATAATCTGAAGTATGCCTGTCATAATTCTTCAATTTGTATTTACTTTCTTTTATATGAAAGTTTTTTTGTTAGTAAATTTATATAATACAAAACCATACAGAAAAATAGCAAATTGAAATGAGTTACAGTTTGGAAACAGCAAATAAATGAAGCTTTAGTATATTTATCAGTAATAAAAATACATAGAGAAATTAAGACTAAATAAACTAGGATAAGCTACTTTACCAATTATTACAACAAAGCCTCAATTGCTTTTACCTCCAGTGTCAAAATGTCCCCTTTCTACTGAACATTCTTCAGAGAGGGGATAGGAAATACATAAAAATTCTTTTACTAAGAGTCTTTTGAAAAACATGAAATTATTCCCAGCTGATGTCCATAAATAATTACCTGTAGCTAATCAATATTTAACTTCAAAGAAATGCCTTGGTGCCTGTTCAACAGCCAACCAGCAGCTACTTGTAAACACTAAATAAATGGAAAGCCTTAATATCAGCTGCTTAACTCCACCTTCAGAACCCATTCTCTTCACACATCCATCTCTGTGTTTTCAATTCACCAAAACATTCATTTTGCATTTGAAATTTCCTGTCTTTGCATGAACATGATTTTCTTTGAGTAACAAGGATACTTTTAAGGATTTCAAGTCTTCCCCCACTGGCCCTTTCCCCTGTATGGATGAATATAAACGCAAATACCACTGCTGGAATATTTTCTTGATGAAGTTCATTGCGTTTTTCGTGGAAAAATAACAAGACTCAAAAACTTATTGCTGATTTTATGATCTTAGGGAAACTGCTCTGCTTTGTTACAGTATAATGGCATTATTTTTTATTTATTTTATGTGTGATCAACTATAAACACACCAGTAATAACGGTACAATTAAAAGCTTTCTTCCTCCAACATCTTTGCTCTTTTTTAATCTCTGGTCATTGCATGTGTTGAATTTCATGATAAAAAGAAGATTGCAGTTTTTACTCCAGTTAATATTACACAGCCAGAGTAGTGAGCTGAACTGCTATTACATTAATCCTCTGATTATAATTTGAAATACAGGTAAATGTTTCAATATGTATTTGAATAAATGTAGCTACTATTTCTACAGCTGCAAATACATTTGGTATTGGGAAGTTGTATTATCTGAGAAATAACTTTGAAAAATACACTTTTAAACATTTTTATATTTACACAGATGGGAAAATTGAAGAGCCATATGTAACATTAATTTTGTTTTCTTCACTTTTCTGGGTGAACTTCAGGCCACAGTGGGATTTATAACAAAATATACCTTTACTATGGTGAGATCAAGATTTCATCTCATATCCTTCAGTGCTTAACCTAAAATTGTATTTTACTTTCCATGTGCTATTTTATTAGTTACTAGAAAGGGAGAGTATAATTCTGACATACAGCAGTTATTTATAAAGTTTTGACTGGGTTTCTCCTCCAGTAATTTGAAGTATTTAAACAGGTTGGTGAATATTTAATAGAGGAAGGTAAGCATGAATGCCATGAAAACAAACCTATTTGCAGGTAGATATCGCAAGGGGGAGATATGGAGGATGTGCATGCTCAGTTATTTGTGTAAGAAACTAATTTCTACTTTAGGCATCATTCATGTAGAGTTTGCTCCCATTTCACAGAAAATTTGAAAGGTAAGATAAATCTATGAGAATGTAGAGCTAAAAATAGTTGTTAACTTTGGTTTGGTTTGAGCTATGGGTGGATGAAGTGATGCAGGGGAAGATGGGTTGACTTAAAGTAAAATAGAGCACACTGGGGTGGAAGCATTCTCCTGGTGGTAATGCAGTGTCTTTTTTTTTCATCTCTCAAGTCCCATTCTTGCATCCACTCAGGAGTTCTGCTGGGGCCTGTGCCTTCAGGTTGTGCCTTGCATGGCTCCAAGGCACATCATCCTGGGTGGCCTGTGGATATGACTGAGGTGAGACCCCACAGGGTGTCTCATCCAGGCATCTTTGGCCCGAAGGAATGTGGAAATGCACTTAGGTGAGAGGGGAACAAACAGCACTGAATGTGTTGGACAGTCCTGCAAGACTGCTCGTTTTTGGTAAATGAAATGTCTGAAGGATAGTGGGAATTTAAGGAGTGGAGTTCAAGAAGTGTTTTTCCAAATCTCATATACCAGTTTCTCAGCAGGATCCATACAAGTGCCTAGAGAGACAACCTCTGGTTCTTAAGGAAAAAAAAAAAAATCTGTACAGAGTTAAAAGATACTGTTGACTAACTAAAGATAATGAAGTTGAGGCACATTAAAGCATTGAGCTAATTACAGCTCCACCAGCTGGACACAGTCTAAAGAATTTGGGAACTTTGAACTAGTACATTTCATAGAGTGAAAGAGAAACATTGACTAACAACGACAACAGTGACAGTATGATGTAGGAAAATGCCCTTTCCTGGCAGATCTGAACCAATATGATGCATTTTTCAGCATCTATAGAATTAGAACAGTTGGGTTGGTTTGGTTGTGTGAATGCTCCATCCCAGATATGTTATTCATACTGATTACATTTGCATATGAGTCACATTCAGTTTGAATTTGCCAGATGTCCATTTATGTTTGTTTAAATAATGAGATCATTCCATGAAGTGAACAGGACCTAAAAATATAGAGAGAAGACTGTTCGGAAAAGCGAGATTTAAAACATATATATTCCCATTTTGTGGTATATTATGCAAGCAGGAGTACAGCAATGCGGAGGCAGTCTTCAGAAAAGCTGTGTCCATTGGTAACCATTCATTAAATAATACATTATGTAACAAAGCTTCATTGGATTTGTTTCTATTTCCCAGCCAAGACAATTTTCCCATTAACGAGCATGTTCTCCTTCTGAAAAATTTCAAATGTACCATTTTCAAAACCAGCATCATTTGTTGCTTGTCTTTTTGTGTTATGTGAAGATCCCAAGTCTTATTGGGTTGTTTTGTCTTTGACTGTAGCATAGAAGATTTTTAGAATGTCCTTCTCAAGGCAATGCTTATTCATAAACTAGCAAACAAGGGGGAACTGAATTCTCAGGTTTTATGTTACTGAATTTACATAAACTTTTAACAAGCAATAAACTTTTCTTATGCACAAATGGAGATTACCAACTAACCACTTGAGTTCAACAAAGGCTGCTCAAATGTGTACTTAATTCACTTGAGACTTCTAAAACCTTGCTCAAGCCTGAAGAAATTCTGGTTTGTTTGTGCTGCAGCCAATCACTACACACATTAAACATTTGCTTTAGTACTTGGTGAAATGAATTTAATCCTATACAATTTGAGATTGCAGCCTTGGTAAATAAAGTTAACAGCAGCATAGCAGAACACACATCTGGCAAGCTACTCTGGTCTCTTTAAAGCAGAATTTGCAAGGGAAGGCTGCAAGAAAAGAAAATGGAGAGTTTAGCCAAAGCTCTTGGTCAAAGCTCAGTGAAGAACTATCTAGGAGTATAATGATATAATATGCAATAAAAGGAAACCACTAAAATTCAGTTTCATGGTAAGCTTCTCCAACTGATAAACCTACCAGAAGCAACAGAACCTGATGACATAATGTGAGGATTATCATTCTATTGATAAGAGAAAGAGGTTTCTCGTGTTGTTTTTTAAGATGCAACAAATGATATTATGTGAACTGTGCTGTATCTGTCCATTCAGTCCCCAAAGAAATATGGATCACAAGCACAAACAAAATCTGCAAGCTTCCCCAAGCAAAATGTTTTGGTCAAGAAGATAGGAAGTCCTGAGGCAAGGTACTTTTCAAATCAGAGAAAATGCTTTAGCACAACAGAGTGGGGTTTTTTTGTTCATTTGCTCCAGACTCTTATAGATACAGCTTCTTTAGAGATTAGTCTGCTGTTTCTTCCATTTTCTTAAATGGAAGAACAGTAAAGTAACAGCAGCTGTTACTTTAATATATCAAGAACAGACTTTTCTGACATTTATTTGCGCTAGATCTGCTTTAAAATCTATTTTAAATCAGTGGGCTGGGTTCTCATCAGGCTGTGTATGGAGCCCTAATGCCTGCTTTTGTGGAGAGATGCCGAAGTTTCAACAGCTGAAAATCTGCAGAAGTAGAGGCACAAGCAAACCAGGTTGGATGGGGCTCTGAGCAACTGTTCCAGTGGAAGGTGTCCCTGCCCGTGGCAGGGGGTTGGAACTAGCTGATCTTTAAGGACCCTTCCAACACAAACCATCCTGTGATTCCATGCTTCTATTACTGAAGGGGGGTTTTATGATTGTGTGGTGTTTAGAAAATAGGTGTGTGTTCTGCTGGTGACTAGATTTGACACATTCATCTCTGTTGAAACAGATTGCCAAAATATTCTAACTACCTGGTTTTGCATAAATTAGAGGAACTTATGGAGCAGCAAAGCACGGGGTCATAAAAATATTTCCCTTTGTGTATGAAATAACAGAGCTGCAACTTCATCCCGAGTGCATTTTCAAAGTGAAGTGGGAAGCTGTCACTAGCTTTGCCTTGCATTCTGTGTTGATACTTTAAAAACAGTCTATCTGTTATAAAACAAAATGAGGATTCAAGTGACTGCTAGAGCAACTAACTGGACTGCTGATTGATAAACAGATCAGTTTTTGTTGAAAGCTGTAATTAAAGCTGTGAGTCCAAGATATATGAGTCAGGATATATTTTTTGGAAAACCTTCCATTTGCCATTGCATATGAACTTGTGCACAATAGTCTGACAGAAGTGCGGGACTTCTTCAAAATTCCATTACTTCCTTTCCTTTGAGTGGCATAACTTTTGTGTCATGGTAGCCTTGTACCACTACCTTTCGGTCTCACCCTATGTCATCGTTATAGGAGTATTTAGTTGAATTTGGGCTGATTAAAGGATCGTCAGATTGAAAACATCTCTCAGTTGTGATAATATTTGTTTGACATTTGAACTTCAACATTCAAATGGAAGGAATTTTGCAGTGAATTTTATTTATTAATTAATGTTAAAAAAATTCAAATGCCTTTCAGTAAACCATATTTTTGTCATTTATATGATATAACTTACCAATTCTTGCTATGATGTTCTTTTTTGGTGGGGAAGATTATTATTATTACATTAATATATATACTGCAAGTATTTATTTTATAGATACATATAGTTCACATTGTTTGACAGTAGGGGATAAAATGTAGGAACAAGCAAAGTAAACAGAAAAATGATGACTTTTCTTCTGGGAACTACTTAAACATGCGGCCATTTAAATTTAACAGTAGGCTTTGAATTTTTGAACAGGCAGTCACATTCATTTGAATGTGTATTCATATGCATCACTTTAAACCTGAAGCAGTCTTTTTTGTAAAAGCAACAGCTGTAATTTCTGTTTAGGGATTTACCTAGCATGGCAGCTAGGCTGTTTAGCATTTTCAAATAGCTTGTGTAGAATTTGACAGCTTTAAAGTTACTTTTAGCCTTGTGTACATTTTGTTTTGGAGAAACACGAATACTCCATTAAAAGTCGTTATTGCATTGCACACATTGGAACTATGCAGTTCTTTCATTGTTGAATTTTTGTTGTTGAATATGGTTGGATTTTTGCTGACAAACCCTGGCATTGGTTTTCAGGTTTTCTTAAAGTTGATTAATCTTTTTTTTTTCTTTTATTTCAACAGCTTGATGAAGTTGTCCGTCAGAGAAATCTGCATAGTTTGGAACTTTTCCTTTCATGTGCACAGAAACAGTTAAACGTTTTATTAAAGGAAGAGCCAGCCTTAGAGGAAAACAGAGACTGACATTCTTAGTGCTGCTGATACAGTGTGATTTGTGAAGCTGCAAATCTCCATCCAGCAAATGATGAATATATTCCAGTCTTTTCGGATTGTATCATCAAGTCAAGATTGATCTGAAATGCTTGATAGAAATGTTTGTGGATGATGTTCTTTTATTTATTTATTTATTTTACTACTATTATCAGATAGCAAATATGAGAGGGAAAAGATCCTTGGGGAAAAAAGTTTGGTTTATTTAGGATTTGTTTTATTTAGGATTTTGCTTTCGTTATATTTTCTAGTAGCCCATGGTTGAAGCTCTAGATAACTGTAGCAGTGATGAAAACATTTCCCTCATATGTCTGTTTTAAATTTGGCATCATTTGTTAATGTGATTCTCTGTAATTTTTGATATTTTAAAAAATGGAGACAAACAGTTGATTATAGATACAAATCCGTCCCTATTTCCAAAGTATCTGCCCAAGTCCATTGCCTCAGATGTGCCTGAGTAGCTTATTATTTCTCACTGCTTTTGATGTATAACAGAAGAATCAGTACTGAAACATAAGAGTGTTGTCAGGCATTTCTTAAGTCATTTATAAACAAATCCAGCTCTAGGAACAGAAAAATTTAAAAACTAAACAGTGCATCTGTTTAGGGTAGTGCAAAACATTGCCACGACCAATGTATAGTATGTGTTTTATTTCTGTTTCACAGAGCTAGTTCAATTCCAAGTGTCATTTTCTCATGAAATTACGATTAATGTGACTGACCTCAGTTTCAGGAAGAAGATGTATGTAATTATGTGGAGACTGATACTGCACTGCCTCAGTGGAATTTCTGACAGAGTAAGGAGTGCAACTTCCTGACCTCACATGCCCTTTCTAAATGCATCGAAGGAAGTAGAGAAACTCCCCACTGACATTATTGGACTTTGGATCACTCGTAGGTCTTTCTAGTCTTGCTAACTGCAGATGGAGTGGAATTTCTGTGCCTACACTTTATTGATTGTAGATTTGGGGCCTTAGTTATAGAAGATTTCTGAATGAAATAAGGGGAAATAAGTGTTCATGCTTCGGTATATAAATAAACCAAGAATGATCTCTCTTACAGTGAGCTTATGGGCATTTTTTTACTGTGGTTCTTTTTATTCAGAGGTGTTTTGGGGTTTTTTTGTTTAGCTCATTTTTTTTCATCAGCACTTTTCATAAATTTCTTTCTTATAGCAATAAGGAATGGTTGCATATGTATTTGGCAGTATGAAATATGTATTGCAGAAAGTGAAGGTTTTTATTTAAATCTTTTTCTTCATTTTTGTAATCAAACCCAAAGGTTTTGTCTTTTGTATACACAAAGGTTCACTGAAGAAGTAAGTAGTGCTGGTTTTACTAGATGATTGCCTTACCCTGCAAATGGATTAAAATCCAGTCTTCTATTTGATACTTAATTGACTGATCAGTTTCCATTTTTTCTGGCAGACAAGAAAATCCTTTAGTGTTAACGAGTCACCTACTCATTTTCTGCTCCTAAACCAGTGAAATTTTTGTCTCTGTAACTGCACCAAATATGACACAGATGTCCCCACGGGGTTTTTTTTTGAATGTAGAGGTACTGTAAAAGGAAATTGATAGCCTAGTGCTGTCTCACAATATATGTTTCATTGTGGAAATTTGGTATGAGCAGATTCCTAAATGAACTTCTTGGTTTTGTTCTAGGCCTGTACATGAAACAATATTCCTTTTTTACTGAAGACATCCAAGTGTTCCCCTTCAAAGCCAGAGCTTTATGTGTCTGTCAGCCTTCTCCTACTAAAGAGATTTGTATTCTGACTTGCAACTTTATGTAAAAGCACTTTTTGGAGAAGCTTATGATTGGAGTCAGTAAGATTTCACTGGCAACTGTGATGTAGCTTTCCCATTAAATCATGTGTTATTTAATTTCAGCTCTTGAATATTGTGATTGTCACAGAGAATTGTAGGTATTTTTTTTCTTACCTCTGACAGTTTTAGTCCTTTGATCGTCCTCTCTACCCTGCAAGCAAAATTACAGACTAGACCACAGACATGCAAGACCAGATTGAGAGCTGGGGTTGCATTCAAAACTCCAAGTCTCAGAGAAGAAATTTACTTATACAGCAAAACCAGACCTATTCAGTATGTGAGCTTTGCAGTATACAATAACTTCCACCTTCTCTTTAAAGCTTAGGGGTATTTTTCATTATTTCTATCTAACCATAGAAGAATGCAGCTTGTGGAAATTTGGGAGAAGGGAATCATAGAAGCATAGAATGGCCTAAGTTGGAAGGAACCTTAACAATCATCCAGTTCCAACCCCCTGCCGTGGTCAGGGACACCTTCCACTATCCCAGGTTGCTCAGAGCTCCATCCAACCTGGCCTGGAACACTTCCAGGGAGGGGGCAGCCACAGCTTCTCTGGGCAACCTGTGCCAGGGCCTCACCACCCTCACAGAGAGAAATACTTTCCTAATATCCAATCTGAGCTCACGCTCTTTCAGTTCAAAGTCAGGGACGGGTTTGCAAAACCCAGTCTGCCTCCTAGAAGTTGACATCACTTTTTTTTTTTCATTCTTTTTTTATTCCTACATACACACTGGAGAATGATGTAAAAGAGAAAATAGCATGCTGTATGTCTGTGGGGTAGAACTTTATCTGCCTCTGAGGCCTGGCTGGTAGCGTTAAATTTTGTCAAGACTGTACTGGGAGGAACAAGAAACCCTGGAACTAATCCTCAGAATCAAAATGCAAGAACTAGAACATCAACAAAGCTCATATAATAGACATTTTATCTATGTGGTCAGATACTTCATATTAGAAATAAACCATAAATCTTGTTGTGTAAAGACATGGTTTGGACAGTCTGTTGTGTGTATTAGAAGTGACTTGAAATGCAAGGCAACAGTAGATTCAGTGTTTAAAATGCTGTCTTTCATTGGTGTTAGTCAGGCCTACTCTATTTTAACACTTCTACTTCATGATCCGGAACTGAGCAGTTCTAGACCATGTGATTTGTGTGATTTGCAGCCAATAGTTTACACTGAGTTAATGCTGAATATTGTGGCATCATGCAGTCCTACACATTTCTGTAGCTTTCTGTTGGCTCCTTATCTGCTTCCACTACAGGATTCTAGATTGGTTCTGAGACCACGTGTGTGCAAGTCATGCACTAAAGGGAATTACTGGCAACATGTTTTTTGTATACTGTCTATACTTAGGATATGGGAATATTTGAATTTTTTTGCCTTGCTATAAGAATCTCATTGACAAATTACACTTGAATTCCTTGAAGCATTGAATTCCTTCACTCCATCATTAGGTGGCAGAGCAAAGAAAAAGCAGTAGTCATTCCAGAGGCTGAGATCACTTTAGTATTTTGAGATTTTTGTGCATCTTTACATTGGCTTCTGATCAGAAGTGTGTCATGTCCTGCCAGCTCAGTAAATGGCAATGTTAATTCCCGACTGTCTGAAGTTATCCGTGCAGACATGACCTTAAAGAGCCTAATTCCTTTTCACTCTGAAACTCCCTTAGAACACTCGAGACCCTCCTCTTCCTGTGTGTATTTCCTATGCCCACGATTGAGCTTAAAGATTTTTCCCTACCCCTTGGATGAAGGGAGCATGTGATAAGGTTTTGCCTTGCTTCCTAGAAAGAAATAGCCACCAATACAAATTGTTTATCGGGGGAAACAGATAATTTATGCTCACTTTCAGATCACATACGGTGTCAGTGCAGTTATCAAATGGGCTTAGTTTAGGTACTGTAAACTCCATTGCAGGGCTGACTTAATGCGTGGATGAGATTTTTTAAAATTTTTTTTACATGGCCATCTTGAATGCTGTGTAGAAAGATTTTATAACATCTGTGGCATTCTTTTTTCATCAATGGTCTATAAATGTGCCAAAGGAACACTGGACTGGAAAACACATTTTACATGGGTACAATTCATGCCTTCAATTCAATTCAATGTTCGTGCAGGAACTGACAAAAAAAATGTTTTCTTTTCTGTGGTCTGTCCAAGAATATTGTTCTTCTGACGCTTCAGGAAGACTCATCTGCTACCATTGTTTTCATCATTCATTAATTTTAAAGCCCACATAAAGCTAATAGTACTGCTGCTGAATTAGAGTCATATTTGAACAGTAGAACATCGTGGGAAAACCACCCAAGTTGCACTGTCAAATTTTGTGTTTGCTGATTTGCTCAAGTTTTGTATTTGTTTCACCTTCCAGTGATACAACATTCTTGTGATAATAATTATAATTATTATCCCATGATAGTAGCAATAATAGAAACAGTATTTTTCTGTGATAGATGTGATATTGATATTTTATCCATGTCTTACATGCTGTGTAACTATAACCATTTTAATATGCATCAGAGATTCACATTTGCTTATATTGCCTGTAATTCCTCACATTTCAGACTTACACAACCAGCATTTTTAGATGATTTCCATTGTCTGTTGTATTATTTCCATTGAATAATACAATGCACAAAGTGTTACTGAATAACACTCAAACTATTAATAAATAATACAATGCACAAAGTATTACTGAATAAGCTCTCAAACTATTCCTTTTTTTTTCAGATGACAATTTTAAACTGTGTAAGACTGAACACTAGTAGAACAATGAGATTTTTATTAATACACATATCTGAAAAATGTGATTACCAACAAAATGCTACAAATTTATCTTTTTTTTTTCTGATTTGATAAAGAGTCTGTAGTAATGGGTATAGAACACTATCAGAAGTCAAATCACTGGCATTTGTTCTCTTCCTTCAAGTTAAAATATTTTGTCTTCTCTCAAAAGCTAAAGTGAATGGCATTCTATTTTCATGAATAGTCCATTGATGGTCATCAAATGCCTCTCTGCATTTAAAGAGAAACTTGTCCTAACTGACTCCCTCTACAGAATGCTGTAGGAGGCTCTTTAACCAAGGGAGAAACAGAACTGTTTTTGATGAATGAACTTTGAATGTTATTCCAGTTCTTGCACTACTACCAAATTAGGGCACAAATTAGGGCAATAAGTGTTTGCGTCAATCTTGCTGCATAAATTTTCCAGAAGATGACTGGTCATGGTGATACATGGCCAGTCTCTATTTTTGTGGCAATAATTTTTAAAATTCCATTACTTAAACATCCCACTCTTTTATTATGATCATCGATTACGTGTTTAGAGCATGACTGGGAAGCGCTGGCTCCCAGGAAGTCAGCACGAATTCTGCTGTTGGGTATTTCCAGTTCAAAATGTCTTCCACGTTTCTTGGAATTGTGACCACAATGAATATAAGGCACACAGTTCTGTTTTTGTATGGTTCTAGAAATGCACCAATAAATGAATAGCAGATTTTGTGATCAGTTCTTTGAAGAAAGTGTCAGCACTTGTTCTCTTGGTGATGTCCTGGAGAAGCGGGGTGAGCTGTCAGCTTGAGATGTTGTTGAGGGGAAAATGTGTGTCTCGTTGCAACACTGCCGCTAAGAAGGTCTCATCTCAGAAAATAGTACAACATGAGAATTTGTACTTCAAAATTACATCCAAAACCCCAAAATGAAGTAAAAATTAAAAATAAAACAAAATAAAACAAAACAAAGCAAAATAAAATAAAATAAAATAGAATTTAAAAATAAATGTTTATGGTTTTTAAAACTTGGAAGCATTGCAAGGTTGACATGTTGACACCCAAATATATTAGTCTGACAAATGCTAATAGGGGTTCCTGAGCATCCTGAGCAGAATGTTTTACGAGCTTCTCTGGAGAAATCATGCTTGCTGGGGATACTACTGAATCAGCGTGATGAACATATTCTTGCTTGATGGCTACACTAATGTTAAAAACAAAGTTATCTACACAATGGAGAAGTCTTTACATGTCTGCCAAATAAAATGGAAGAGGATCCAGTTGTTGGGTTCAAAGATAATGCATCATCCAATCATCTTCTTGGGAATCAGAAATGTGTTTGCTTCTTGGATGAAATAATTTTTCATTTGCAGAGATTGGAACAAAAATTCCTATAAGCTCCAGTCAGAAAGTACAGAAGGCCTACAAAGGACTGATAGTTACACAGGAATGACAAGACTGCTCAGAAGAATACAGATTATCACGAGCAGGGTAAGCATCAAGTTGCATTCAGTTTGACTGCGTCAATATGTAATATAAATGTCATAGTCACAATGTGTGTGCACATTTTCAACACAATTTTTCTTCAACAAATTTTTCAAAGAACAGGTGAGTTGAAGGCAGAGGTGACACAGTCATTCTCCACAATATTTAAGAAAGATTCAAATGGATGATTGATTGATTGATTGATTGTATGTTGGGACCAAATGTTGATATTTTGGAGCATAAGCATCCAGAAGTTTGTGCTGGTTTTCACGGAGGTACCATATAACTCAGTTGTCTATAGCAGTTACATGTTGTGATCAAATTTTTCCTCTTGGTTAAACTGTTAAGTGGATTAAAGTCTTTTATATCCCTTGTACAGTCTTGGTATTATGCAAAATTTAATTATGGCCATCTCCGGGACAAAGCTTAGAAATGTCAGCTAACAACTTTTAAAAAGGTTTTCTACATTATAGCAAGAGTTGGTCCACATTTTGTAGACTTTCTGTTGTTGAGCTCAGTGAAATGCATGCATTTTTCCTTTAAAGAAGGCAAAATTGGAGTGCCAACTGGTTTGGTTTTATTAATCAAGAAAGCCTGTTGGTCAATCATATTTCTCACAGTGCTCTGAAAAAAATACACACTGTTACAAAAGCATCCAGAAATCAACCAGAACAGATGTGTTTGCTGATTTTGCAAGTCAGAGTTTGCTATGAATTTTACTCCTGCTGTTAAATAGCAAGGCCAGGACTTTGCTCATTGTTTCTAGCTAATGCCTTGCCTTCTTCACAATGGAGCTTTGAGGGAAAGTCAGCTATACCACCCTCAGAAAGGACTCTCTGATGAAGAAAAACACTGAAAAATATTCCAGCCTGGAGTCCCTCTGGGAACATGGTGCTTCCATCTCCAAAGACACCATCTTGTCAACTTCTCTAGGCAAATCTATCATTCTACTCCAAATTTTCAGGGGGAGCTCCCCCACTTTACACAGATTGTAATGTTCTGAGTCTTGGAGGGAAATGTTTTAGCACACTTGGACAGTGAGGATACATCTGGCACTCAGCAGGGGTTCTTGGCCTTTTAAAGTTGAATTTTCTGTAGCTGCCTCTTGTGCATCATGTTAAACTCACTTCAGATACTATACTGAAAGAAAATTTGGAAAGATTTGAATTCTGCATTCTTTTTTATTAGTGAAAACTTCTGATATGTCTTTGCATAGAGAAGGAGGAGGCTGCCAGTACTGCAAAATTTTTGTCATTCTTCTAGTGACAAAAAGGTATGGTGTGGATCTTACTGCACATCTTCAAACAGAAGTCCTTTGTCCTTAATGCTTAAAATCAGCTGATGGGACAGAATTCTTCCCCCTCAGTTTAGGAATTCGGGGGTTTTCGCAGAAATGGCATCACATATCATTCAACTTGTGTGCAGTTCTTTTGACAGGCTTGAGGAATTGACCACTTTCTACCCTCGTGTTTTCCTCTCATTAAATAGTGCCCCTAGATATACGTGCTTGACAATGCTGTAAAATCCTAGTCAAGCATTATCATCAAATATACCAAGATCTTAATGTATTTTTAAAATTCACAGTGGTTTTAGTCATTTTAATAAGAAATAATCATGCTTTTTTTATTGTGCTTTATGGTTTTTAACTTCTTAACATTCAAGTTTTCCACTGGAAATGCGAGTGCTGGGAAGTCTTTTTTCCCCTTTACAAGATCTGAGATGTCCAGAATCACAAGAGGTATGGTGTTGAAGAAAACATGAAATACTGTAAATTTTGTGATAATATCACCAGGGGAATAGCCATGGCTGGAATGTGGCTCCCCTGAAGGAGGGTGTCACACTTCTGCCCTGCTTCTCCTGTCCTGCTGTTAACCTCAGTGACATGGTCGGAACTTCACTTGGCCCTCAGGGTGAGGGCTTGGGGCTAATTCACAGGGTAGTTTCCGCTAATGCTATCTTCATTTGGGATCTTACAGTCTTCTGCTACTAATGAGACAACATGAGCATTGTGCCATTCTGTCGCGTTCTTCTACGTCATGTAACACCAAAACTCTTGGCAAACGTTTTTTATTTAGATCATACAGAAGAAAAAGAATCACTCCCCTTCCACAAACAAATGTCACTGCTGTAGGATACACTAGAAAGCAAAGGGACTTAACTTTGTGTAAAAAATTGACCAGTTGCCTCTGCTCCAGCTCCCGGAGCAGTAGCCTCTGTGTTTCGAGCGTGGAGTCCTTACTAGTTCCTGACAGTCAGACACATATGTGAGTAAAATCATGCAGACCCTGAATTAATCACTCCCACATTATTTGGCTCATTCCATACCAAGCTGACAGGCTGCTAGGCAGCTTGGAGGCAGATAAGGAAAAAATGTGGGAACCAAAGTGTGCTCCATGTGTCAGGTTTCTGTCGATGGTCCTGTTTACAAGAAGGTTTCTTCACAGTAGAAATTCCAAGTCTTACCTCATTCTGACACAATAGAACAAGATAAAATGTGCAGAGCCAACGTGGTCAAAACATATATTTGCAGGATCCATGACTTAAATCTCAGCAACTGTATTTTAAATACGATTGCCAATGAATAGAAGGAAAGCTTGGTACTGCTGAGGAAAAGTAGTAATTCTTTTCTCTATTGGTTGCCCTGTGGATATATCTAAACTAAGGTTAAAACAAAGAGCATAAATAGAAGTGGCTAATCACAGGTTCTCAGCAGACATAGATACAAATTTTCAAAGCTTATTGTGTCCTCATAAAGTTCATTAAAGCAAAGACAATGCAATGGAATTTGACCCATTAGAGCACACAGAGTATTCAATTCACACCCTGAATTGACTGGAAAAGTAATAGAAAATTACTGGTTCTCACCAAAAGGCAGCTTGCGTCTGTCAATGGAAAAAAGGGAAAAAGTTGTGGAAGAATAATGATCCATCAGCATGGTAAGAAGATTTCATTTATTACTGTAAATAAATAATGCTTTAATATTGCGCTAGGACCGAGTTAATAATGTGAAGTATGAACATTCTTTTTTCTAATGCTGCAGTATTTGACATGTAAGATACTGTGAGACATGAATAAATGGCCATGCAGGAGAGTAATTTTTATTGTTCTGTGAAGTAGCTCTGCTGCTATGCACTTCCCAAGGAGAGCAGCACTGCAGGGAGCAAAAGGAAGGTGGAGCAAACAGCTCATCATCATTAGCTTAGAGGAAAATTAAAAAACAACTAGGTATGCTTGCTCAGAATAATCAGGGTTTTAGTATTTCCTGGGAAAGGCCTGTTTTCACCACTTCCAGATCAGACCATGGATTGCTGTGATAATTCTGAGCCATGTGGATTTTACTCACATATGAGGTTTGCTCATTTCAAAGTGAGTTCAGTGTCTGAGACTTACCTGGCAAGCAAGAAGAAAAAGCAATAATTGCAAAAAGTGATCTTGAGTTATCAACATACAGGGGATATCAACTTTCAGGGCTAGTTAAAACTGTGTTTATTTCCTTTAAGAAAGTAGTATTAAACACTAAAGAGAAATGAAGAGCATCCAAGAAAAATTTCCCTAGACATAAAGACAGTCCAAGGCCAAAAAAATGGCACAAGCCAAAACTGCACTAAACATGAAATTAAAATAGCAAGGCTACACATTTGTAACCAAAATAAGAAACATGCATGAAATTAAAATAGCAAGGCTACACATTTGTAATCAAAATAAGAAACATGCTGCTAGTCTTCAAAAATCAAAATTATAAAAGCCCTTAATAATTTGCAGTTCTGCAAATTCTCAGTTTTTTCAGTGACATGCAGAGGAATAGATCAGTGAACCCACCTGCAGAAGTTAGAGCTGATTTAGAACAAAAGGAGAACTTCTAGATGCTGAAATTTGGGACTTTATAATAATAAAATAACAATAGTACATACTGTACTAGGCGTTGGTGTCAAGGTTTTGGTGAAGAGGAACTGCAGAGGCTGCCTTGTGCCAAACACAGCCAGCATGTCCCCACAGGGGAATTTGAGCCTGGGGAAAAAAATACGGGGACAGGGAGAGAAGCTTTTTTAATTTTTAATTGGTTTCTCACCATCCAAGTCAATTTAATTGGCATTAAATTAAATTCATTTTCCCCAAGATGAATCTGTTTTGTTGACAATAAGATAAGCTCCGCTGTACCTCGACCCATGTGCTTTTTGTTCTTGTTTTTCTCCTTCTGTCCTGTTGAGGAAGGACAGTGAGCAAGAAGCTGGGTAGGCACCCAGAGCCAGCCAAGGGCAACCCACCAGACATGCACTGACATTGGAGCCTCAGTGACAGCTCCTTTAAGTGGATCCCCACTTCAGTGGTGTCAGCGGGGCTGGAAAACCAATACGAGTCTCCCATAGCTCTTTCCTCATCTCGCACAGTTCTATTGCCATCAGAAGGTGGGAGAATAAGAGTGGGGGAAGGGGGGAGAAAAGGCATAATCTAGAGGGAGAGGGTGCCACGCAGCGCCAGTGCCAGAGGAGAGACTGCTCCTTCTTCCCTGTCCTTCCTTCCTCAGCACGCATTTCCCGATGAAGGTCCCAGCAGTGCGACAGAACAGCAAACAGAATGTTGGGTGACCTCAGCCAACATTGAGATATTCCGTCCTGAAGGTCACAAGACTGGATGAGAGAAGACAAAATAAGGGAACAGAAAAGCAGCTGATAGGAAAGGAACAAGCAGCACTGGGAGCTGGCACCAGAGAAGTCGGCAAAGCAGGGAGTGGACAGAACACAAGAGTGCAAGGGTGCGATACTGAAGATCACAGAAACCTTGGAGTGAGCAATACTGAAAAGAATGAAAATGGTGGTTAGTGAGGGAAAGTCTTGACAAGGCTAATCAGAAAGAAAAAACAAATAGTGACCACTGAGATGCAGAACTTGGGTTGGGGTGGGGACAGGGAGGCAGGAGACCAGGATGAACTTCTGTGTTATGTTTGCTTCCACACACACACTATTAAAGTTGGAGAGTGGTGCTGAAAGGGATTTAAATAGAGTTGATTTCCTGAGCTTGTAATGAGTCCATGCACTTTGGGTTTGGCTGAATTATTTTCCATTTTTATTCCTTTTTTTTTTTTTCCACAGGAAGAAGTAATAATATTTTCAAACCAAGTGTAGTTCTGGTCCAAATCAGTTTTAAGATTCTAGTTTGGGAATGACAGGATCAAATTCTCACAAGCCTTCTCAGGAGATTATGGCCCAGAAAAGATTAAGATATTTCTGCTGTCTTGATCTGGATCCAGAAATTCTTTCCACTTCTGAGTCTGCTTTCCACTGAGTGCTGCTAAGGTGTATTTGAATCCGAAAACTAGACTCCGAGCAGTTGTTTTTCTCTCTCCTTTGTCCTCTTCTCTCCTCCCATGTCGTAACCCCCAGCACTCACAAGATTTTCACTCCCTCCTGTTTCTACCTGGCTGCCAAAAAAAAGGAAAACAAAAACATCACAGCTCACCCTTCTGTTTTTTTAAGAAGATCACATCTTGAGGCTTTGGTTTTGTCTCATGTCTATATGAGGTAAAAACCACTCTGCTTTTTTTTTTTTTCCTCCGGCCTTAAAACCTGATGTTGCTTTGGGTTTGTGGTAAAAAGGAGATTAATGTCCTCATGTATTCCCAACAACAAATATTCTCTTTTCTTTTGCATTCAGTTTTTTTGCATTGATTCTGCAGAATCACATGACCTGCTGGGCTGGATTGATAGCCAGTCGTAAGCCAATGTGTTTTTTTTCCTATGCTGTTAAATGTCCCTGCTGACTTCTGTGTTCTGATGTGTTTTTGGATCGCCATGGTACGATGCTGTCAAGACAAATATAATTGTCTGTTTGATTTTTTTTTGTATACTGTCAAAATATTGCACATGGTGGTCCTCAGCTTTCCAGGCAGGAAGCACCAATATCCACACACACATGGAGATCCACACTTACCCATCACAGATGTTGTCACATTGAGCTAATCGTGCAGCCTGGTTAAGAAGCCGTAGTTGAAGGCAGAGGAGGAGTTTTGCAAATCAAAGCCTGACTGCAAAGTTGCTTGAGCAGTGACTCACCGAGTACTCACTATAAACAAATTAATTTGTGCCTCAGTTTACTGCACTGTAAAAATTAAGTGTCACTAAAGTGTCTAGAAGCTGAAATGCTATTCTGAGAACATACTGATGTGCTTCCTAATTCAGGTGACCACTGGTAAGTGTTGTCCTGACTGTATCTCCCCTGAGAAATAAACAAATTGGTATTTGGAAAGCTGCCATTCCCACCAGCCACACACTCTGAACATTCTTTCTTCTCCACCATCTCACTTTGTTCGTAAGAGACTTTTCAGTTGTTTTCTTTACACTGGAAAATGTGAAACACAAAATAAGCATGGAACAAAAAAGATTGCTAACAAGTGCTAAGGAAGGTAAAACTGTTGGTATTTTTTTTTTTAGGAACTATTTCCTCCATAAAAAATCCATGCCTTCTTTTTATGGGAGGAGGTAAAAAACAAGGAGTTGGGAGCGAGGGTGGGGGGAAGGTTGCATGTGGCTGTAATGATTAAATGTTAGCTTTGTGCCTATTTTTTTGGCCTGCTAGGAGCTATGTACCATGGTGATACACAAACAAGAAGTGACCAATTATTCATGTGAAAAGAGGCTTCATGAATCACAGGGAAACAGTAAATTACATGGAAAAGCACATTTCACACTCTTCAGGATCTAATTGTGACAACATGGAATCAGTATAATAACCATGCACATTCCTTTTAGTGAGATATGGGGGTGGGTACAAAAGGGATTCTGATAGTACTGGAATGATTTGCAGCAAACCCTTTCTTCTCTTTTTGAGGAGAAAAAAAGCCTATTTTAGCTGCCTGCTCTGGTGTGGCTCATTGAAGTACGTGCCAGGTGCATAAACGAAGTCCTGGCAGAACTGGGCAGCCTGGAGAAGGTCAAGCCCTGAGGAGTGTGTTGTTTGTTAGCAGAACACCAAGGGGAAGGTGTGTGCAGTGCCACCAGTTAGCTGCAGACGAAATAATTATTTCAGCAGCGCAGCATGTCTGTCCACTGGCGTGCATTTTTGCTTCTTTGGTGGCACACTGAAAGGGAGGAGATTTTCCAAACACTCTCCTCCTGGTAGACAACTTGCGCTGCATGGGTTTTTCCTTGCCCAAGGGCTGGAGTTCCAGCCTCCCACACCAAAGGTCCAGTGGCACAAAAACCCTCCCATGCTCATGGCCTGATCTTGCAATCAGCTCTACCTGAGGGCAGGGTTGTGCACAGTCAAGTCCCTTTAACTTCACTCAGTCTCTGGGATGGCACTTTATATCCACTGGCCCCAGACAAGGCCGTGGGGCAGGGGAGCTACTGCTGGAAAATAGCTTTTAGGTAGCAAGTTACTGTTTTTCCTCCTGCTTCTAATGAAATAACATCTATTAAAGTCCATCCTTGACTTCACTGCCTGGGGCTGCTTGGCTTCATGATCTGCTACAGAAATCCATCACCTGTTTCATTCCATATATACATCTGTCTAGTTGCAACAGGCACCGTCAGCAAACAGCTCAGCATCTCCAGCAGTGTCTGAGCTGTTTGGTTCTCAGGTGCTTTGGTGGTGTAGGGCTGTGTTAGCAAACACAGAGATTGCTGTGCCTGCACAAAACCCTTTGCCACAGAATGCAGTGTCTGAGGAGCATCTGCTGATGCCTTAGGATTTTAGCTTTTATATTTTTCATGTATTTGTGGTGTGTAACTCTAAACTCCATATACAGTGTTAGCTACTCTTCTCCCATTTTGGTCAGACAAAACAATTCCTTTCTAGGCCTGGAAACCAAAGACATCTTACAGTCTCAGGCCCCAAGATATGTAAACAAGGAGCTGGTGGGGGAGAAAACCTGGGTTAAGTGACTTCATTACCTGAAGATGTAATTGGAGGACTAACCCCTGCTATGCAAAGGGATCAAACTTATAAAAGTATGAAAATCCGTGACCCGTCATCCATTTTTGGGTGTAGCCCCTGGGTGGGCTTTGACTGCCCTAAATGTACCTGAAGGCCCTTCAATAAATATAACCGCTTTTTATCCTCTTAATTTTGCCTAGCCTGTGTTTTTAGGTAGTCCCAACAAGGCATCACTGCCACTTGGTCAACCAGGCAGCGAATCTAACACAACAGTGTTCGTGGTTCTGAAATGTCACTCCACTGACTTGTTGAGAAAAAAAAGATACCCCATAGCAAGGGCCTTAATAGTACCTTTCCATGAGCACCTAGAATCCAAAGAATTAGGTCAAAATGGACATGGAGTATGTAGCACTTGAACCCCATAACTTGACTTAAAGTGGTAAAGAGAAAAAAAAAAGTGGTTTCTGGCATCAGATTCCGATTCTGAAATCAGAATGCCAAGAGTTAGTAACACACAGTTTCTGGACATGGGAGCCCCTCACATTGAGAAATTCATGTGCAGAGGTGCAGGCACAGAGAACTAACACGTAGACAGGATAATCAGAAAGAGGCAAAAATACACAGGTCCTGCTTTCAGCCTCTCTTCAGAGGCTGCTCGTCTCCCTCATTCTCTGTGCATCGGATGGCCAGCCATGGTTTTGAATAGCAAGGATAGGTTCCTACTATCAAAGGAAATTAACTGAGTTTGCACTGATTTTGTTTTTCAGTGGCTTTGCCTGGGATGAAATGGTTGCGCAGGGTGACAGTGACAGGACTAGAGAATCAGCCTCGTGACATCCTTTGAGCTTAGAGCGGCTGATGAGGAGTGAGAGGAGGGGCTGGTTTATGCTGCAGGGGAGGAGTCCTGTTGCTGAAACACTCCTCTCACCAGAGGTGCAGGCTAGTGTGTTGTGCCTCAAATAGGGTAAAAAAGAGCCAAGGCGCCCACTGTCCCTGCTTTACTTTTTGTTCTTTATCGCTATTCATCAGGTGCTATGTCACACTTAATATTTTCCATTTGCTTTCGGCCAATATAGTCTGGTACTGCTCAACAGCAGAAACCTGTTGATTCTGGACTGCTAAATACTACTGGCTGGCACACCAAACTGTAGGGTGACTGAACTGTGGTGGAAGACAGACAGAATTGTTTCCAATGTACACCTAAGGAGGCCCTCAGTAAAGCAAACATTGATTTTGGAGAAGGGCTTTTTTTTTTTTTTCTTACCTATCTGCTGCCAGCAGGCTGTAAATAGGATCCCTATATTTTTCCCTGTTGATACTAACCCACATTGGAGCTCATCAGCAGCCTGCAAGCCAGTAGAAGTTGCTGAGCACTGCTAGAAGCCACACACACCTCGGAGCAGATGAGGTCTGTCCCAGCTGTCACGGACTGGTTACAAGGAGTGAAGGCACTGCGGGCAGCCCTGCAGCCCACGGGTGGCCTGTGACTGCTGGTTCACTGGGCTCATCTTGCCTTCATGGCCCAGCTCCTGCTATTATAAATCATATAGGTACGAGTTTGTTCCTGGAGCAACTTGTTTGCTTTATTTATTTGGAAAATTTCAGTAACTGTGCTCACCACAGACTCTTTTTCTGCTGCTGAATTTGCCGTAACTGGGGCTCGCTCAAGAATGCTCCGTCTTAACAGTGTGTGATTTCCCCTCATGATTTCTGAACCGCATTCTGAATAGATGTGCTGGTGAAGTGTGGTAAATACATTTCCAGATAAATTGATGGTATCTCAGAAACAACCCACTTCTCTAGAGACAGAATGCCACAGATTTGAGGCACCCTCAGACTGAAAAAGAGTTGGACATCCTGTCCCATTTCCATCCTCCCCCAATTTTAAAATCAGTGAAGCATTTAGCACAGAAAACAATTTATTTTTAGTACAATCACACAGTCACTTCTGGTTTTATTTATATTTAAATTAAAAACAGCTTTTAGCCCTTCAGCTAACCCAGAATGCTAATGTTATTGAAGAAAAGGGAAAAAGAAAAAAAAAAAGAAACAAAATAAGAAAAAGTTTAAAATAGCTAAATAATTAGTTTGGATCTGGGATCCCACACTGAGAGGAAACAACAGCACCGTGTGATGGCTGCAAGCTTCAGAAAGGTGGTAGAAAAACTAGTCAGATGTGCTGTGCATATGTAGAAGGACATGGGTTACAGGAGGCACGTGTATGCTGTGTGGCAAAAAAGTAGTTAAAACACTGCTTGGGCTGAGTCAAATGCCCAGTGGTGCCTGTTTGGAACATTTTCCTTTGAGTCATTTTGTTTGAAATGTAATAAATGGCTGGTCAATCTGTTGTTAGAGCCTCTGTAGTTGTTGCCTGGAATATTATTCCAAAATGTTTACTCCACAGAGGTGTCTCATGAGCGGTACCTCTTACTCACATCTGTCACTTTTTTTAGGAGGGGTAACTTGAACTTGCTCTTTTTTTTCACTCACATCTCACAGATGTTCAGACTAGCATGGCTGTTTCCTTCAGTCACCCTGTCACTGCATTTGCATTTCCAAGGGGAATTCAGGGACAGATTTAAAAGTGATTGAAGTGAGCAGAAAGACAATTTTAAGTCAAGTATATTCATAATTAAAAAATGTTTCCAGTACAACCAAAGTGCTTGGGAAAAAGTGAAAAGATTAATGACTGGTCATAGGGAGGTTGCAATGAGAGATCCAGATCTATTCCTTGAGATGTTGTGGAAGTCAGTGAGTGAAGAGCCTTAACGTAATAATCCCTGATACTCCCAAAATCCCGAATTCATGATGTGTGAGTATATTTTAGTGGATTTTTTTGAAAAGCCTGGTATGTATGTGAGACAAAAGAGGCTCTATGTGGTTTATGTTTCTGCAGCCATCCACTGTGGTCCATAAAGAGCTGATGTACTACTGCCACAAACTCCACACAGCCTAGAACCGAAGGGGAGCTGCAAGGAATGTGGGAATGGTGTGTTTGACCTACAACTTCAGAGTGCACACACTGCCGAATCCTTTTAGTGGGGGATTGTGAACTGGGTCTTGCGCTGGTGCATGGTGCTGGTTTGAACTGAAAAGAGCTTCAGCAGCATAGGAGGCATCAAGACATGGGATGTGCTTTGGCAGACACAGAGGTGGGTATTGTAGGGAGTTCACAAAATCAGAACTGTGGACTGTTCTGGGTTGGAAGGCACACACAATGACCATCCAGTCCAGCTGCTGGCCCTGCACAGACACCCCAACAATCCCACCCTGTGCATCCCTGAGAGCGCTGTCCAAACGCTCCTGCAGCTCTGGCAGCCTTGGGGCCGTGACCATTCCCTGGGGAGCCTGTTCAGTGCCCCACCACCCTCCGGGGGAAGAACCTTTTCCTGATATCCAGCCCCTGCCCCAGCTCCAGCTGTTCCCTCAGGTCCTGTCCCTGGTCCCAGAGAGCAGAGCTCAGTGCCTGCCCCTCCTCTTCCCCTCGTGAGGAAGCTGCAGAACTGCTGTGAGGTCTGACCTCAGTCTCCTCCAGCTGAACAAGCCAAGTGACCTCAGATACTCCTCATACAGCTTCTCCTCTAGATCCTTCACTATCTTCATAATCCTTCTTTGGATGCTGGAATTAGCTGGCAGTTTCTGAGAGTCAGACTCCACCTGTGAGGACTAAAACACTCATCACTGCTGCTGCAGTCCGTCCAGATCTCCCTCCTCTCTGCCCTCAGAGTGAGGTTGGATTCATGGTCTCCTCTTCAATGCATGGACTTGGGTCTGATAGCTGTTTTGGGAACAAGATGAATTGCCTGCAAAGGTGTGAAGGGGACTCTGAGGGAAAGTACTGCATTGCTATCCCTCATGCAATAAATAGCACTTTATTCTTTTGATTTCTTAGAAAGCCCCTCAGCTTCATTCTTGCAGGGATCACTGTTGTGGAAGGAGTGAAGAACAATGCCGTCTAAGTTCTCCTGCTCAAAGACACATGCTGAGCAATGACACTGCAAAGGTTTTTTCAAGATTACATACTCTCCAAAGAGACTGGATAGAAAACTCTCTGTCTTCACAACAGTGTTCCACAAAATCTCATCTGGATGGGTTGATTTGGCTCAGGTGGTCACCAAATTTGTTTGTGATATTTCCATTCACTTGCTGTCTTAAGCCATTTTCATTGAGAGGTTCTTTTGTGCATAGAAACAATCTGGTAGTTGCTGCTTCAGAGAAGATTTGATTTGCACTTTATACCAGGAGCTGTGTTTGATTAATTGTCTTTTTCAGATAGTAAAGTATTGGGGGGAAAACTTTCCCTTTCCTGGTGAACAGAATGTAATTTGCTGAGAAATTTTTCTTGCGTTTTTTTAAAAATGCTGTTTTTTCGTGCTGTCAACTAGGGTCTCATCTTGATGTCTCAGGCAATTTAAAGCACTGTGTCAGCCTGTGCAGATGTAGTGGATGCCAATATCATACTTAACCTGGTCTGTCAGAGTTCTAGAGCAGGTGTGACGGGGGATATCACCTGGTTCAGCTGGCAAACGTTCCCACAGCCTTCACTCCAAGGCCTGTGAGAGTTATGGGCTGCCTGTACCACAGGGGATCAAGAGTTTGTGTTAGTTTACACAGGGACCCTGGGGAATAAACAGAAGGTCCTCACATGAACAGACCGTGGAAAGTATGAGTGGGAAAATGCTGGGATGTCTCCTGACACCCGCCTTGAGAATGATGGGGTGCTACAGCCTTGCTGGGATGGGGAGAAATGAGTTCCCTGGAAGTATCCCAGCGTCACATTGTGAGGCCATACTTGCAGCACAGGACTGCAACCTTTCTCTGGTACTTTGCCTCTGGGCAAAAGTGGGGGATTCTAGAGAAATCTGATTTTGGGCGAGGAACTTGTGTGAAGCATGAAGGCTGCACTGTGGTAAGCAGTGTTAAAGCACCCTGATGTCCTGAAAGATCCACACTTAAACTGAGACAGCTGTCTGCTTGGGGCTTGGAGTGGCTGAAATCTTCTTGTGCTGCAAGGACTGCTTAGAGGATGAACATTTCCCAACCTCTTGACCAATGTCCCATGGCTTCACGTCTCCCCAAACACTTCCCTCCTTTTACGTAAAGCAATCAAGCATACAACAGAAAGCGCGTCTGCTGTCAGTCCTGAGTTTTAGGAAAATGTCTAGCAACTGACAGGAAGCAGTTTGTGACCTCATCTGGCAACAAATAAAAGCCAGTTCTAAAAATGGCATTTAAAACAGTGACACTTAATTGGTATCTTCCAGAGAAGGACACACACACTTTGTGTAAGTGTAACCTGATTGTCAGCATGCAGGAATTCAGAGATGTTTTGACATACTTGACATTATGTAATGGAAGTGTTGAATAGAAAGTGAGAAGACACATTTTTTTCAGAAGAAAACCCTATTTTTGTTTAAATACCCAGGCAAAATTTAACACTACAGTAATGTCCTATTCCTCTTTTCCTTTCCATAGTTTTGTCCCATGTCTCTGGTGTTAACGTTCCAGTCAATTTGAGTGCGCTTATGTTTGAAGTTATTACCTGATTGTCCTTTTTTTGTAAGAAGGAGCAATATAATTGTCAATTATGGATTTGTTAATGAAACATCTGAAACTTCCATGAGTCATTAGGAGGCAGGACGGATAGATGTGTATCCTTAGGGAAAAATGTCAGAAAGTGTGGCCAGCATCATTCAAAGCATAAATGTGACATTTTGGAAGAATATTCGATGGGGACAACTGCTTTGGGGTTGGCTGGGCTTTCCACAATGCTGAGCTTGGGCTGATAGAGTGGGAAGAAGATGGTTTTCCTTCATCATTATGTACCTCTGGCTTTAAGTGATGCTTACTTGGAGGTAGGAATGAGTTTGGGTGACATTTGTGCAGCTTAAATAAATGCTGTGTTAAATTATTCTGGCCCAAATTCTCTTTTGAACTGCAGTCTTCTCTGAGGATAACCAGAGGGCAAAGCATTTTGAACACTCTTCTCTTTCTAGTCTCATCCACTTCTGTCTCCACATGACTCCAGTTAGGTGGCAGGTTCTGTATTTGGGAAGGTCTTAGCTTTCCTTAGGATAGCCACTGTCCATCTTGTCCCACTATGAAGAAAAGTGCAAAGGGACTATTCTGGTATGTCATTTAGGGAATGGTTCAGGGTCTGATATGCTGTTTTAAGGGTAAAGAGTAATAGTCAAAGCTTACTCAGTTATCTTATTCAGCTGAATATCGCAATATCTCATAACTCTTTGTGAGACTACAACAGGCCGTGTCAAGGGCCTGATGAAAATCAGGGCATTCAGCATCCCTCTCTTTCCCCATGTCCACAATGTCAGGCCCTATCATGGAAAACAATGAAGCTGGGCAGGCAACACATTCCCTTGGTAAATCCATGCTGGCTTCCTCTAGTTACCTTCTCATCCTTCATGTGTTTAGAAGTAGCTTCTCAGAGCATTTGCTCCTCAATTTTCCAAAGGACTGAAGTTATGATGGCCAGCTACAAAGTACCCTGGATCCTTCTTACCCTTTTTTGGGGTTGGTGCCACACCTGCCTTTTTCCAGGCATTAGGATTTTTCCCTCTTTGCCAAAACCTGTCAAAGGGGGTAGAAATTAGCTCCTCAGTGACATCAGCCAGCTCCTTTAGCAGCCTGGGATGCCCCCTTATGTGATGTGATGGACCTGTGCATCTCACTTGGGTGAAGGGATCCCCAGCTCTTTTTCCTGTGGGTACTGACAGACTGTCATAGAAGGCTCAGAAACTCGGGAAGCCTGAGGAGAAGTCTCACATGTGAAGTCTGAGCCGCATATTACATCTTTTTCCCTGTAGCTTGTCACTGGGACCCTGTACCCAAAGAGCAATGGATTCACACTGTCTTTGCCATTTCTTCCACCAATGCACACACAAAACCTTCTGATTCTTACCTTCCCTGATAGTTTCATCTCCATCTGAGCTTTGGCTTTGTCCTGGCTGCATTCCTACTCATGCAGTTCACACATGAGTAATCCTACCACTTTGCCATTCACCTTTTACAGTTTTTGCTGTTTACATTGCCAGTGCTGTCAAGCTACACCAAGTTTCCAGAAACAGGAAAAAAAAAAATCCTGTGTAACTCAGTTAATTTAGGGATTATTAAATGGCAGCCCATATAAAACTGCAAATGACTTTTATTTGGTTTAGTCTTGTCTCCTCCGCCTCCAAGAAATGAATCTATTCAAGTTCAAACCACACAGAGGGATTTTCTCTGTATGACTGATGGTGAGGAATAATGTACAGATACCAGCTTGTGCTGTGGGAGTGCTTTATTTTACATGAGATGCTGTGAAAAGCCACTCCTGTGGCTTTGCTGTGTTGGCCCCTGAACCACCCAGATAAACCTGAAGTGGGCCTGAGCATACAGAAGCTGATTACCTTTCACAAAATCCATCTTGTAGCCTGCATAATCCAGTGTCCTTTGCAGTCTGGTTCTGAGGCAGTCAAAAAAAGAGGTTTTCCCTGTTGTGATGGAAATCCTGCTTTAAAACAGCTCAGGAAGGCCTAAGAAAGAGAGAGGCACTGACGTGGTCTCTCTTGGAGAGAGTGAGCTGCTTGACAGAACCAGGAACTGGCTTGGAACAGCAGATGAAAGGATATTATGATGTGTCAGTAAGGCAAAGGAGACCCCAGGCAGCTCTGATTTAGGCTCAGCTGTTAATCAAAAATTCTGGGGAAAATCCAAGCCTCTGGAGCTTGAATAGAAATAGAAAGGGCTGTTTCCTATTATACAAGCACATAAAGCTGTGCTAAAGGGGAATTCCAACCAGAAAAGGGCTTTTCTCCCTATCCAGCTTGTAGATGGTGCTGGAGCACAAAGAGGCATAGAGTGCTGGGCCCTTTTCTGGAGTAGTGTACCTGGTAACCCATGGCATGAGTATAGAGACAGAAATACTCCATGGGTGTTCTGCTTGGAAATCCCTTTCCATGACACTCACTCTCTAAAGATTTTATATCAGTCCTGCTCAGCCCAGCTGTCACTTAAGACCCCTCCACATGCATAGGCCTCATCCAAAACATATCAAGATAAAGATGCTTGTTGACTTTAATGGGCTTTGAATCAAGCCTATGAAACAACCTGACATCTGCAGTAAATACTCAGGCCTTAATGACTGTTTTTCCCTAGGGTTCTGGAACATCATTCCAACATCTGGGAACCTTGCCTTTCCTGGTGTTTCCCATTTAGTACAGGATTTTTAACAGATTAAAAAGCATAAGCTGCAGGCCAATTAGTTCCTCATTTTCTGGGTTAGTTCAGGTTCTGCTGCAAATCAGAATATCAAATAATCCTTTCCAGATCTTGCTCTTGTGCTGACAACCTGGGATGGTCTAAGCAAGCAGAACCGGATATTCCAGAGAATACAGAAAGAAAGGATGATAACCTTGTCAGCTGTCAAATTTTAACTGCAGCTTCTCTCTTTGAGCAAGTAAGAAAAAGTCTGTGGCTGAGTCGATGGACCTGACACTAACCAAAGGGTTGAGATGCTTTGGATGGCATGAACGCTGCATGTCCTTTGTGGCTTTCATCCTCTTTATTCTGCACTCTAGCAACTCTGGGAATAGGAAACCACCACTTTTGTCCACAAAAGCCTGACCACATATACTCACAGCAGGAGTTTTACCAGGTTTGTCTTTCACTGCCTCCTTACATAACAGCAGTGGTGAAAGGGAAAAGGAAGGAGTCTAAACCGCTTGGACAAGCCCGGACAGAATCTCACAGACTGAAAGTGACCACTGAAGCATAAAATGTCCACTAGGAGAAGAAGTTGGGAGGCTGAGAGCACTGCCAGTAGCAGTAGGGTAGGGAGATGCAAAGAAAAAGAGACTTTCTCCAGCCCAAACCCTGGGGTAGTTAAGGCTGAGGAGAACTGAAAGATAATTACAAGAAAAGTTTAAAGCTTAGGAAGAGGAGAATACCTGTGTAGCCCTTTCCATTATTAGTGCCGTGGTCTGCTACAAACCTCTTGGTGAAGTGAGACTGGCTTGTTTTTTTGATTCAGTGGTGCTCACAAGATTTAAAAGCGAAATGGCTTACAGGTTGGAAAATGGGATCACTATCTTGAAATCATGACCAGCCCCAAAATATTTGGTCCTTAAGTTTCCATTCATGGTCTCTAAGACAGCACTCAGGCCACAGCAAAAAAAAAAGATCTGAACTGTGGCTTACCACAAACACTCCTTGAAATCCCAGCTAGCAGTCTGGCACTTTCTCTAGCCCACTTCTCACGTCTCCAAGCCGCTCATCTATCTGCTGATCATGTTAGACATGAACAGAAGCCAGCAATCTCTCCATCTGGATTCTTGCATATGATTTTTAGAAAGGCTCCAACACAGACTCTGTTTCTTTTCTTTGTTTTTGTTTCTGTCTTGTTATTTTTTCCATGTCTAGATTCAGATCATGAGTGTTACTGTGGTTGCCTTTCTCACAGTGACACTCTCCTAATTAATTGCTAATTAGAAGCATCAATGCCTGGTTTTGGACACATGAAGATCTCAGATTTAGAACATTTATGCGCAAAACTGTGCCTGAAGTTTAAAGAGGCAGCAGAGTAGAAATCCCTGGCCTAAACTTCTCTTTATGCAGGGATTTGCACAGAGTGCCAAACCAGAATCAAATTAGTTTCTTTAAGACTTAGATTTTCCCATGTTTTCTGTTACTCAAAGGTCATGATGTTTTTTAAATGTCTCTGCTGTTCCTGGGTTAGTTTCCTCTTCTGCAGCAACCTGTAGGGAAGTCATAATGTAGTGTTTATGATGACATCCCTTTCGTGCTGTGGAAAGAATTTTAATGTCATGAATTCCACCTTATGACTGGAGAGATGGGCTTGAACTGGAATCTCACAATCACACAATCCGAAACTCAGTGGAATTTGAATCCCCAGCTGACCTTACATTTTAGGAGCCAAAACACTGTTTTCATCCCTCATCTTCCAGTCTTTGAAGCAGTTTAGATCTGGGATTCTCTGGCTGAAATGCCTAATGGTGGCTTCAGTGCCAGAAAAAATGGGAAAGAAGAAACGGGAAACATGGAGATAAATAGAATGCTTAAGTGGAGAAAAATGAATTAAAAACTGTATAAAGTCAACAATGAGAACCTAGTTTTCTATCTGTTCTGCTTGTCCAAGCACCTCCCTCTACAGAGTTCACTAGTAAAGATTTTGGTTTTCTATGCAGACCCTCATTTCACCTACCCACTTGTGTCATTCTCAGCGGCACAGCTTTTAACACCTCACCCCATACCATCTTTTAGCCTCAAACAAAATTCCTGTGAGTTAAGGAAGGGCAGTAACACCTCACTTTTACAAATGGGAAGACCATAGTGTGGAGAATTTAAACAGCAGACCTAAGCCCACACTGGAAGACTGTGGCAGCGGAGGCACTCACTCTACCACTCTCTGTTCAAATGTCTGTATGATGACACCAACATTTATTGCTAAATGCTTTCCATATGATGTGCCCAGTGAGCCAGAATCTGGTTGTTTGGCTGTCTGGTTTTTTTGGTTTTTTTTCTTTAAGAAAATACATTTAGCAAGACCCATCAAATCACTGAATAATGTACCTACAGTCACACTCACTCTTCTCTGCATATTCTGTTAAAGTCCAAGTTCTCTATTCAATCATTACTCCAGAAAATTAAGTTCTGCAATTATTTAAATTATATTTTAACACTGTTGGAGGAAAGATAACCTGTTCCTCACAAGGAAAGTAGATCTTGCTTTTCATCTTAAGAAGCACTGAGCCTCTGACCAGGGCCCCTGGTCTCCTCTCAGTGATTGTCACTTGGACCTCCAAACACAGATAAGCCCACAGGAGCAGTGTGTGTATTGGGAAGGCAGGACAGGCTGGGATGCCCAGGAAGAGGGCACAGCTGGAAAAGTGTATGGGCAAGAAATGGTTTGCATCAGCCCCTTTTGTCCTCTTCTTCCCTAATTTCCACACTCCCACCTTCCCAACCCGCCTTGATTTCTCCCGTTCCCAGCTTTTGTTTCCCCCACAAAACACCCCATAAATTTTGTACAGATGCAAGGTGTCCTTCCCCTGCATCTTCTAAAGTGTCCCATTCCCCCAGGCCGTGACCCCTCAGTTTGTGAGGTGGCCTGGAGAGGTGTTCTGGGTGATTCATCTCGCTTGGTGTCACTGGCAGGTGATGGGGCTGGGGCTGGCGATCCCCTGTGGCTGCCCTTGGAGCAGCCAGCACGAGGCTTCATTTCTCTGAGGAGGTTTTTGGGGTTCCCCCACTCTGTTCCTCCCCATGCGTGGAGATAAGCCATTGAGGGGTTGCTGTCTCCTGGGATAGTATCCATGTCAGGGCTTTACCTGGGTTCCCCTTCTTGCCTTTTCCTCCTTGTGCACCTCTCTCTGTGCAGAGATGAGCTTTGATCTCACAAGCCAGCAACAGGAATAACACATTTTCAGTGTCACCACTCACTTTAATGGAGTTACTTGTTGAAGTTACACATCCAGATTTTTGTTCCAACAGTACTGAGCATCTCTCTCACAAAGAAAACATGTTTTAATGTACATTTTTCTTTTATTCTAGCTAATTCTTCTGCATTGCTGGAATGGGGCACTGGACACCCATTCCTCACTTCAAATTTCACTCTCCCAGTGAGCCTGCTGCTGTAATGTAGTTTTCTAATTCCTGGATACTAAAGATTGTTAAAAGCGGGTTAATTTTCCATCATGCTTACATTGCAATTACTTTCACGTTGCTTTAACTTTAAAATTTTCCCTACCCTGTTCTGGTTTTCTAAAAGATGTAATTCATATAGGACTCAAGTGACCCTTTTTTTCATTCATCTTTTTTTTTTTCTGTAAAATATCACACACATTTCTGGTTTACTCAACTGTTTTTAGAAAAATGATATATTCTGGTGTCCCTGGCATGTTACATAAGTTTCAGATCTGAGCACAAAGACTCCATTTTGCAAAAATAAATGCATTCTCTTTCAACTCATGTCCGTAGGGTATCCCAAATGTACGGCACCGTGTTTACTGTGCACTAATATAATAGGTAGCTGTGCAACCCATGAACATGTTAGTTAAATGCTTAACACACGTCCTTGATGCATCAATTAACTTCATTAGACTTGGCCCCTCGAATGATTGTGAGTGCTTCCTTGTACAGAATGTTCCTTGCCTGCCTTCAGAGACGGAGGCCAGCCAGAGGAACTGCCTGTTTATTTTTGAACCCATGTAAAAGTAGACCAGGAGCAGACACCTCCTGCTGCAGGCTAGACCTGACAAAGAGGTCATCTTTGTTGCACATGGCTAAGGAATCACATCCCCTGCTGAAGATCTGGGCTATTTTTAGAAACAGGATAGAACTCCTCATTCTTGAAATTGTTTTAATTTCCATCCAAAGAGTCAGACTGCATGGCTAGAGAAAAAAAAAATCTAGTAGGCTGCAGGGCCAGTGTGAGCCGCAAGTCTGTGTAAAAAGAAACCTGATGAAATTGCTTCTTGTGGTGCTGACAGAATTTTGTCCTGGCAGCACCAATGTGCTAATCACTATAGGCTGACAAAGAGCCATTGCCCAAGAGCAGCCCATAATGGTCATGTAAATTTTACTTAAGTACATACGATTACAAGAAATTGCCCAGAATTTTAACACACATTGTGCTGCCCTGTTTATAGAACAGTATAGATTTACTGGCTCCATTTTTCTACTGTAAATCAAAAGCCTCAGGGCTTGGGAAGAGGGAAAAGGGGAGGAAAGGAAATGTTTTGGCTTCACAGTACATAACTGCCTACGGAATCATTTTAATGTATATTAAAACCTCATTCAGGTCTGCCACAGATGTAGTGAGTTTAAACAACCCAGTGGGGCACATTCCTCATAAAACTCTTCCCCTTCTCTGGTTCTGCAGACTGCACTTCTGGAGTGGATGGCCACCTCTCTCCTGAAGACACGAGAATTCTGGTCCTGTTTTCCACAACAAGTAAACAGAGTTTTTCAGAGTTTTCAAAAGCTGCACAGGAAAATCATAAATTATACTGACTATTACCTAGTACAGGCTACAGCATCTCTCCCAGAAATTTCTGCTTCAAGCCCAGAACTCAAGCTGTCTTAGGCCAAGTGTCCAGGCCTGGGCTGGATTTCAAGCTCTCAGCTGAGAGACAAAGCACCATAATCCCAATGGCTGATCTGCCACCCTGTTAAAAAGGCAAATTTCTAGTCTGGATTATATCTAACTGCAGCTTCCAGACACCGAGTGTTGTTTATGCCCTGTCCTGCTGGATTAGAAAGCTATCTATTACATGAAATTGCTTTCAGTCTGTGGTATTTCTAAACCAGTATTTGTAATCTCGGGTCATTGTCACAGCTCTTTCTAAACACTCTCCAGTTTTTCTACATTCTTTTGCCAGGGTAGACATTCAACTGGATAGATGACTCCCAAAAAGCTCTCCCTGGTGCCAGATAGAGGAGCAATATTCCTTTTATTTTTCTACTCAGTTGTCTCTTCCTTTTGTAACCGAAAATTATATCAATAAAGACAATCTCAACACATCACTAGAACTCACAAATAACCATTTGTTAGAACCCTCATGTTTTCCAGAGCTACTAATTTGCAGCATTGACTTGCCTATTTTAAAGGCATGATCGCCTCTCTGTGTTCCCAGGGTTTAAAATGCACCTCTTTTAGTGCACCCACTCTACCCTGTGATCTCTGTTAATTTGTACCCAGGTTAATATGGCATCACTTGCAGTTACAATACCTGTTAATGCACATATTTTTTATTTATAATCTTTGAGATCTCTGATAAAAACACTGAATAGCAGTCAACCAGGAATAGGAGCCCATGGGATACCAGTGTTAGCAGTAGTGGATGAAGACCCTATTTTTTACAAAAACTGCTGTAAGTCTGTTAACTTTTTCTATGTTTGCATGAGCTATTAATATTCACTTTTGCTAGCATTGTTTATTGATTTTCCAGGTGTATAAACAAGTCACTTGGGATTACACGCTTCTGCAGAGCTAAAAGCATTATGTCTACGCAGTTATCTCTAACCATCAACCCTGTAGTCTTGAAAAGAAAGGAAATAATCAGAAAACAATCACAAGCTTTTTATAGCAGCATGGCTTTCATCTTGATGTTACCATGTCTTCATTCCTTTTGGGTGGTGCCAGCTAGCAAGCAGCTTCTCTCTGATTTTGGTAAGATCGGTGTCAGGCTCATCTTGTCCTGTCCCAACTGAATTTTTAACTGTTATGAGTTTCTTATCAAAGCTCTAGAGTTTCTTGGTGTCCCAGGATCTCTTAAAAATCAGTGTTATTTAGGATTCTGAGCTCTCCTTGGACAATGATTTAAATATTCTTTAGTGTAAATTATCTATTCCTGCAAGTAAAAACTATGGTTTGCTTCAATCACCACGGTTTAATATCTGTTGTCTGAAGAAATGATACCCACAGTATTTTCATTGAAAAAGAGCATAAGTCTGTTGCTTTCCTAATGAAGAAAACCCAGGTGCACTGTACGTGTTGTACACATCTGCTTTATCTTCACCAGGCTTGATAATTTCCCATTCAGGATTGGAATGTTTCAGTTTCATCTCCGGGTGACCCACAGTGCCGCAGATGAAATAACTGGGAATTATTTATTCCAAATGACCCTGCAGTGGGACAGGAAGTGCTTTCCTATAGCTGTGTCAGAGTTCTATGAAGAATTAGCATGAGGGAGAAGAGGGGATTTGGGAGGCAGACAGGACAGGAAGAGCAGGCAGAGGGGATGAGCTGGGACTGAGGCACACTGCAAAGGTAACAGCTGATATGGTCAAAGATATGGAGAGATATTAAGAGTAAGAATGGAAGGTCAGGCTTGGAAGTAGCTCTGGACTGGGTTACCCTGGCACAGCCTGGAGGGATATGGCCCTCACCAGCAAGCCCAAATCACTTTATGACTTTAAATGGGCATCTCAGCCATTACTTTCACTGGCACAAGGTTTACCCAGTTAAAAATAAAATCCAGACAATCTATATGGCATCATCTACTATTTTAAGCTGGGTTCCTGTTTTGTCTTTGCCCAACGATGTGACCTCAGGTCTTACAGTGCCAGAAGGGAATCCTGAGGCCAGAGGATGTTTTGGAGTCAACAGCTTGACTGGTGAGTTCATCAGAGGCAGCGTGGGTGGTTCCCAGTGCTGCTCAGGTACAAGAACCTGCACCAGCAGAACAGCCAAGAAAGGAAGAACAACAATGTAAACAATGCAAAAGAAAAAGGCAGAAAGAGTTCCATAGGAAAATAGGATTATTAAACAACTAGTAGCAAAGAACTATGTGATTATTCTACAGTTGCACAATCGTTATGGAAAAAGTATGATTTTTTTTCCCATTTTTTTTTCTAGAATTTAAAGTGAAAGAATCAAATTTGTCCTAAGTGCTTTTCTGCAGAAGCTTCCTCAAAGTTTAATTTGATATTAAGCCTACACAAACCTACACTTTCAAAGCAGGAATGAGACTCCTGACATCATGGGATAGAAATTGTTTTTTGGTGTTGCAATGGGTTTTTGCACTGTGGATACTGTTATCACTTAGGTTGGGTTTGTCATTTGCTTTATGTTTGTATTTTATTAAAATATTCATTATTAGTATATTAATATTAACATTTACATTTGTTAAATCAATACCAATATATTATTTTATATTTGTACTAACTAAAACTATATCTGTAGCAATCAGAAATATCCAAATGCTGCTGTGCTAGACATTCGGCAGTACAAACGGTAAGCTATTTTTTCTCAAACCACATGGTTGAAGACAGATTCTGAAGTGAAAAATGCCCTTAACGGAAACTTTAAAAAAGATGATGTTTGGTGAAAGCTGACCTGGAAAGTGAAAGGAAATTCGAGGCAGCTACCTCTTTTCATTTGCCTAAAAGAACTTATTTACCTTAGGCAGCAGAAGCAGTTGGTCACTGATGTCCTGGTAAAAGGATTCAACAGCTCATCTATTTATGTTTTGATGTTCTTTCTCTGTATTGACAAGTGACAAACAGGATTTTCTGGAGAAGTAAAAGATTCTACAACACAGTGTCTTTTCAGGGAAGATTCTGATTTTACTTCATGTTTATCATTTTCCTTCATTAACTGACTGAAGAAGAAATAAAAGTGATTAAACAGATTTTATTTTCATGAGGAATTTTAAGTGTACATGGAGTCAGAAAGTTATATTTATGTATAAGAAAATGTCTTCTGCATAATTTAGAGATTTTGGACATTCCTTCATTCACCATCTTTTTTTTCCCCTCTTAGGCAATGTCTACAGATGAACTTGTGACTGGAGAAAATCAGGGTGAAAAATACAAAGATGCCTTAATCCCTTTACCTCCAACTTAGGACAAGCTTTGCAACTGGCACCTACAGGAGAGAAATAATGTTTGACTTTTCTCTTGTGTCAATGTGTCCGCTGTAAGGTCCTCTTCAGTCAGTGAAGGGAGACAGGAGCTGCTAGAAAATGATTCATCACATCATTTTAGAAACCTATCTCAGGAGGACTGAATCAGCATCAGGAAGGGTCCAGGCTCCCGTTTGATTAGAGTGATCACAAGAGACAAAATGACTCATCTATGTACACCCAACAGACGATGTCTTGCCAAAAGTGAGTTATTTGTAGTGATTAAACCCACTTGTTTTGGTTTTTCTGTCTTTCCCTTTCATTAATTTTATATCAACCCCTCTTTCCTTGAATTGGCCAAGACCATTACAGGCACACAAGACACTGACTGTTGCAGTTGGCTTCTTGTGTGTTGTTTTGGAAGGTGCAACAATTATATTCCTAAAATAAAAGAGACAGGATTTATAAGCCAGAACACACAAGGGAAATCCACTTTCCTTGAAAGGCTTGGCTGCTGTCTAAGTCGCCTCTGACATAGTTACATAAAAGACCTACTTTATTTTTCCACTTTCTGAGTCAGAAGAGCTTTGGATAAAATTCACCGTGACCCTACTAAATGTATGGAGCCGGACTCCCAATGAGACTTGAGGTACACCCAGAAATTTAAATTCTAACATAGGATTTGTTTTGCAGGGGGAAAAAAAGTGACTAAGATAGTAGCCAAGGAATCAGGAGATGTGGATTCATTTCCTTACTCTGCCACAGACTTCCTATATGACTTTGGGAGAGTCATTTAATCTCTGCATATCACTTTTCTGTGGTAAAACTTTCTGGATGTCTCTGAAGATAAACATATTAAGACAGATACTCTGAAACCTGAGCCCTTATGTCTGCTGAAGGAAAGTAGACAGCTTCTAATCAAATGCTATTTCCATATACAAATATTTGATTTACAGCAAATAGTTTAAAAGGACGTCTCTCCCAAACTGTCAATTCCATGTCAAAGATTAAACATTAAAATCTTGTTTCCCGTACACCAATAATTCCAGCTGCCACGGGACTCGAGACCCAAACAAAGCATTTAGAAACCATCCCTCTCCCACACCTTCTCCCCAACAAAGACCCACTTATCTCACCTGTATCCTGTGAGCAATATCCCATCACCCTGAAGTCTTTCTTAAAAGACAGTCATTGAAATAAATCCAGGAGACAGAGGAACACTAAGTTGTTTGAATCAAAAGGACCAAAGATTTCCCAAGGAAAACTGTCATTGCGTAACTGTACCACCACTTCCCTTTCTTCTGGGCCAATGAATCTTGCAGTCAGGAACTTATGCTGATTTTAACAGCTTGGGGATATAACTGAAAGATGCTGTCTCTCCTGTGGGGAAGGACAGGGCTGAACAGGATCTCTTTAGCTCATTATGCTGAGCAGAAGCCCTTGGATACAGCCCAAACTCTGGTCCACTGAAATGCTCCTTTAGTTGTCACTCTCTTCCAACTCATATATGAGGTGGAGTTACCATATTTTAACCATTTTTAGGACATAAGTTAGCTCTCCCTAACATAATATGCAATAATATTTTTTTCAGGAAAAGCACATACTGTCTTTACCACTTACTTTTCCAAATACTACTAAAACATGACCCTCTACAGAGTGAAATTGGTGGTACTGCTTGGAGGTGAAACCAACTGTTCTTTGCTGGACTTCCAGATTACATACTTGCGGAAATAAACATGAATCTAAATCAGATCTATGCTTTTCCACACCTAAAATCCACCTCTCTAAAATTAACTCCCTCCATAGAAAAACAGATATCTCACTTCTTTGGGTGATTGATTTTATTGGAACAAGTAGAATCATACCATGGGGTCAGGGGTACTGATGAACAGACAACTTAATTTACAAGTCCCTTCTGAAAAGTTCTTCTAATTCAGACAGAAAACTCAAGCTTTCCAAGTGACCTGGATTCCGCAACTGAAGTTTTCACACTTCTTATTTCAAATTTCCATTAAACTTGAAGGTTAAGCTACCTCCGTTCCTCTCTTTCTGGTATGAGGTTGTTTTCATTCTCAGTAAAAGGCAGAGGTGGGAATCATAAAGGAAAGACACAGAATGATCTGAGCCCTGATGGAAAAGCTGCTCTATGGCTATCTTTGCAAAAAGAAAAAAAACCAGCTCTGAGAATAAAGCAAATCTTCTCTCCGGAGAAAATTGAAGGGTACACAACCAAGGAAAGAGCATCTGATTAGATAATGATGAGTGTGGGTTGATGATTTCTAAATCAGATGTGGTTTTGAACTGTTTGGACCAAACTGGATCTTCCAACAGCACATGGATAAACTTGGAGTTAAAATACTTGTCCAAAAACTGAGCAGCTGGGTTCTGTTGCCTGATTTGTCTCAGATTCTGTGTGTAGTCTATGGCACACCATACGTTCCTTTTATGCCATTTTGTAAATAGGCATTTTATGCATTTTGTAAAAATTAAAATATGTTCTCCTACTTTACAGAGATGTAACAAGCTAAATCCATAAAACCCAAAGGAGTTCAGAGGAGTAACTAGATTAAAAACCAATGTAATTGACCAGTATTGCTAAATACCAGGGGGGAAAAAGCATTGAGGCACTACAAACTATTAATTTTTATACGGTCTCCCACCAGAACAAATAAGGATTCTCTTAACTGTTGTGTTAACCATTTATCTCAACTGTTCTAGAGGCTACAGAGTGGGTGCAAAGTCCCCAGCTGGCAAACTGAAAGACGTAGGACATTTAAGTGTTTCTTTATATGTTGAACTGGGTTGCCCTAATCCTGTAATTTATTAGGCATGGGAGAATGGATCTGGATACAATAAGAACTGACCTTCCCGTAATTTCCAGTGAATCCAAAGCCTTTTCACAGAATTCTAGTTAACTGTTTCTCTTCTTCTTTTAATTTCCCACGCCTCTTGACTTCCAGGCTGTGTTTGTGACCGGAAGCCAAAATGCCATGAGAAAAAGCTCTTCCTGTGGTAATTCTAACACTGCCAAGCATAAGGCCTACAAGCCACATGGGAAAACTTGTTCACATGCAATCCACTGCCCAAGAATATCCAAAAAGTTTGGGATAAGAATTCAACCTTTAAATGTTAATACAAACCAAACTTCTCAAATATTTCAGAGTCAGCCCTTTTAGTAGTTTTTATCCAAAAGTAGAAAGCACTTTCATTAACCATTTTAAACATTTCTTTTGGATGCCAAAGCCATGAATCAAATAATTTATTGAATTTATTCATCTACTTAGTATAGTTCAGAACATTAAGTGTTTAATCAGCATATTTTTACCTATTTTGCACAGGGCTGTTGTAAACTAGTGAAGTTTCTTGATGCCAGTCAGATTCTGTGTCTGAGTACTGTTCCTGCATGAATTCTATTCAGTCTCAAGCCAAATCCCATGTGCAAAAGCATTGTCTACACAGTCATGTTACATCTTCCTTTCCAGGGAATGCAAGTTGCATCTGGCTGCTTAGGAATGGCTGTACTAAGGGTCATCTGTAACCATCTAGCAATGTAGTAGTCTCCAGCAGTGGCCATAAACAGATGCTTGACTAGCAAAGCCAAGATCAAATTGTACTATAGTTTCTCCAAATGCTCTCCCAGTCTTAAAGTAGCTTCTGAGTCTGATGCACTTTGTCCATTTATTTACAGAGTTTTCCTTAGTCCATTTGTCCAGTCTTCTTCTGAAGCCATGAACTTCTAGTTCCTTCGAGCTCTTTGCATTAGGGCCTCTCACGTGTCTATCAGATCCAGCATGAGAACATAACATGAAAAGCAGTACTGACTCCATAGCCACTGGAGACATATTAATGTATTTATATATTTATCTACTTGCAGTGTATCTCAATGTAAATGACACATTTCCAGTCATGTTCAAAGATGTGAGCACCTAAGGGACCAGTTAACAGCATTCACTTCAAAGCATGAGTGTAGTTCCACTTCAAATGCCTATAGTGACCATGCATGCTGCTACCAGGGCACCTGCAATGGCCAGGAATGTAGCACAGGCTGGGAAAAAGTTTGAAAGGAAAACAAAACTCATTTTGGAATCTGCTGGTAGCTCATCAGGGCTCTGGCATGCCAGGACTACGTCATGACCTGTTCTTAAGCTGAGTAGTTACAGCTAGCACACAACCCTACCAGAAGCATTTCTGGTAGCACCTGCTCTGCAGATCTGCTCAGAAATAGCTGCTTCAAGCAAATGACAGAGTTTTCTTGGGACCTATCCCAAGACAATGGATTAATCATCACGGAAACCGAAAATGATGATTAACTTCATTGTATCCTACTCCCAGTGCAAAGTTCCCTGCTTTCATCTTTCTTCTCTAACAGCATTTGTGTATTGAAAATCAAAGGATAGACAGTCCAAAAGTTATTTCAGCTTTGTCTGTTCCTTGCTGGAGGAGCACTGAGCAATGCTTGCATCGGATGAACGGGGTGCCCAGGCTGGTGGGGAAGTCACCATCCCTGGATTTTTTCAAGAAACAACTGGACATGGAACTCAGTGCTCTAATTGACAAGGTGATGTTCATTCCAAGGCTGGGCATGATGATCTTGGAGGTCTTTTCCAACCTTAATGATTCTATGATTCTATGATGTGAATCCTTACCAGAATTTTTTTTTTTTCCAGTACCCTACAAAATGTACCATTGGTCTCAAGTATCCCTACTCTCTAATTCCTTTTTTGGTTCTGTAAATACCGAAGGCTTTTATTCCACACAGATTCCCCTGGATTTCTGTGCAGATGATATGCTTTGTCATGTCACAGTTTTATACAGCATGTAGCTGTTCCAAGGTGCTGACTAGTCTGGGAGAGCTGCTCAAAGCATTGATGAGATACTCCCCTTCTTCTTCTGGGTGTGGCATGTCCTTTCCCCCCTTTCCCCCCTCTCCCTCTTCTTCCCTCCATGCTCTTTTACCAAAGGGATTCCAGCTTTAGGATGAGGAAGTTCTTATTCCAGTTGCAACCCTAAGGATTCAAATTTCATTTCCTAATTCTCTGCGATCATGCTTCTCATCATGCCAAAGTCACTCCTTGGGAATGTCCAGAACATTGCCTCCCACACTATTTCTTCATCAATGCAATTTTTTCTGGTTCGAACTTTTCAAGCTTTTCACATTAATTTAGAAGTTGTATATCACATTCGTATTGCTGGACTCCTTATTTCCAGTCTACTGGGAGCTTTCTACATGGAAAATACATGAAATATTTGATCTCCACAATACTTCTAAATACTTTCGCCCTCCTCTTTCCCTTCTCTCCACTACCACCTTGTGTCAGGTTTCGGCGTGTATGCGTGGCAGTGTGAGCGATCATCCCTATAGAAAGAAGTATGTGTGTAAAAAAACAAAAAAAAATTGATTCCTTATATTACTGAAGGCAGTGGCCATAGACTAGGACAGGGGTCTGTAGATCGGAAGAGTGAGCTACATTCATTGCCCAAAGGCAACAGAAGCAAAAATGTTTGTTTTTCTAAAGAGTGTATTCTCAAGGTTTCGTATTTGTGGTTTGAAAATGAAAGAAACAAAAAGTATTTGGCATAAAGAAAGAATAAAACTGCCTTTTGTCAGTTCAATACTTTATGGAAAAGCAGGCAATGCTTCTGGGAGCCTGTGATGGTGAGGAGTCTCTTCAGTCTGGCCCTCTGGGTTCTTGAATGAGAGGAGCAATCTGATAAGGTATTGCAACTTTGTCCTGTGAATGAGGTTAGAAAGGGAGGCAAATCCCAACTTGCTGATAACCATGATCTCTGCGTGCCTTTAAAACATCTGACCACACCATGCCTATGAGTGCTGTGCTGAAACGGTGCTTGGGGACTGAATGAGGAGGGGACTGTGTCACCTGGGGAATGGCTGACCCCCGGCCTTGCCTCACCTTGCCTCATCTGTTCCATGAAGGGCAAGTGCCAGCCTCCTCCAGCTACTGCAGAGCTCTTTGCAGATCCCTGTGCCACACCGAGTGCTTGAAACATAATTTCTAACAGCTCCACTCCTTATGAAACAGGGAAGGGGCACAGGCCGTCAGCAGTCACCAGCATCTGTCCTGTCTGTTCAAATGGAGCAACCAAATTTTCCTGTTTCTGCTCTTTCTGGAGCTGCCATTGCTGGTGGCCTGGGAGTGCTGCTCAGTTTGGGTGCATTTCTGGTTGTAACACCCTTTGCAATAATGAAAGCTTGTGTCCCTGTTAGAGAATAGGATCTGAGGCTCTCAAGGCCTGGCCAGAAGTGCAAGCTACTGTCTCACTCTTCTGACACCTCCACATCAACTCCCAGCTTCCTTCAGGAAAGAAACTGGCTTGATAAGCAAAGTCTTCACCAAAAATTAAACCTAAACCTGCCTGGCATTTCTCCTCATAACTATATATATATATATATATATATATAAATTTAATTTTCTTATTTCTTGGACTTACAGTCATCAGGGGCTTAGGATTGAGGGATAAGGTAGAAGAGTTAATTGCTGCAGCACTGACAGGTCCTTCCTGGTTTTTTGTTTTGTTTTGTTTTATTTTAGCTTTTTTTAAGCACTGCTTGGGGCTTTCTTTTTAAATCTACTTTCTAAAATGTCTAGTGCTGAGAGATGTATTCATCCATAATGATGAACACATGGTTTATGCTGCCTGGGTATTATATATCCACGTATTTCACAGGGGCATATTGTTTTAGGTAACTGATGCAGCTTTTTTTTTTTTTTTCCAGCTTGGGGTTGTTTCCTGAACCAAATTCTCATGCCCCCAAGGGTTTCTGCTCATGGCCACATGCACTAAAAGAAGACCACATACCTAAAAGCATTCCTGGCTACTTGCCCTCTAATGGGATCGTTGTGAGGGCTCCATTTGAAGTTACATTTTATTAATATTTATTGATAGTGAGCCACCCTCCGTGACAGCCTTCATTCTGAACACATGCCAGGTTTTTCCTGCTCTACCCATAGACCACTTCTCAGGGTTGCAAAAGGAGTCAACCAGCATCCCACCTTATTTTCTAGTAGATTGCTCTGGATTGATGCAAGGAAAATGAGGGGTAACCCAGATAGGAAGGTGAATTAAACTAATCAGGTGATTTTGTAGTTGCTGTAAGTATAAAAGTGGTGCAATCAGGCCCTTGAAAGCAAGACTTTTGTTTGATCAGTTCAGTACTTTGCATGTTTCTTGCAGAACCCATCAAGCATTTCAATGGGACATCCTCTGAAAGCAAATATGCCCTTTAAAACACTCCACATTGTGTTCAGTTCTCATCAGCCAAACTGTGGACTTTCATGGTGACAAGTGGAGGAAAACTATAACAATTTGTAGATAGCAATGTGCATTCTAGCCCGGAGAAACATGAAGTCCCTTCACCCGACTAAGAAGAAAAGAAACAGTGGTTCAATGAAATTGATAGCCTTGATAAATTCAGCATGTACCGAATGGTTAAAAGTGGGGGAACTTTACTGTTCAGGGTTGTCAGGCCTGTTTTGAGAAGGTGTTAAGAAGGTATCATTCTAAATTACTTGGCAGCTGTCAAAAGTATTCTTGAATAATTTGGACTGGCATCTAAAAAGGAGTGTTTCATTCTGTGTAGGTAAGCGTGGAAAAATAAATGAAAAGCTTAACAGTGATACCGCAGAGTGTATCTCCAAGCCCACATCAGAGGAGAGAAAGAACTGCTAAGGTGGGAAAAAAAATCCACTATGGATGTTGCTGACTGTGATTTTTGTCATGAGTTCGAATGGCTTAGGGCTGTAGAACAAGGCTGCAGTTGTCAGGGTATGAGGTCCTGCTGCTTCAGAGGTGTCAAATTATTACTCCTCAGCTGGAAGAAGCAGGGCCACAGTGCCAGAAGCCTGTAGACTTTGGCCCGTGTCTTATCCACTGCTGGCACGTGTGGTTTGTTGTTCTTAAAATAAAATAAAAACAAAAATAAAACTTTTAATTCTAGTTTAAATAGGAGTGATTGTTGTTAATGCTGCTAATATCAAAGGGGTGAAAGCTGAACAGGATCACACAAGTCGTGAGACTGGCCGTGAGCTAAGGAATTGGTCACCTCTGATCTGGTTCAGGTAGTTCAGCTGAGGAAGCTGCTTTCACCTGATGGATAGGGTTGGCCTACCACCTTTAAAATGTCTTCACTCAAGTCATCAGCAAAATGTACTGAAAGAACAGATTAATTGCTTGAGTGTTACCCTGCTTTGTCAGCTCTGTAGGTAAAAGAGGGACTTGGCTGTCCAGTTCAACGAGATGTATATTCAAACTGAAAGAACTTTTATGAACTAAGCACTGGAAATGTCACTGTTTCAAGCTTATGATGAAAGGAAGAATTCTGAACTGAATATTGTCAATCATGAGTCAGCCCCTGAGGTTATCGAGAGGCATAGCAATAACAGCATTAATGACATCCATGGAAGTCATTCTTCAACATCCTCAAAAATCCAGAGACAGGTGAAATTCTGATGAAATTACTCCAGGTACTCTTAAAGCACTTCTCATCCTATGGTCTGTGAAATTTTGCTCATCACCTAACCTTACCTTAAATCAGTAAAAGCCCAGATAAACAAGGTTTTACACACCCAATTCACTTAAAGCCATTAAAAGAAGCTTTTAGGAGCTTTGCATTTTGGGGCAGATCAACCTCAGCTGGCAGCTTAAGCCTGCACCCTGTCTCTCTCACTCCTCCAAAGCAGGATGGAGGAGAGAATCAGAAGAGGAAGAGTGACAAACTCCCAGACACACGCTGGGGGTCAAGAGAAAAGCAGTTTTTTAATAAGGGTAGGGGGGGAAAGGTGGACAAAGAAACAAGTGGTTCAAAAGCAGTCACCACCAACAGACTCACACCCAAACAGCCTTGGAGCAACAGGTACTCTGGAAAAAATGCCCCCCAGTTTTATTGCTGACCATTATGTCATACAGTATGGACAATTCCTTCTGCCAGTTTGGGTCACCTGTTTGTCCGTGTGCCCTCAGCCTCCTCACTGGGCGTGGAGAATGAGGAGAGACTGTGCCTTGAGGCTCAGCAAGGGCTGGCCAGCAAGAACTAAAGTACTGGTGTGTTTTCAACACTGTTTGAGTGTCCCAGCCAAGCCTCAGCACCACAGAGGCTGCTAGGAACAAAATTAACCCCATCTCACTGCACACTTCTAACAATACATCCAGTTATCCCTTCAGAGCACCCTTAGTGAGTGGCAGACTTAGGGTATTGCTCCCTCTCACTGGGCTTTTAGCAGGAAGGGTTTTCCAAAGAAGGGCTTTGCCTGGGAGTTTTGCACCTTGGCTTCTTGCTTCAGCTTGGAAAGTCAGAGACGGGACAAGGGATCTGAAGTCTGACTTTCAGGCTAAGGTTCAGGCCTGTACTCTCACAACCAAACTGCTGCACTCGTTCTCAGCTATACTGAATAAACCAAGATGGCTTTCTGTTAACCAGATCCAAGGCCCATTAGGCAGCTGACTCCATGTAGCCTCTGCCTTCCAGGTCTTCATGGCACATTCCTCATTTTTAAAATTTGCTTTGTCACACCAGCTGCAGGAAGTACAGGGAATTATCCACTGCAATGCATTGGTTTTGCTGCAGGGAAGGCAAATTAATTTAAAATTCCTTTGAGGTAGGTCTGCTAAAGTCATGAAGCTCATATCCTTTTATTATAATGGAATTTTTAAGGCTTTTGCCTAAGCTTTACTCAGCATGCCCTGTTCCAGCTCTTACAGTCCTAGAATTGTCCAAGAGGGGCAATATTCCAGGAGTGAAGGTAAGGGGATTTTTTATTGTTTGACCTCCTCTAAGCCAAAGTTTTACTTAGATAGTTTTCCCATCCTGGACTTGTCTTTGAAAGTGTTTCAGTGAATGGGAATTTCTTCCCATTCATTGCATCGCTTCCCTCCAGCTTCCATTCTTAATGAGATTTGGGCTTGAAAACAGGTGTTTAGGTCATACTTCCAATTTCCAAATTTAGACTCCCTGTTTCTGACAGCTATGAATTCATTCCTCCTCGCTAAGGAAATTCCTTGCTGCTTCCATTCATCTGTCCCTGACTGAAAACTGGCCAGAGGCACCCCAATTGTTCTCATTGTTAGCATTCCACAGCCAGAGGACAGGCAAGTCCATTTGCAATGACAGGGAGATTTTTCACATCCTGTCCTCTTACAAGCTGCCTGTGCCAACACCATTTCATGCTCAGAACAAGCCATAAATCCAGAGCATAAGCCTTTTTTAGATGATAACCAACTGTGTTTTGTATTTTCTCAAAAATACTTTATTATTTTTTAAAAATTGGTTTAAGAAATGTTGATAGTGGAGGTAGTGTTTCACTTGAATTTAGACAGAGCACAGCTTCTACAGCTCAAAGTGATAGACTTATGGCTACTAAAGTAACCTTAATAAATAAAAAGCACAGACAGGGTGAGGCTTATTAAAAATTACATCTTCCGCTGTCTAAACATGAGTTTAATATGAGTCGATGGTGTTTTCACAGCTTGGCTCATAGCTTTACCAGGGTGGTGGTCCATTAAGGAAAGGTATAAATAATTAACCTGTCCCTCTAGGTTGCAAAAAACGAAGGTCTGCTTTGTGTCATTCCATGGCTCTGTGGGCAAGGAAAGAGATCCGTTACAGTGTGTTCTGTGAGCAGGAACATCCAGCTGTACAGCCTTGAATGTCTGCAAAGCTGACTCTTTCGTCTCTACAAATATGATCAGATCAGAAAAAAACCGCTAAAGAAATTACTCAATGGGTTCATAGCCAAGATTTTTTTAAAAAAACATAAACAACTAAAAAATCATCTCTGAAACAAAATACTTCTGAGTTAATTTTTCATATTTGAACAATTCCAACTTGAAGTATGCATCTTGTTGCCAGACTGCATTGGCTGGTAGCTGAGCAAAGGATTGGGTAATTTTAAAAATTACTCTGTTTCTCAAGAGCAATTATACCAAAAGTGGGAGCATGGAGGTTGAGAAGGAGAGTTCCAGGAATAATCTGTATGTTTCCAAAGGTATAAGTAAAATTTGGAGGCTGCATACTGATGGTTGTATTCAGTTTCCTAGGAGATCTTGTAAGATATCCCAAACAGAACACTTAAAGGGCTGACTTCAGTTCTGTAAGTATACACTTCAAAATAAAATCTTGCTTGGAAGAAATAGGTGCCAATCCCACCAGGGTTGTCCCAAACTTTAATCTTTTATAGAGTGAGAGAGAAAGTGCAAGAAAAGAAGTAATCCATTCAGTTGACCACAAAGTCCAAGTAATTTTTTTTGCTGAAGTACAGGGAGCAAATATCCAATAGGAATCTATACAAGAATTAGAGGGCTTCGTACGCCAACAGTTTGGCCACAGTATCTGTGTCAAAAATCTTACCAGTTAATAGAGGTAATCTCTCATCTCTTTTTTTGCTTATTTGTTGCTCTCCTCCCCCAGAAGCTGTTCCATTTTAATTGACAATAATTATTGCCTAGTTGCTAATTGGAATAAGGAAACTTTTTGCCTGGGAACTTCGTAACTCCTGTAGTAAGTGTATCATTCATATACATGAGTACCCAAGCGACCCCATTCACATGTGACATGATTCATGGTACCTGAAGCCTGCTGGGAGTTCTCCATAGCTGTGCAAACTCGTATTTAGAGCTACTTAAGTCATGACAGAGGTGACTTCAGAGAGGATGCGTGCTGTGTAACATCACTGCCCAGAGAGGGTGCTGGCTTGCACGAAGAGACAAAGGTAGGGGGCTGTTAACAGCAAAATATGGAGGCTAATTTTGTTAAAGTGCTATCCGTTGTTGACTGATTCATTACTACAGCTGCTAACCCGTACTTCCAAGAAAGAGCTAAAAAAGTGTGCTTGAACCACCATTCATGGTCCTCTTGGGGAAGCGCGGTACAGTTTGTTTCACCCCAAACTATTAGGACAAAGGAATAGTAGTTCTGCTGAATTACAGATATCTCTCACTTTCAGCAGACAACTATTTTCTCCTCCTCAGAGACATGAGATGTGAACAACCCTGATCCAAGCTAGCCCATGTCTACCTAGGAGCATAATCAGGCACTTGGCCTCATGTCAGGCAAAATAAAAACAAGATGATTTTAACACAAAATCCATGCAAATGCTCAGAGTTAGTGTCTTCCCTTTTTTTTTTATTTTTTGTTACAAAAGCTAGAATTTGATCTTATAGAAAATGCAAATGAGTAAGAGGCATTATAAATGTAAGTCATAGGCATCAGAGCTTGGTTTGAGCAGAACACGGCTGGAGTGCTGCTGTGGCTCGACCCATGCCTTCTTTCATGTTCAAAGCCATTCAAGAAAACAAAAAAGCACTTCTGTTTATCTCAGTAACTACTGAAATTAATCAACATGGGCATCTCAAAGCCAGCTTACTTTTTTAATTAACTGAAATTTTTTTCTGTTTTGCATCTGCATAGATCTGAGTGGAAAAAAAATTGACCCAATTAGTTTTGGACTAGCTTGAAGTGATTTCACTTTGATTCCTCGAAGGTCTGGATTTCAGATATTGGGAAGCATTTTATTTTTTTAAGCAACTCTTGGAATAAAATTAAAATCATGTAAGTACTCTGTTAGTTTCTTTGAAAAAAAGAAAATCTTAATTAAAAAACTTTTGGGTTTGGTCATATTTTGAGGCCGACAGCTTCCAGTTGTTCCAACTGGTCCCTGTGCTGTCATTTGTCAGTCCACAATGAAACCTGAATGAATGGACAATGAATTGGTTCAAACAGAAGTGATCATTTATTTAATAGCTATTGTATTGATAGTCCTTGATGTGATATCACTCTTCTATCCCCAAAAAGGCTTTAAGGAGGTGTTGGGTCTCAAACATCCTTATGAATACATGGAGCTGAACCAGAAATACACAGGGGATGCACTGCCTTCTTTGGAAAGAAGCTTCTTCAGTAACCATGACTTGCCAGAGGTTCAGACCAACCAAGAGAGTCCACAGCTCCTATCAGGAGTCCAGACTCAAACACAGCACCAGTTCTGGAATGCCCAGTCTCCTGGGCCTCAGTGTACTGTCAGTTTGGCTCCCCAGATAAAATCCTTCACAGGTGGAAGAAGCAGAACTCAAGCTGTGCATCAGATGTATTTGGCAAGCCTTTTGTCCTCTATAACTCAGTGGGATACAGCACCAAACTCCACAGACAGATGGGATCGGATCCTTCACAGAACACCTGGAGGAACCACCCAAGAGGACACTGGGTCCAGTCTTCTACCATTGCAAGCCCCTGGGTAACAGGGAGAAACCCTTCCTCTCTTTCCAGATTATAAGGTCTTCTTTTCCCATTTTAGTCAGTTAACTCTGCTGTTCCTCCAGGCACATTTTTAAGAGAAATTGGGTGCCCAATGGATTTGACTTTCATACTCTATGCACCTACCTGCTTCAGCTTGCACCATTATAATTACACAGACATACATGCTTGCTTTGCTTTCCCATAATTAGCTAGCTCTAGGCATTTATCAAGGGGTGCAGATTCCCTTCAGGCATCTGTGACATTTTAGCAGCATAAGCACCAGCCTGCAGAAAGACTCAGTGTCCCACCCCAATGTGTTATTCCTCATAGCAACATACAGACACTCTTTCTTGGAGTTGGCTGTTTAAATGCCAAAAAAATCAGAAGTCCCTCCTCCCAGAATCACAGGATAGACTTACAAATCATGGGATTTAAAAAATATTTTAGCATTCTTTTACTTGCCTTTTAGCTGTTTGACCTTTAGTATTGATACTAAAACAATACCTACTCCTGCTCACCTCCCCATCAAACAATAGGGGACGTGAGCAGGAGTAGGAATGCAGTAATCAAAAAAAACTAACCTACCATGGCTGCAGGACCTAAAGTGCATCATAAAATCTGGCACCATTGTGTGCTCATCACCTTCAGCCACAAGTCAAAAACATGAACACAAAGGACACATCTTCACACCTGTGATGCAATATTAACATGCAAAACCTAGCAAGACAATCACTTCATTTCTATGCTTAAAATCTATTTTAACACTCTGTCAACACATTATACTGAGAAAACGTGTAGAATCTGGACTCATAATTTAGTGGGCTCAGAATTACACTGCTTTGGAAATCCATGCCTCAGTCTGAAGAGCCAGCACATGATATCAGCCACTTGCATTCAGCAGCATGTTTTCAGAAGAAGCAAAGCATGGAAATAATTTTTGTTGAGCAGTGTAAGTAGCATGAGGCCATATGTTATTGTGCCCTCCCCTGTTTGTACAGTATGTTGCATAATGGCATTCCCATCCTGGTTGGCTCCTTTTTAAATCCCATAATCAAAATATTACCACTGCTTACACTACTATTACCACTAATGAACACAATAAAGCGCTCTTTTGTGAACTGCATCACCTAGCTGTTCAAGTCCAACATTTTCGATATTAACTTTAGTACTTCAGGTTTCTTTTGTGTTGTAATTTTTTTGGTTGTTTGTTTAAGGAAACTGAAACTTTGGCTAGCAATTTGTTGCACTCCAGCATTAAACTGTAAATTTTCAGTTAACTTGGTCTTTCAATCCTTTCTGTTTTATTTCTCTACCCTGTCAAATGGAGGGATTAAAGAAGTGATGGAAAAAACTGCATCCATGAGATTCCAAGTAAATAACAGCAGTGCTCCAGTGTCTTAGGCATTAGTAGCAGAGCTATTAGAGGCTTTCCATATCTGAGGAACAAAGATGTGAATTTTACAATGAAGTGTATGGAACATGCTTTCTGTTCTGGAGTTTGCTTATCTATCAATTGCCCTTCTGTGAAAATTGCTAAAGAGCAAAGCAAACTTAAACAGTTGTAATGTTTGCATCTACCTTGCATCTAATGTTACATTTACTATTAGCTCCTTTTTTAAAGAATGTGTTGAGTGTTTCCATATTTTTCTCATCTTTTCATCTTTATTTCCAAGATACCTAAGTTATATCATTCCAAGATACCTAAATGATAGTCACATGATTCGGAGGGAGGGAAAAAAAATAGCTTTACAGCAAATCCTATAAAGCTGTTCACAATCAGAAAGTTTATGTGTCTAAATCAGGATTATGAGTAGAAAATGACCCAAAGTTGAAATTATTTACCCTCAGAAAGAAAGTATATCTGTTTCTTTGAGGCTTCTTCTCATAAAATTAGACTTGCTGTTAAATTATAAAAAAACATGCAACAGTTATTGCACAGAACCTATTCAGTTTACTCAGCTCAACCAAGAGAGTGGTGATTTATAGCAATGACTAAGAATATTAAGTTTCTCTGAAAGTTGTGGGATTTAAATCATCAAGAATAAAGAGACTATAATAGAAATTAGAATTATATCTAAATTGATTACTTGGGTTTATATTTAGGAAATGAGAGCAAAAGAAGATAAAATAGTCAGTATGTGATAATTTTCTGGAGCGTATACTATAAAAATAAAACTTACAAATTCCAAAAACAAGGCTGAAGGTTTTGGAATCTAAACCCTACAGAAAACTGAAAAAATTCAGGCACATTATCAAGAAAATGTAAATTACTATAGGAGGTAGAAGTCTGCTTAATGCTCGCTTCCCTTTCCTCATTGACTGCAAATTCCTGCTTGCCATCACTTTTGTTAGCTTCCATCCAAGCTGCACTGAACCCATGAGTGTGGGGTTTCTAATGCAGGCAATCTGACTGTAACACAATGAAAATATTTCTTTGACCTCGCTCAGTTTCCACCTTTGAAGTCACACTATGGATACCAAATATCCCTCAATGCAGGACAGAATTTTATCTGGGTTTTTTTCCTAACAAATGATCTGCTGTGCTGAAAAAGATGAGCAAAATTAGGTTGACTTGGGATGTCAGAGGACACTGCAAGTAGAGGAGGAATTACCCCATAATTTGAGAAGTGTACTGCACAAATACACCAAATATTCTGCTTCTGTCTAGCAGATGGTTTTGAAAGGCACAATTTTTTACAGCATTCCGAAAAACTGTTTTTCAATGCAATCTGTATTCTATACTAAATAATAAAAAACTTTAGCAAGCTCCTACCCCTTTGAAATAATCTGAATTAAAAGGAAGCTTGTCTGTATAGTCCAAACTCTGACCTTTCTTGTCTATGTTTTATCATCTTTGATTTTCCAGCCTTCTTAACATCTCTTCAAAAGGCTCTTGTTTCTGAAAGCACAGCAAGGTACACATTAACCTGCCTGTCTCGTTAACTGTAGCAGTTAGGTCACATGCAATCAGTGACGCAGATAATCAGATGTTTTCTTTTGGTGCCAGGTATTAAAGTGCAGGGTAACCATCTACTTCTGGTCACTCGCCACAGACTTCTCCACAGCAACAATCTCTTTATTTATTTCGTATGGATACTGGAAATTTTCATGTGCATAGTGGAAAGTATGTAAAGAACCTGGAATTCCTGAGTGCCTCCAAATGACAACTATACTTTATACGTTCAGATATTTGAGATACCAGTAATCAGTTCAAAGGAGGGCTTGAAATCCCAATATAAGCGGTGTCTTACAATACTTGCTACCAAAGCTAAGCAAAGTATTTTGTTTATAGGCAGAACATTTGAAGATAGGAAAGGGTTAATGGGCTTTGATACTCTTACACACACAGTTTTTTGTGTTTTTACTTGGTTCTGGGAAGCACCTTCATACTCAGATTTCTTGAGTTTAAAGTGGAGGTGAAAATATTCTTTCCTGATTCAACTGTGTTACAACCACAGATATCATGGGAGCTCTCATAATAATCACAAATAAATTAGCTTCTATCTCTTCCACTTTTGACCAGTGGTCCCTTGGCACTGCAGCTTTCCAGCTCTTGGAAAATGACTGGAAAAAGACTTAAATACAAAGAGGGTAAAAGAGGAGGTGATTGTTTCAACTTTGCTGCTGCAGACTGGGAAAGGCTTTGAAGGGGGCCCAGAGGTGTCTCTGTGAACTGAAAGACTCATCTTGAAAAAGTATAAAAGTCAGGTAAATGGTCTGCAGTTCACATTCACATTCCCCTGAAGGGAGGAGGCTTGCATTCAGCACCACAGAACCAGCTAAAATCTGGTTTGCTTCATTGGGAACTTTACTATATACTATAGTAAAGCCTTCCTATTCCTGAGTGTAGCATAGGAGGTCCAAGAAATGTTCCAGTGTGGATTTTTGAATATACTTACTTTTCTGACTCAAAAAAACCCCCAAAAAACCAAAAACAAAAAAAAACCCAAAAAAACCCAAAAAAACCCAAAAAAACCCAAAAAAACCCAAAAAAACCCAAAAAAACCCAAAAAAACCCAAAAAAACCCAAAAAAACCCAAAAAAACCCAAAAAAACCCAAAAAAACCCAAAAAAAACCAAAAAAACCCCCAAAAAACCAAAAAACCAAAACCCTCCCATTTTTTTCTCTATTTGCAATGATAGTGATAGAAAGAGTTCCCTATAGGCTGTAGGGAGCTGGGGATTGGGATTGATCAAGGGATGTTTTTCCTTAGCACAGACAAGACAGCAGAAAAGCAAAAGAGCCCTCACTTCCAGCTGAGTTGAACTTCTCCTATCCCTGGGGCCACTTGTCCTATGATACATAATTGTCAGCATCTTCATGTGACTCTCTTGCTCTGTTTTCAATCAAGTTCCCATAATTTTTTTTTCTTAAATATGATACAGCCCAGTTCCAGCACCACTGTGCTCTTTAAAAGTAGATATGAACACAAATTTAAAGCTTAAATAAATACAATTTTTCATTAAAAGCAATAATCTCATTGTCTAGGTTGGGATATTTACGTAAAGCTGAGTTTTTGATCCTTAATTGAAAAACTGAGCCTCCAGTGGCCAAAACATACACTGAAATGCTAAAGACATTGGGGCACTGGCATCTTCAGGGACCCAGCAGTGGTTATTCCAGCCATGGGGATTTTTTTGCTGAAAGCCTGCTTTTGATTTATTTCCATAATAAAGAGCAAAAAGCTGCAGCATCATAATGATTTGAGATTTCTTTCTAGCTAACAGGACTCTGGTGGCCTTATAAATTTGTTATGGAAGGACATATTAAGGAAAATGGAATCTGTCCAACAGGATACCCGGCATGACTCTTGTAGGCGGTAGAAAACATGCTTCTAATCACCTCCATGAGCAACACTGCTCCAGAACTGTAATCCTGCAGCCATTCCATCAAGCCTGCTCTTCTCCACACTCACAGGAAGGTCTGTGGAGGAATTCTGAGTTTCCATGCGGTAACACCCAGGCAGGGCATCCTGGCTGTTTGGAGACAGCTCTGTGGGAGGCTGAGAGGAAGAGAAGGAACACAGAGGGAAGGGAAGGGATTAACTGCCCTCCCAAGAAGCAACCAACCAACCCAATGAATAACTATGAAAAACTCTCCAGCCTGGAACATTAATGCTTAGAAATACCCAACAGAAATCAGCACTGTCTCTCCCAAGAGCAGTAATACCTCATTCCCAGGCTTGTGGTGATGCCACCTCAGAGCTCAGATCCATAAATTTACCTGTTTGAAGTACATGGGGTTTTTATGCCTTAATTCATCTCTTTCTTAGAATGAATTATCCTTCTCTTAAAAAAAAAATAAATTAACTAACATGTGGAGGGTTCGTGGATGCTTGTTCAAAAAGTGGACTTCACACTTCAAAAGTGTGTGTATGTTTCATCCAGTGGTCACCCAGAGCAGCTGTGGCTGCCCCATACCTGGCAGTATTCAAGGCCAGGTTAGATGTGGCTCTGAGCAACCTGGGATAGTGGAAAATGTCCCTGCCCATGGGAGGGGGTGGGAACAAGATGATCTTTAAGGTTCATTCAAACACAGGCCATTCTGTGATTCTGTGATTACTGTGCTCTTTTAACCCAGATAAGAAATCATGAGTTAAGCATAGACATGGAGCCTCAGTCTTAACCACGGGAATATTGCACCAGGTTTTCTGACAATGGTTTCTGAGGGAAAGGGTGTGTTACGAGCCCTTTGCTCTTTAGACACCAAGGAATTCAACTATGAGACACAAGGCTGCTGGAAGCCAGGGTATCTTCGCATCACTCGGCATGAGTCTACCTTTTTCTCAGCCTCCAATTCCCCTATTTGTCTGAATCGATGACTTGCTGTAAAGTGTTATATTATTCCTTTGTGAACAATCACTATTCACCCGATTTACACTCTCTTACATTTTGTGGCACATCCATGAGGAATTGTCAGTGTTCTTCAATTCATCTTTTGCTTGGTTGTGCTGTAAAGCCATGTCTATAAATGGCTGAGATAGCCACTCCCTGTTAAAAATTGAAATTTAATCTTTGCTCTCCAGTTTCAGCTGGATGCATGAATCATGTGGCATTGTTTGGTCTCAAGTAGGTCTGTGCTGAATGAGTATTCTGAAATCATTCTGAATTCATTCAATCTGTCAGAATTAGGAGTTTGCTTCTTACAAACGCTCTTAGTGTTCCTCAGAATTTATTGAGAGTGTTCGTGGCAGCAAATTGTGTTCAGATGGTTCACTCACATGAAAAAAACAAAAATGGGCAGTGCCATACCCAAAACAAATCATTTTATCTGCATACTACTTACTTCAGGTTTCAATTACCACACTGTTTTATGATAATCCAAAAGCTGCTATTCCCTTCTATTGTACAATATTAGCACACGGTTTTTTGTCCCAAAGATGCTGCACTCTCTGACATGTATGAAAAACCATTTCTCAGCCATTCTGGCTTAGGGGGCTTTTCTTTCAAATAATGATTCTATTTTAAAAGTGTATCAGTTATTCTGATGGCGTTGTCTTTCATTTCAAAGTGACATCTATTTTAAGATATCCTGGTATTACAGAATAATTTATGTCACAAGATGAGGCATTTTTGCTGATGTCAGAGCTCAACCTTAAGGGTTTCAACTATTCATTTTTTCCTCTTTCTGTAAATAAGATGGAATTGTTGATCATCGCTGGAAATACACCTTGAAAATCCATGCTGTGGGGTAGATTATTGGGAATTTGGGGAACCAGGAGGAAGAAGACCTAAATAAGGGTCAAATTCAACAGCCAGTTCTTCCTACTCAAAGTCCATTTGTTTCTCTGGAAGAAATATGCAAGCAATGGATAAAATACTTGATGCAGCCGCAGGAGTGATTGGCTACAATACTGTGCCAATGGATACTTCCCATGGAAGTATCAAAAGTCAAAATGAAAAAGGTACGAGGACTGTAGTAGTGTCATTTCTTGCATGCATTTCACAGAAACACAAAATCCTAAGGCTGGAAGGGAACTCTGGAGCTCATCCACTCCAACCCCCCTGCCCAGGGCAGGGTCACCCAGAGCAGGTGATACAGGAACACATCCAGGTAGGTTTGGAATATCTCCAGAGGGGGAACTCCACAACCTCCCTTGGCAGCTGTTCCAGTGCTTTGCCACCCTCAGTGGAAAGAAGTTCTTCCTCACATTGAGGTGGAACTTTCTGTGTTTTAATTTATGGCCACTACTCCTTGTCCAGTCACTGGTTTGGTTTTTTGGGGTTTGTTGTTTTGTTTTGTTTGTTTGTTTGTTTGTCTGTTGGCAGGGGTGTTGTTTAGGTTTTTTGTCAGGGTGGATTTTTCTCACCATTATTTAGCATTTATCCTTCCAAATTTTGGCCGAGTTAGAAAATAACATCACAACCAACACAGAAGATAATTTCCCTGCAGGCCAAGGGAAAAGCAAGACATTTCCAGTATTTATCCCAGAACACAGCTGCAAATATGTTTTATTCTCAACACCTTGATCTAAACAGCAGCCTGTTAGCTGTGTTTATTTTGATGCCAACAGTGAGTGGCAGATAACTTTTCTGCTCTAGACAAGGCTTTTACTAGAATCTTTCTAATATTCTTCTCTTTCTCTAATTTGGTTTCAGAACTTGAAACCTTTAACTAGGGTTTACCATAATGTCGTAAACCAAATAGCATATTAATAATGCAGATTTTAAAAGTCCTGGGTTAATCAGTTTCTGAAACTTCCCATATTCTTTACAAATTCATAAGAATTATATGAGGAAGGTGCCGAAATGCATGAAGTTTGATAAGAACTCTAAAACAAGGTTGATCGTCTTCTCATGATGATTATAGTTGTATATCAGTTTTGGTGTTTTGAGTGCCTAAGTTTTACAGTTGTATTGTGGCCATGAGAAGGAATGAGTAACCTTGGCACCCACCAGGAGGGGCTCAGAACTGCTTATTTTGCAAAAAAAGCCAAAAAAATTTAATAAAGGCCCTCAGGTGGAGAGGTGAGTGTGGCCTGGGGTGTAATAACCTCAGCTCAAATTACAGAATGCAGCACAACCTCAATTGCTGCAGGGAACTCTTTAGAAAACAGAGGAAAACATAAACAGAGACCAAGCACCTAAAATACCCTGTGAACATCAGTAGGTGCTCCATTTTTTGTCTTAAGTCAGTCTCGAGAATGTGACCTGAACCCTAAACTCTTTCTTTCTATTACTGGATCCCACCCATCACAAGAAAAAGAAAGAAATTAGGTACTAAAATTGTACTTCTAACATTATTCTCCCAAACCACTTTATTTCACATAAAAGTTGTATTTCAATTCTGCACAAGCCATAAAAAATTGGAGTTTAGATTGACATGCCAGCCTTTGAAATGGAGTATTATAAAAGGAAGAAAAGGGAAAAAGAAATTAGAGTTACATCTTCAGAATGGCAATAGGAAAGCTGTTGGTCTTAGCTGGGAGCTGTGTGACTTTTATTGTTCCAGTGTCACTATCGCACTATTCTTTAAGCATAAAATTTATTTTTTTCATATTGAAGTAAAAAACGGGGTTGATTGTCAGGCTTTTCATGTTGGTATTTGGAACTTGGAAAACTTGTTTTCCTCCTCATTCTGCCAGGCTAGTAAAGAAGAAGAATTAGGTGATGCATAGTGTATATTTGTTGGCAAAAAACCTCAAGAATAATAAGTGAAACTGCCACTTTTTTTTCCTGAATAATTTGCCTCAACATGCAGAACTCAGTGTGTTCAGATGCAGGGATGTTGGAAGGTGGATCGTAAGCTTGAGCATAGCTGCTAAAATGCTATCATGCTGCACAATCAAATTTCTGTGTCAGGTCTGCTAGTGAAATATGTTTAGCTATCAAACCACACAGCCCAAAGTGAGCACAATTGTCAAACTTATGCACTGCAAGCATCATAGGTAACCAAATATTTTTGGTAACAGTACGTCAGACTAATTAAGGTTAATTATCTGCAACTAGAGGTCTGCTATTGGAACAACAATCTGCTTCCATGACAACCTGAAATTCATTTGATCTGTGTTTTGAAAGCACGGGTAATTTAGATTTTCTCACGCCCAGAGCCAGTGAAGTAAAAGCTTTTACAGTTTTTAATTAAATTAAAACTGTGAATACCTGGTGTACTTACATCAGAAATCCTGTCTTTGGACTGCTGTGGCTCAAAAAACTTCCGCAGACGGTAAAATTATTATGATTTCTTATTGTAAGAAATTCTGTGGGTTTCCTGTTACTCTGCAGGACTAGTAATTAACTCTATTCCTCTCAGGGGAGGGATAACAACCAGTCTTTGGACTCTAGGCCAGGCATTCAGTAGAAGTCCAAAATTCAACCAGCTGCAGCGACTGGCAATGACAGAGGGCAAAGAAGTCTCGGTCATCGTGTCTGGCAATGCCATATCAATACTTTAAGCAAAACATGACTGTTCCAAAGTAAGATGGGGGAAAAAACCTGACAGAGTAAATGTGAAGTTGGGTGGAAAGTGGCTTTCCTTATACTGGCAAAATGCTTGACATTTCCAAAGCATTCCTAAGAGATAAAATCAATTTGTTTTCATTAGATTTTGTGGCAGCACAAAAGCACAGTAATCAACGGGAGTAAAGAAATCCACCAGGAGGAAGGAGAATTCAGATCAAATACCACTTCCACTCTAAAATCTTGTGCATGGCAGGCATCTTGACTAGCACAGTCTCAGATGCAATGGGTGGAGAGCAACACAATGTGTTTATAATATTTCAGATGTATTCTGGTCCTGTCGAAGGCATCATTGTTACCTCCATGAACAAGCAGAAGGAATCATACACATAACTGGCTGAAGTGCTAACCTGATGTCACCCCTGCATCACTAATTCTGCCATGGTTTTTTTGTTGTGATTTACCGTAAGAAAGTATAAAAAACCAATACTGTTCTAGTTTTTATTCTTTCCCATACATTGTTGGTATACTGGCTTTTTTATTGAATGAAGATGGAATTTGTTTGGGCAGAACTATTCCAAAGAGGGGGAAAACTTCCAGATGTTGTATGTTTGAAGGAAATGTACCCATCTCACCTGAGGAGAAACAGAATGGTTAAAGCCACAGCTTGATGATAGCATAGAAATAGAACAAAAATTCTGCCAGAGGTTCTTTTGGAAAAACACACAAGTGGACTTGTGAGTAGTCCTAGAGACACACCAGTGCTGAATGCCTACAGGGCAGGAGATGTCACCTTAATTTCCTCTACAGATCGGTTTCTACACCTGTTTTTCTCTGTCTCCAGAACAATAATCATGCTGAGTATCACAGTTTACTTGAAATTACGCCTGCTCATTAGAAAAATTGCTAAACAGTTATTTTATTAATTAATTCCTTAATATAAAAAACAAAGCAGCAATGCCATTCCCCCCCCAACACTATATCAATATTCTGATAGCAAAAGAGATATTCCAAAATACTTCAGAGGTTTACTTCAGACAGTATGCATCATTTAACCTAGCTCTTCTGAGGGATGCCTGCAATAAATTTATGTCAATATTATAAGAAATACTAGCTAAGAGATTCTTCTTCTCCCTCTCCCTGATCCTTTGATTTTGATGTCTTTGTTTGAAAGTACTGCAGCAGCAACAGAGATGACATTTCCCATTTGCGTGAAGTACATATTGTGAAAACTTTGTCTTTCCAGGACGAGATGGAGGAGAATCTTTCTCATTTAAAACCAAGTGGCTCTTAGAGTTGATATCTGTACCATGCGAGAGCACTCAAGTCTCATTTAATAATAAATTAACTTATTGTGCATCTAAACATAATAATATTGAAGCTGCAGCCCACTTAATATTGAAGCTGCAGCCCACTGTTCTGTCATATGAAGAAACTGTAATACCTGTTCAAAAGCATGAGAGGCACTTCCTTTTAGATCCAAATAGTAGAAATGGTAGTAAAGTTTCATGAAGTGACTATTTCATTAGGCTGTACTTGTGAAAGTATGAAACACTGGAAGGTCAGACAAAAAGTGTACAGTCCTTGTCCACTGTTCCGTGCCATTTATGTGCTGATGACTTGGCAATGTGGTGCATAGCCTAAAACTGATGTGGTTTTAGCTCTGTGTACAATGTTCAAATTAACCATTTTTCTTTAAGTTATTCTAAACTATGAATCTGTCATCAAACTTAGGAGCAGAACATCTTGCTCTTTTTAGAGAGACAAATTTTTAGAAGCATATTTTTGTTGGCGTGCTTTAGATTTCTATCACACTTTCACATAAAGATTTGTCTTCTGTTGTAACCCAAGCATCCATGCCCTGAAAGCACCAAAAGCTTCAGCCTACCTTCCTCCTGCCCATTGCCCCAGCAGCTCCACTTAAAATTCTAGTCCCATCATGTGTCCAGGCCTGGCTGTTCCTGGTTGCTCACAGGACTTGGCTGAAGGACTCTAGATGAATGCTGTAGGAAGCTTCTGTGCTTCTGCTGCTGGTCTTGTCTTGCTAATTTTAACTGGGGTTGGATCACAGAGTCATGGCATTCACAGAATGGTCGGGGTTGAAAGAGACCTTAAAATCATCCAGTTTCACCCCCTGCCATGGGCAGGGACCCCTTCCACTATCCCAGGTTGTGCCAGGCCCTGTCCAACCTGGTCTTGGACACTTCCAGGGATGGGGCAGCCACAGCTTCTGTGCCAGGGCCTCATCACCCTCACAGGGAAGAATTTCTTCCTACTATCCAGTCTAAACCTGCTCTCTGTCAGGGTGAAGCCATTCCCCCTTCTCCTGTCGTTCCCTTGTCAATAGTCTCTCTCCATCTTTCTTGCAGGGTCCCTTCAGGTAGTAGAATGCCAAAATTAGTTCATACTGAGTCCTTCTCTTCCCCAGGCTGATTGATCCCAGTTGTCCCAGCCTTTCCTCACCGCAGAGCTGCTCCATCCCTCTCACCATCTTGGTGTCCCTACCCTGGACTGGCTCCAGCAGCTCCCTGTCCTTCTTGTGCTGGGCCCAGGGCTGGAGGCAGCTCTGCAGGGGGGGTGATCTCACCTGAGCGGGGTAGAGGAGCAGAATTTCCCCTCCCCTGGGGGATCATCCCAGGGCATGGGGGGTTCTGAGCCAGGGTAGGGCCAGCTCTCACCCACCATCACCCCTAAGTCCTTCTCCCAGGGCTGCTCCATCTGTTCATCCCCAGCCAGGATTCATAGACCCTGTTACAAGCACCCTGCTCTGACCAGGTGGTTCAGACCTCTGGAACTGTGTCCTGGGGTGTGAGGGCACCATCCCTGCCTGAGCTGGGGTTTATGCCTGGCTCCAGGCTTGTTCTGCCTCGGAGAGCAGCCCTAGTGTTGCTGATCCCTGAGACCAAGAGCTCTGGCTGCTGGTGACGTTTGGTGGCAGAGGCAGAAGAGCATTCAGCTGGCTGAAGCAGGTCTGTCCATTTTTGGGGGGAGTGTGTGTTTCCTAGCTGTGTACTACATAGAGAGTTCTGTTATTCATTGTACCGTGGTGTAACACGTCAGCTTGGTCTTTTACATCCTTTATGTTCTGAGACTATGCCAACATATGATCTCACCTTGTTATCAGGAGGGGGTATTTTCAATGTACTCCTTGAAAGCCCACTGGGCTCCTCCACTGCTCCTGACTGCTCAGCTCCATCAGACTTATTGGGGCTGTGCCAACCTGTGTCATTCTAGAATGAGACCCTATGTAAGGACAAACTGCTTTCATGGCAGCTCCATCTGTGAAGGATTCTTATGAAGAAATCAAGAGCAGATCCTGAAGACCAAACTGGAAGGTTATCAGGTTGCCACGAGACACCCTCAGACTCTGAGTCTCTTTGTCCTATAGTTCTTGCAATAATTTCTACTCAATGCAGGACAAGTGTAAAACAAAAAACACATGAGAATGTTTGTGTTCAAAGTTTGCTTTCCAACAGGACAAGAGAATGCGTCAGCGGGAGAGCAACTGAATCTAATAAAATCAGTGCTGGTATGATGCAAAAGGTTAGAGTAGACAATGAACAAGCAGGCTCTGCTTTTGAAAATGATTCATCTGTTTGTTAGAAATGAGTGATATGAGTCAGGAAAGTGTTTGTAAGAAGTTGAAGCTCCCACCCTTTTCTGAACAGATTCTACATGCGGCAGGGTGAGCCAAACCCCCTCGCTTCTGTCATTTCAATAGACACAGTAAGGACAGAGTCCACTTATTCTTCTCAAGCTTAACTGTTCTTGGATCTCTCTCTGGGGAATTCCTCTGCTGCAGCTGCAAGTTTCTTCTGCTCCGCAGCACACTCCAAACCCTCTTGTATCATGCTTGGAATAAATAAGATCTGTCTGCCAGCGTGAGTCAGCAGTAAACACCGTCCCTGTACAATTACACGAGCAGCTGAGCGGAGAGTGGCATGCCACAAGCCCTCTCTATCTGTGCGCAGGGTCCCAGAAACTGCCTTCTTCTTGACAGTTCAGTTAATTCCCAACAGTATCTGGAGTTTGTTATAGCTGGTTTTCATTTGCTGTGTGCTTCTGGGTTGAGAAACTGCCAAAATACTCTAAGCAGAGATCCTTGTAGCCTTTTTCTCATGAGATATCCTCTTTCCTTCCCTGACCTCATGCAATTCCCCACCCAGCTTTTTCATGCCCAAAAGACCCAGACAACTGGATAAGAACTGGCAGTTCTGAGTGCTTATCTAGAATCACTAAACAGTGTTTCTCATATTCATCTATTGTGATAATGTCATGTATATTTATAGACTTGAATGAATAAAACAGAACTTCATCTGCCATATAGCTATCCATTTGACTTCAAAAGCATGTTTCATTTCCTTCATTGGACACTTTTACTGAATGGTTGAGCTTTCCTAGCAGAATTCTCATGGAAAACACATTCTTTTTACTGTAGTTTGAATTCTGAGCTGTCCACCACAACATTTCACTGCATAGCCAAAAGCATTGTGACTTTTCAATTTGCCATTCAACCATGCAGCTTGCAGTGCCTAATGTTGTAAGCATACATGGAAATTATCTGTGTTGCATACAATATTTCATAGCAGTACCAGTCTGCTGAGGATATTCACAAATGTTTTGAATTAAAGCAGAGATGACAATTTTGTAAGATGTCCTCAAGCATCTTTTGCTGTGGGTCCTTTCCAATTCAGGATATTCTATGATATTGTGATATTCTATCATGAAAAATGGAAAGAGGGAAAATGACTGTGTAAATGGTTTATTGCAATTTGCATACTGAGCTCAAATCTGTACTTTTACTTCTGTGGCAAATGAGTAACACTTTTGAACCCCTAAAGAAAACAAGGACCTGTGACTTTATCGTGAATATGCTGCCTAAAGTTGCAAGCTTTGAAGTCAGTGATGCTTACACTGTGTCACATCACAGTTCCACAGACATTTTTCTTGTTGAGAAAATCAATTGAAACTATTCCTTGCCCTTCCTTCCAACACCAGCTGCTCATTTCCATTCACTGACTGCCCTGTCTATCATTCTAGCAACAATTACTTGTGGATTATCCTGATTTATCCTTTTCAGTCAACTCTTATTTTCCCTAATGGGTCATTTTCAATTCACAGCTTTTCCTTAATTTAGTTTCTCAGTTTCATTATGAGCCTGCAGTAGTGGGAGGGTGGGTTTGAGGTGGCAGCATAAGGGCAGAAAGAAAACAGGCTGTCTGTGCTGCCAAGAGCAAGTCTGATATGACCATGGTTTAAGGCATTAACACTAATCTTTGGTTATCTGTAGACCCTTTGTGGGAAGAATACGTACAATGTTAAGATTCATCTATCTAAGATCACTGAAAAACTTATATTTTAAGTTTGAACACCACTTCTTAAGATAGAGAGTGGAGTGAAAAACACTGGTGCCTTGAGTGGAATTTTTGTAGAAGAGCTTAACCTTCAGTATGACTGCTTTGGATCTAACTCCAAGAAAGCCTGCTCCTGACATGCAGGAAGTCTAATTCATGCCTTCTGCAAATGGCTCCTGATACTGAAATCATATCCAACCCTGCAGCTAGTGTCAAAATTTTAAATGACTGCTCTGGAATACAGGCAAGGATAAATTAAGAACTGCTGATGAGAATATCTTTCTACATTCAATAGTTCTTAGTCAAGGCTATGGCAAAAATCCTTTCGGCTTTGACATTAAAGGAAGTAGAATTAGTGCTTTTCACTGCTCTCTTCTGGGTTTTGGTAGAGGTTTTTTACAGCTTTTTTCTTCATTGTCTGCAATCTTTCAGCTTTCCCTCATCTGACCCAGCCTCTAGAGCCCTGAACTATCTGCACAGCACAGAAGAATCTTCTTCAGAGCTCCAGAGGACAAGTGAAATCTTTCAAGTTTACCTTGTGGAGGAATGGCTGTAGGTGGTAGGGTAGGAATAATTCCTTTAGGGTGAAAAAATCTATATAATGTATCTGCCTAGCTGTTTGCTGTATCTTTCCTGGTGCTAGGTTAGGATTCCTATTGCATCAGTAACATTCATTCATTAAAGGTCACAAAATCCCATACACTCTCATAGCTCATACCGGTCAAAAAGTCCATAGTGACAAGACGGGTGTGAGACCAAGTTAGAAAGCCAAATCTGTGGGATTAGGGCCAAATTTTGGAAGGTGTTAAACTGAGCAGAGATGTACCGACAACATAACTCAGGCGAGTGTCAAGGGGCTCAGCATAAAAGTGGCCTCCAAGAAAAGGGAGCCCCACACACTCAGACAGCTTTTTCTTCAGAGCTGCTCATTCACAACCATCTGAACCAGTGGATAATACGGATGTGCCATATCCCAGATGGCCAGGGGCCCAGGCAGCAAAACTTTTCAGGATGGGGAGGTGTGCCCACAGATCTGATGCATGGGTTGCTGGGAGGTGTGGCCCTCTTTTATGAAACCAGGGGATGACACAAAGAGGAAGAGGCTTTTGGGCTCATCCGCTTCTCTGTCCAGGCACTTCATCTCATGTCTCCTCATCTCAGTTCTTCTTACACAAGTGACTGAGGATGACAAAGCAAAATATTTCCCACTGTCACAGAAGTGAGAGCTAGCAGATTTTGAACATAAAAATCCCAGCATGGATGTTACGTCACTTACTGAATAGCATTTCAGTTCCTTAAGGACGGGTGAGACTGTTCCAGCATAAGAATTTCATGATGCTATGAACATAATATTAAGATATTATGAAATCTTACAGCATTTTGTGTTGGAGACTGTATTTTGTTCAAGAACCAAGAGATTGCTAATCCTCTAGAAGCTTTTACATGTGACAGAATACAGAAAATCATTCATCTCTCCCTTTCTCAGTTAAAGGGTGTAATCAATGGGGTACATGCCAGCTGCCTAGTTGAAAGATATAACATTTGTGTTTATGATGGCAGGAGAGACATGAAAATCTTCAACAGTCCTTGGCATAGCTTTCGTGTGGGTCTTGGCACCCAGGGCAATGCCATTTCACCCAGAAAACTGCTGTCTCTTTCAGTGTGGTAACCATGCACACTAGCCAGGGATAATTTTGGAATAAATCCTTACTTCTTTCTCTTAAAAAGAAAAAGATTAAAAAGAGAGATTTTTGTTGTGGTCAAATTAAAAAAAAAAAAAATGAAGGATTTGTAGTTAATCATAGTGTGAATTCTTTGAAAAGCACAGAGTTCTAATTGTTGAAATGGAAAAATCAACTATTTAAGAAACGCAAAAACCCACTTTTTATTTCAGGTTTGAAACATAGTGGTTCTCTGAGCCAGGACACACAAATTTTAGCTTTACCTTCTAGGGTTTGGCTTCTCATGTATCCTGGCGATCAGTTTGGCCTCTACAGTAAAATTCTGGGCCTGAGCTTGATTAAGAGAACATTTATGAATAACATCCTCAGAAAAATTAAGGCCATGGCCAGGACCAGGCCACAGTGGCAGTGAAGTAGGTCCTGCTCTGTGGCTAAGCTGTTCCATGAAACAGAAGGACTAGGCAGCTCATAACTCTTTACATGATAGCAGTCATCACTCTTCTTTCACGACTTGCTAAGCCCAATTGGAAATTCCTGAAGTTTTCATCTCACTTCTTTCAAAGTACACTTGCCAAATCCAGTGGAAAACACCAGCCATGGCAGTATATTTATTATTATGATGCTCTTGACATGATGGATGAATCATGGTTTTACACAGGGAAAGACCAGTCTCTCCAATCCCCCTAAAAAATACTGGGAATTTAAAAGGCTTTTACCCACATAGGGACAGATTCTGCAGCCCTTACTACCACTGATATGACTGAGAATTAAAAAAACTACCAGTCCTGTAAGTATTTGGATCTTTTCAAACTATGATAGCTGTTTACTGCAAATGGTTTTTTCCATCTCTTTTTAAACCTTCACCAGTCTGGCTACTGAGCTGGTTGCTTTGACAGTAGGCAAGTTCTCCTGCTGAGGCCTGTGCAGCTGGTCCTTCTACCCTCTGGTCAGAGGGGTCTGGCAGAAGGCAGAACAGACCTTGATAATGCTCTCCCAGCAGCATAAAACCCACCTCAGAAGAAATGCTGGTTGTACAAAAAATGCCGCAGCCTCGCCCACCAGGAGATGAGCTATATTGTAATATGTAATACACAAACAACACCATCCATTAAAGACATGGTTTGTATGACTTACCCTTTGCCTTTTTCATGTCAGTGATTCTTTTCTAGTCTTGCTTTTGAAGAGAAATGGTGAGACTCGAGACAGAAGGGAAGGATGGTATCTCAGTATGGTATTAAATACAAGGTGAGAGATGTCTGTGAAGATCCTCTACCATCTAATATGAAGAACAGGTTAGACACACAGACATCTACCATCTAACATGAACAAGATTCTTCCAGATAGCCAAAAGGCCAAAAATGTCTCAGGGCTATTCATGAGGTTTTACAAACTCACCCCTACCTAAAGCTTGTCTGCCAGAACCTTTTCCCCTCTTCAAGCACGTCCTTTTAGGCTTCGAAGGATGATTCCCACAATACTAGGGTCAAATTCCTAGTTAGTTCTCTCATGTCCTACAACCATTTGCTAGAAGAGTGAGGAATATGCTGCTCCAACAGGCACTTGTACCTCTCTGCACTTGTCAACAATGCAAAACTTTCTAGAAGATGAAATAAGGAGCTTTTTTTAGTAAGGAATTCTCATATGCTGCTCAGTCCTGGTTTCATGACTCTAACTCTCTAGTGACTACCAAAGGAAAGCAACTGAGAGGACTTTTTCATTTCACATGGAAGAGCCAACAAAGCCAGGGCAGGCAGTACGGCTGGGGTGTGTCAGAAATAAGAGACATTTCCAAGCGGTCTAGGAGGACAGACTTGCTAAGGAGCCCTATCCACAGCCCATTATTGGGCTGCCCAATAGCATTCCAAGGAGAGTAACACAGCCCTTACACGCCACAAAACTGGTTAGGCAGGGTGAGGGAAGGCTCATTCCAGAGTGTCATGAGGTCTTAATGGACATCAAGTGAGAAATGGGCAACTCTTACTGTAAATCTTCTACTGAATACAATGGGGTACCAATATCCGTTCCCACGCTGGGAGACGTTAGGAATGTCGCAAAGACAGAGCAAATGTTTGTGGTGGGTTGACCCTGTCTGCATGCCAGGCATCCACCAAAGTTGGTCTATCATTTCCCCCTCCTCAGCTGGGCAGAGGAGAGAAAACAATGAAGGGCTCATGGGCAGGGAAAGATCACTCACAAATTAACATCACATGCAAAACAGAGTCGACCTGGAGAAAGAAAGTAGTTTAATTTATTACCAATTGAATCAGAGTAGGACAATAAGTAATAAACCCAAATCTTAAAACCATCTTCGCTTTACCCCTTCCTTCTTCCCAGGCTCAACTTCACTCCCAATTTTCTCTGCCTTCTCCTGAACAGTGGTGCAGGGGAAGAGGGGAAGAGGGTTGTGGTCAGTCCATCACATGTTGTCCTTGCCACTCCTTTCTCCTCAGGAGAAGGATTCCTCACACTCTTCCCCTGCTCCACTGCAGGGTCCCTCCCAAGGGAGACAGTCCTGAGGAACTTCTCCAATGTGAGCCCCTCCCAATGGCTGCAGTTCTACACAAACTGCTCCAGCGTGGGTCCCTTCCACAGGGTCAGTCCCTCAGGAACAGGCTGCTCCACAGTGGGTCCCTCACAGGGTCGCAAGTCCCACCAACAAACATGCTCCAGTGTGGGCTTCCCATGGGGTCACAGCCTCTTTTGGGCATCCCCCCGCTCCGGCATGGGCTCCTCCACGGGCTGCAGGTGGATCTCTGCCCCCCTGTGCGCTCCATGGGCCGCAGGGGAACCTCAGCTACAGCACCTGGAGCACCTCCTGCCCCTCCTTCTGCCGTGATCTGGGTGTCTGCAGGGTTGTTCCTCTCACATGTTCTCTCTTCTCTCTCCAGATGCAAAATGTGCTGTTTTTTCACCTGTCCTTCTTAAATATGATATCCCAGAGGCATAACTACCATCCCTGCTGGGTTCAGCCTTGGCCAGCAGTGGGTCCACCCTGGAGCCAGCTGGAATTGCCTCTGTCAGATGGGGGTAAGCTTCCAACAGCTTCACAGAGAAGCCACCCCTGTACTCCCCTCATTACCAAAACCTTTCCCTGTAAGTCCAATACAAGCGTTCAAACAGGAAAACCGCTTCTCTATGGATGAAACCAAGAGTTTTTCACTCTTATCTGCTAATAAATTTTGGCTTTCACTTAATTAATCTCACTGTCAGCTGGGAAGATGTGCTAGGAGAAAACTGGCTTGGGCAGTGAAGTTAAAAGCATGCTGTGCTCCTCAGAAGGCACCTATTCTGCACAGTCCATGGAGTCATCCTGCAAATCTTACGGTTTCATTATTTTCTCTTTGTACTTGTGTACAAGTCCTTCAACAACCACCCACAAGTACTTTCTTCCACTTTAGATGTGATTTTCTAATGGATCAAATATTATATTACTTACGTAGCACTTTTAAATAAGTATTCTTGTAATCTCTTTCTCCTTATAACCCCAAGGCCATAGCTCTCCACACTGGCATGATTTTCAATATTCCACACCAAACAATGGGAACTAGGCCTGGAGTTTAAAGTCTGAATTCATTTTTCAAATACATTTGGTGCATTTATTTGACCAACTTAATAAAAGTTCTGTGTGGCTCGTAAAACCCATGCTGTGTTTATATATGCATGTATGTGCAGAAACATTTAATTTGAGAGGATTTTGTTAGAAAGTTCTTTTCTTATAAAGAACTTGTAGCTTCTTCAGAGCAGAAGTTTGAGATCAAAGGTATTACGTAAATCCATTGTTGCCTCCTATAAAAACTAAAGTTTTAGTACCACTCTGGTGTTATAAAAGAAGTGGAAAATTTCATCTCCGTAGTGGTAATACCAGTCACTGAAGTTGTCTCACATACAAGCTATGTTTACCAAAATTTCTTTCAAACAAGTGCTGCTTATGACTATTCATCAAAATACAAGTTGCTGATAAACTGAGCATTCAAAACACAACAAAAATGTGATATATGTAAGAAGAAAAAGAATCGTCTAGAATGCACAAGATACATCAAGGTCCTATTGTAAAGTGTCCCTTTCCATGGCAGGGGGAGTTGAATGAGATGATCCCAAATGATTGCATGATTTTATGATTCTATGATTAATCAAAAACTGGTTTAACTATTAAATATCAAGTATTTTCAACAAACAGTGTTTTAAGTAGTGTAAAATTCATTTCAAGAGGGTGTACTGTGACAAATAATGTATCTCCCTTGCCTTTTTGATGCACTCCTTGATGGATGGAAAGGGCTTTGCTCTCTGAAAGTGCAGTGTTGGACACTCAGAAAGTAGTTCCTGTTTTACAGGAATTAGGCAAGAAGGCTGCTTCCAGCATTATCTGTTCTGTTGTTGGTTTTTTTGTTGCTGTTAAATGGAACTATACACACGAGTAGGTATTCCATGTTCTTCACTCAAAAAAAAAAAGAGCTTGAAAAATTACTTCAAAAGGCTCAAACAGAAAAAGCAGTAATGTTGACACACAAATACAGCATTAAAAGAACTTTTAGGAGAAAATTGTTTTTCAGCCAGGCTTGGGATTTAGGAATCTGGTTTAAAATTGTTAAACTTCGGTTTCAACAACAGTGGCATGGCACATTTATTTATACAGTCATCTGCATTGCAGCAAGCACACTGGAGTGCTTCCTCCTCTCAATATAAGTGCTCTGGATTAGTGGTGGTTTCTTTCCTCTTTTCCCAGTTTGCTTAATAGCAGAGTTAAAAATATCAGCTGAGGCTACAGAACATACTCAAAAAGTGGGGCAGGGTGCAGGGAAAAAGTAGAGTCTTAGGCAAGTTTCATGTGAAGGGCTGTTTCTCATCTTCCAGAAGCTCTGGGTATGGTACACAAAAAACAGTCAGCATCAAATCCCTGCAGGATGTGCCTTTCTTGAGGACTCTCCTTAGATCCTAGCAAGCACTGAGGTTTTGGCAAATAACCTATTTCTGGTACCTATCTTTCCCCAGCCCCCTTTACATGAACATTTTTGAAGGGCAAACACTCAAACAGATTGAACCCAATTACTCCAATTTCATGGTTTAGCACTTCAGCCACACCTTTATATGAGTTTCAGTCCTCCCCTCGTTGTCTTTGCAAGGACCTTCCTCAGACACTGGTGGAAATTCAGTCTCTCCTGCTCTCCCCTAACCATGTTAAGAATGTTCTCTTGGGAATAGAAACTTTGCAGCTCAAGTGTCTGGGTTTAGTGTGAGGGGATTGGGGTGACAATAAGCAACACTATGCAGGAGCGTCTCTTGTGACTTTTTAATTTTCCAAACATGCGAAAAACTAATCATGTTTATCCAGCTCTCCAATCCCAAAAATTATACCGTTAACTCTTTTTTCCATAAATAACAGTGAGAGGGTTGTTAATCATATGTACATAAATACATGACTTATTTGCATCTTGCTAAAATCTTTGTTTCAAGCACATTGTTACATGTTCTGCTAACGTGTTTATTTTCACCATATTTAAGTGATTCACCTTTTAAGTTCCCTGAATGCGACTGTTCTCATTTTTCGAAACTGCTGTGATATTGTATAGTCTCTTGTCCCTTACTATTTACTTCTTCTCTGAAGTGAAAAAATCCTTCATTTTTCACTAGTTTTTCAAATCTGGAAACTACCTGATGTCTTTTTTTGAGGCAGAGCTGATTACAGATAAGACCACATGTGATATAAGGGGCTTTATAGCAGTTTCTGTATTATTTATTCCATGTGTCCTTAGGTTTCCCTAAGGGTATTGTTCAGCTGTTGTCTAACAGCTGAACAATACCCTCTCTTGCTCTGAGGGTAAAAAAAAAGCAAAAAACCTCAAGTATTTCTCATATACTCATTTAAAAACAGCAAAACAGATGAAATATTTGAGCAGCCCTAACCATTATGCTTCAGTGTTGGAACTTTTGGGTTGTCTTTCATGGGGTGCACCCATGGTTTTAATGGCTCAAACCATGGGCCTGCAGGCTCATGCCAACCCATAAAGCAAGTGAAATATTGCTTTTTAAATTTAATTTATGTTTTTTTTTTTTTTTCAGGGAGACTTTTGTTCCCGCAGCTTCAAGCAGAGTTTGAAGCTGCTTCCATCCGTACGGCATGTTGCCTCTCCTCCAGAAGATAGCATCGTAGAAAAAATTATATTCTAATGATGTTAATCTGGGGGATCTATGGAGACTTAAAATCTGATTTTCATTAGACCAAACTGACTTCTAAATAGTGGGAGGGGTTGAGAAGGCAGAAAGAGATTTTGTCCTCTCCAAGGCCCCTTTATTTCGCCTTGTTCAAGACCTCTCAGATTTACTAGGGTGATTTAAAGTGTCCTCAGAATACAGCTGAGTCCAAACTAAATGTAACAAAGAACTGGAAAACTGTACAAGTAAAATTGGAACCTTTCTTTGTTTTATCTCATTTTCTTATCTATTTGGGTGGGGGGTTTACTTTTCACTCTCACCTAATTGCTTTATGATTCATTTAAAGATGGATGGAAGAGGATGGAACTAGGGCATCAATCTGGGATCTGGAACTACGTCCATCTCCTTTCTTTTCTGTGAGTTTCTCCTTAGTCATTGGTTGAGGCTCATGGTGCTAATTTCTCAGATGTACAAAAATAATTAAATGCTCCTGAAAGCCCAAGAAACTGGTTGCTTTATTAGGATTCTGATCTTCAAAGGTTTTCAGTTCTTCAACTGATAAACAGAAATAAAAGTACTTTAATACCTTAGAGAGTAGAAAACACGGTTTGTAATAAAACCATAAAAGAACCCGCAACTTTGAAGAAATAAGGAGGGTCCTACCTGTGCACGTACATGATTCATATGTGTGTACACACTGATGTATTTTTAGATGGGAAACCCAAAGGAATCTAATCCTTCCTTCACTGGTCACCCTGGCAGCCACCTCAGAAGACTCAGAGACACTTTCATGAGGCTGACGCAGGTGAGTAGCTTTAGCTACGTGAGTCTTAGATGAAAACAAAACACGCTGTGTCTGAAGTGGCATCTGTATGGCGTAACTCTGCAATTTTGGTTCATTTAATACTGGTCATAAAGGCTTCTGTGATGGGGTTGTTTTTACATTGGTTTCCTATAGAAATAATGTTTCTGTGAGCATGTTCATCCATCCTTCATGATAACTTTTGAACTCACTACTCATTCCAGCTCAGTTTGGCAGTGGCACGAAAGTGAAGATGGATGCATGGGAATATCCATGAAAAGAAGTAGCGGGATGGAGAAAGAAGATTCAGAATCATTCTTTTACCGAGGCAAAGGCATTTATAGTTTAGTTCCCTGTGCACCTGAAAAAGCAGTAACCAGCTGAGCAGGCAGCACATGCACTGCCCTAAAATAGCTGGGACCACCGCCCCAGCCCATTGCTAAGTCATACAGTGTGCCACCATGGAGAGGGGAAGCAGGAATGATGCTATGGTTCTGATAAAGATGGTGGGAATGCGGAATTTGGGAACAGAGGAAGAATCCATAGGAAACCAGGAATCCAGAGATGTTGTCCCTGCACTTTTTTTGGTGTTGTTTTCTTTGAAGTTGGTGCTATCACAACCCTTTTTGGCAAGGGCAGGGAGAGAGAAAAGCATAGCAGGTGCTAACTGGAAACTTAAAAAACAGGGAAGCAGAGCCAAGACTGACGCCTGTGACAGTGAAGTCCTGGACAGAGAGAAAGCAGTTGCCCTGCAAACCTGTGAGTTAGAGGTCTGGTTGTGTGGGAATGGGAGGGAGGATATGGTGGCAAGCCTCCTATTTATTTTGTGGGACTTTGCTATGTATTTAGGGCCCACCAAAAAGCAGCCAGTATTATCTCTACTCTCTACTCTTTTCCTTAGGGGTGAAGTAAGGACAAGCTTTCAGTCAGACCTTACCATGTTTCCCAGCTTTTGTGGGTTTCAGTCAGTCCCTTGTAGTTTAGTGGAGGGGATTTTTTTTTTGCTGTGGTTTGAATACTTAAGGAATATACTCTAACATGCCATTGTAATTTCAATTGGTTTGCATGTTAGCCTGATTATACAAACCTCTTGGATTTGCCTTCCAAACGCAAGGAAGTCTCTTGGACAGCATGTAAGATTCACCCCCTTCGTCTCCTTTGTAGCCGTAGGGAGGGCAGAGGAAAAAAAGCTATTGTGCGGAAAAATAAGAGATTCTCAGTGAAATGCGGTGATGCATGTCACATTGTTGGAGGGAAGCAATAGGAGCCCTGCTCTGAAGTGCTTGGAAGTCCTTGGATACACTCACAGGCACTCTGTTCACGCAGGAGCCTGCAGTGACAGCCTCTGCTCTGGAGGCTCCCAGCTTTGCAGGGCGGCTCAACCAGGATATTTTTGAATACCCAGGGCTTCAGGCCAGCTGTTTCTCCAACTGTGTGAATAGCATCAGCCTGTTCCTCAGCCAGGGCTTGCTCTTCGCTGGTGTTAGCGCACCACTGCAGTTTCAGGATGCAATTGTGTCCATGCATTCAGGATGAGCAGGGCCATTACAGTGGAGGTTGCCCACTGGCCTGACGGGGCAAACATTCTTGGGGCAGGATGTACCCTTTGTGTTGGTTTTGGCTGGGACAGACTTAATTTTCTTCATAGTAGCTGGTATGGGGTTGTGTTTTGGACTTGTGCTGGAAACAGGGTTGGTAACTCAGGGATGTTTTCGTTATTGGTGAGCAGGGCTTTTTCTGTGTCTCACTCCATGCCACCAGCAAGGAGACTGAGGCTGCACAAGGAGCTGGGAGTGCACACAGCTGGAACAGCTGATCCCAGTGTCCCAGAAGGACATTCCATATGGCATTGTGCTCAGCATATAGAGCAGGGAGAAGAAGCAGGTACGGGGGTACACGTCTAGCGATGGAGTTTGTCTTCCCAAGTCGCCGTTGTGAGTGCTGGAACCCTGCTCTCCTGGAGATGGCTGAACATCTGCCTGCCCATGGCAGGTGGGAAATTAATTCCTTGGTTTGCTTTGCTTGTGTGCACAGCTTTTGCTTTGCTTGTTAAACTGTCTTTATCTCAGCCCAGGAGTTCTCTCACTTTTATTCTTCTGAGGTTGTCCCCCACCCCAGGGGAGGGAGTGGGTGGCTGCGTGGGGCTGAGCTGCCAGCAGGGATAAAGCCACATCACCTGGTAGCACTGGGGCTCCTGAGAAGCGTGTGTAGCTCCAGCTGCCTCCATGGCTTTGTGCAGTTACACACCAGTGAAGCACCTCTATAATCCAGAAACAGAACCTTTCCTACACCTTTCCCAACCTATGGTGACACAAAAAACACCTTTTTTTCCCCCCTAATTTTAGGAAGAAACACTTCTCAGAATCCTCTTTCATTACAAAATAAAGCAGTCATTTTTCTGTTATTCTGACGTATTTCTCTGTGGGAACTGCAAGGGAAAGAGCTACGCCAAATATATTCTGCTTTTTCTTCTTTTTTAAACATATGTTGTCTTGAATCAGTGAGAGGTCTCCTATGCCCAAATATGATTAAACCCCATATAAGTTAAGTCTTTTTGAGCTGAGTGCATGTTATAAAAGCTGCTGTGAGTCAACAGTAATTTTACAGTCTTAGTTTTGTGTGGTCCTTGTTTGGAGAGTATTAGGCATAAAGTTGTCATACTGGAGCTCTAATGGGGGCACTCAGTAGGTGTGATTTATGGGACTTGCTGCCTTGTGAGAATGAAGTCATGTAGTGTATCAGGGTTACCCTGCAAATGAAGCAATTAACTTTTGTCATCTTTCTTACAAAGGTGTCCTGACTTGGGGTAAGAACAAGCATGGGGGAATGTAAAATGTGGCGGGGGGGGGTGGGAAGCAGAGCAAGATGGGTGATTAGATTACATCTGTGGATGAACACTTACAGCACTTTTTCTAAAGTCTTCAGTTGAATTTCATTTGCTGAAGTCTAGTGCCATGTCGGGAGGCAAACAGCACATCTTTTACTTGCCAGTTCTATTTATATGCCTGTGAAGCAGATCATTGTAATGAATACAGATGGGCAATAACTACAAAGTTATTGCATAATTTTTCAAAATTTTATGATTGCCTTTCCTACTTCCTCTTAAAATAATGGCTCCACTGTACAGCCTGCAGACCATTCAGTATATCTTTGGTGTATTTTACCACTTCAGCAGGATTTAATTTATTGGAGACACACTAGAAGTGGTAGGTAAACAATCTACAGAAAGAATCCGATTTATAAGACAAGGAAGACTTGAACCAGTATTAAGTTGCTTTGGAGATCACTTGGTGAATGCAAGTATATATGATTTTTCGTCTTTCTGACTTGGCAGCAAAGTGTGTGGGGAGGAAGTGAACTGAAAGCCACCCACCGCCAGCTTTACAGAATATAGAACAGGTCTGTAATAGGATGTCTTGTTGGATGGAAAGTGTTTCTGTACAATTTGCAGATTTAAACCTGCCTCAGGGAAAGTTTCAGACCTGCTGTGAGAAATCCAATTCTCTTCCGCAGGGATGAAGCAGGTTTGGGTTTGCCACCCGGGGGATAACTGGAGTAGTCTGGACCTGTGAGTGTCCTTCTGCTTTCTCCCTCCTTCCAGTCTAATCCATCCTACTTCCACTTCTGAATTAATGAAGTGGCACACTTTTTCCTGAGCTGTGATTGTGAGTTAACTGATTTCTGAGACTGAGATCCATCTCCCATTTAAGTCAATGGAAGTCTTTGAGCTGATAAAATGAGTACTGAATGTGTCCCTAAAATAACTGGGTTTGAATCCTGGCCACACCGAAGCTGATGGCAAGGAGAAACTGGAATTTCAGCTCAATGTCTATGCATCATCTGCTCTATTGGCAAAGACTGTCACAAAGTCTGCTTCCCCTTGAAGGCAGAGTTAAGTGCTTTGGAACCACATGCAACTTTTCTTAGTCTCATTTCTGAAACCACTCCCAACTCAGGACTGCAACTCTCAGGACCACCAATAATGAACTGTATAAATGCCAGCTGATCTGGTCTTTGAATCCTGTTTTGGGACTGGCTTATGATTACATAATTGATTCTCAAAACCAAAGTCCTTTCCTTTGACCTAAATATTCAAAAATGCTTTGCCTTTTGGGTGCCCAGCTGGAAATCTGTCAGAGACACTTGATTTTCAGAAGGGAAAAAAAATCTTGACTTCTCAAATTGCTTCATGGCATATAACAAAAAGTTTGGTTACCTCAGCCACTTTTAGTAATTGAAATATCCTTTCATTTACCAAATTTTTATGGCACACAACACCAATGAATGCTCACATCGTAGCAGTATGCTTTGGGTTTGAATTTCCAGTCATCTTTCTTTGGTTGGTCTTCCTAAATAAAACTACCAGAACTGGTAACCTATTATGGTGGCAAAAGGGATTCTGAAGCTGGTCTTGCCAAGACAGAGAATATTAAATTCCTGCTCAAGAATAAGGTATTTTTGTACTGTTGTCTGCTTTTTATTCAAACATCAGATTAAAAAAAAAAAAAAAAGGCCATTTCTCATTAGTTTGGGATTTTTTTCATAGTTTTGTGGTTTTTCATTTACTATCCACTATTATAATAAACTTGACCCTTGCTACACTCTCAATAGAGGGCATCTGTTGTGTTCTGTTCGCCTTTCCCTGAAGCATAAAGACTGACTTTGCTAGAAGAATTGTCTCAAGGAACCAGAAGCATGTACTCAACACCATGCCTCAATTTCATAATACTATTGTGAACAGAGCTAATTTTTGATGTGTTTTTTGTTGTTTGTTGGGGTTTTTTTCATTCTGATCAACAGATTAAAATTAGAAGAACTGAAGCTGGTAGTTTCATGGTGTCTCAGGGGCCTCCCATCCTCTGACTGGAATCTTTCAGCCTTCAGCCTGAACCATGCCTAGAGCAGAGAAAGGTAAATCTGTTTAACCTTCACCCCTCTCCAAACACTGAAATTTTTATTATCAACATTTCAAATCATACATTTCCCTTTCAGGTGCAGACAACTGTTTGCTTCCTAGGAGGTCACAAGCATTTTAGATTCCTGATCTCCTCAAAAGATTTTTACTCTTGCTTTTCCCTCTTTCTATATTTTTTTAATACTGTGGCATAGTCTCTTCTTTCACCATATGGAACCACTTCTACCTCCTTATCCCCTGAACACACTTTCCCACTCAACATGATGACATGTGACCATTCGACTCATAAACAGAAGTAAGGGAAACAGAGGTTAAACCACGGGCACCAAAAGTGGTTTTGAGAATGCAAATGTGGAAAAAGTGGGATAATCCACAAGCATGTGGTTTGTTACCATCTGCCTCACGCTCTGAATGTATAAGCACATTCACCCAGAGTTTACAATTGAAGGGATACAATGATTTTTCTGCCTGGTAAAACACTGTGCGTTTTGGCTTGGAAGGCACGCTTCCTTCCCTTCCCGTGGTGAGAGCACAGGTGCTGCATGCTGCTATTATGGTTGATCTTTTCCAATAAAGATCCCACACAGGCCGGGATACTAAACACCCAACTCAGCTTGATCCTGACGGATTGCCTGGGATCCCACAGCTGTCTTCTTCCTCCTGGAGCCCCACCTAGTGGCTCCCCACTTCTGTCCATTTGCCATATTGCCTATCTCTGTTGATTCAAATATCCATATAGTCCAAAATGGTACCAACCAACAGGAGAAAAGAGGGATGGCTGAATGCACAAGTAGCTCCCCAGCATTTGCACTTGGACTTGTCTTTTCTGTGAATGTCCCTCTGACAAATGAACACTCAAAACTGAATGCTTCATTCTTAACTTTTCCTGTTCTGTTTTTCTTTCATTCATTTAGAGTTTCCACTGAGAGCAGGCTTCAGGTGATTAAACAAAGCAAGAAGGCTGGCTAAGATGGCGGGAGAATATAGGAACTAATGTAGCATCTGATGGGAGGTTTGTCAAAGGAAGGACTCCAAACCAGATAATGCATCATTGCCTGCAAGAGAACCACATCTTTTCACAGTTACAAAGGTCTAATGAAGCAGGGAGCTGGTGAGCTGAAATTAGTAGGTTTGGGGCTCAGGTCTGCTGCTGACAGGCTTCATCCAGGTCCTTTCACCCTCTGTGTCATAGTGTCCCACCTGCAGAAAACAGTGCTGATAATATTTAACTACCACATGGTACTGAATTGCAGCTTAATTAATGGTTTGCAAAGCACTTTGAAATGCTTAATTGAAATACGCAAAGGATAATTAACATCATGTATTTATTTAGCAAGCTTTCCTTGCCAGGCACAATCTTCCTAAAATTCCCCTTGCAATAACTGTTTGCACTGCTCTAGGAAAAACAAAGCGGTCCAGCCAGTATGTTTTCTATGGGGAGGCTTTTTGCTGCATGAATCAGATGGTTGAAACTTGAAGAGAGTGGCTGCCAAGATGAGGGACAGGCAGGTTTCTGGATGGGGAGGAGGCGGGGACATGAACAGATGCACAAGTGTTCGTGGTCCCTCAGAGCTGAGCACATTATACCAGACAACTTTAATGACACAGCTGCAAGGTTGTTGTTCACTCCTGTGCATGGCCAAAACTGACCCCCATTCCTTTGTACGACTGCTGCTCGTGTCTTACTTCCGTAGCAATTCTGCTTTGTGGGTCAATGCAGGCCTCAGTTAGACAGCAACATCTTCAGAGCTGACCTGTTTCTGAGGGAGATTTCATACCTCTCCTTCACTGTGCCTCACAAATTCTTCTAAATATGGAATGATGGCTTCAAGACCAGGACAGGAAAAATCTTCAGTCTGAATCGCCATTGCCATAGTGAAGCTTGGACCCCTGCCCAGGAAATGTCACAGATTCAGAAAGCTGCCCCCCACCCCAAGCTGCACTCGCTGTTTATGTGGTGGATGTGGTGCAAGTGGTGCAAGGTGGGATGCAGCCCCCCACAGCAAAGGAGGCAGGACACAAGGAACCACATCCTATTGGGAATCTGTGTGGGCTCCTGGTCTGAGCGACTTTGTACATGAACACATAGTGACAGGATAATGGAGAACAGTTTTAACCTAAAAGAGCAGAGATTCCAATTAGATATTGGGAAGAAATTGTTCCCTGTGAGGGTGGGGAGGCCCTGGCACAGGTTGCCCAGAGAAGATGTGCCTGCCCCATGCTGGCAAGTGTTCAGGGCCAGGTTGGATGGGGCTTGGAGCAATCTGTTCTGGAGGAACTTGTCCCTGCCCATGGCAGGGGGGTGGAGCTACATGATCTCTAAGGTTCCTTCCAACCCAGGCCATTCTGAGGTTCTGTGATTTCTGTGTGTAGCTGCAGTGTTAAGAGAGAAGGCTGAGAGTTAAGAATGGTTTGAATAATATGCAACTGCTGGTAAGAAATTGCTTATTCTTGGAATTCCAGGCCTAAATGTGGAGCTCACCACGAAGGGGCCACAGTCATTCACTCCAGAAAAGAATGATTGCCGTTTTCACAACGGCCCCTTGATGTTCTGCCTTTGTTCACTTCCTCACTTCAGCAGGGAGATTGGGAGGAAATACTCAAACAGTTCCTACAACCTTTCCCTGGCATTATGAGTGAGAAAGGGGAGGTTCAGAGCAAATGGGATTTCGATGCCTAAACCAAGCAGGCTTTGCCCAGTTGGTCTGTACCATAATAAACACTGAAGGGTGCTCTTGAGGCATATTGTGAAATCCAGCCTTCCAGTGGGCAGAGAGACTTCGAGTAAATCACAACTGTGTTTCCGCAGCAGTTTGGGTTCACGAGCTCGGTTCCATAGGTCAGGCCTTGAGGAATAGTAAATAAACTCAAGAATTGGAAAATTAACTCAATGAGCTCTCTGTGCGTGTGCTGATAATTTTGTACTACTCTTTCAAAAAGATCGCATCACTGAAGAAAAGCACATATTGAAAAGGCTGCTTAGAGGCTTTCAGATAAAGTAGAGGTATTTAATTATACTGATAATTTTTGTTTGCTTTTGCCAGCATTGCTAACCTGAAACTTGCGTAAAATGTGAGTCAGCACCCTCAAAATGAGAAAATTAGTTACAAAGTCATGGCATTTTAAAAATAATTAAATAAAGTTAGGTTGAGTTCTCACTCTCCCTTCCAATGACCTTCTGATTTTTATGTTTTTAGATCTCCTGTCCAAGTTTTTCTCTCTAATGACCCAGATTGGAAAGGGGGTTTTGATGGGGGTTTTGTTAGTTTTTCTTTATCAGTGCAAGCGGAGACTATAACTTAATCACCTGCCTTTGTCAAAGGAAGCTGTAAGAGCACCAAATGCTGAAAGACACTAAATCTGTGAAGCCCTGGGTAAGATCTCTTCAGTGCAAGGGCACAGGGATGGGAGGCAGGATGGGAGCCCACGTCTCAGCCTCACCTCCCAGACTCCTGACCTGCTTATCAAACCCCCAGGTCCCACCTTCCCTCACAGCAAGTCGTGCCTTACTTTGGATCAGCTTTGAAAGGATCAAAGAGGCTGCCTGCAGAACAAGTTATTAACCCGAGTAAAGCTGGAACAGATCTCAGGTTGCCTCTGAATTCATGCACATTTCAACCAGGAAGGTCTGGCTTGTCCTTTTCTTTGGCTGAAACCTCTCACAATGCAGAAGTGCCCTCTAACGTTGCTCCTGAAAGAAGGCCTGCATGCTCAAGCTAAGCTCCTGATAGCTGCAGGTGTATTTTTCTTGGGAAGCTAAATTGCTAGAGAAACAAAAGTTTTGGTTAGTTTAATTTGGCAGGACAAAAATGCCGTCCTAGGGGAAGACTTTATTTAGAAACTTTCTTTCTCCTCTGTTAATTTAGATATTTTATTGAAAAAAAAAAAGTTTAAAGGTTCAAAAGTTCACAAGAGATTCCTTTTCTGTTGTATTTTTTTTTTAATTATAATTTCCCAGTTGGGCAGGACTGTTGTTACAGAACTCTTGAACCCCAAAGTGACATTTCATTAGTTTTTGTGTTGAAGTTTTAATTTTTTCTTCTGTAAAACCTGTTTGCCTCATACAAGATTCCTTAGTCCCAGAGCAAAAGGAAAATGAAACTGCTTGCTTCTAACAAAAATCCTGGCTTTGCTACCATGGCTTGCAAAATGCAATTCTACCTCAGTGGAATTGGGTCTAATGATTTTAATTGCTGAAATTTCCTTATTCTACTTAAGGAATACTCTTCACCATTGGAAGCCTGATCATGACATGTATGATTCTTCTCCAGACAAAGCCAAGAACGTTCAGCCAACCTCAAGGGCAGCTGCTAGGTGACAACTGGCACTTGAAACCAGGAGATAAAAATAGTATACAGACTTCGTGTGTGCCCAATGGGCAATGTGTCTGCAGGCTGGTTTAGGGGTGGGAAGTATTTCACTATGGAGTGAAATATGAACCTGGCTTTTTTTTCTGCACAGACTGAGTTCACAGAAGCAAAATAATGGCTGCATGCAGAGCCCTTTAATATCATACTAGAAAACAGGATTCCTCTACCAAATACAGTATATCCCACTCTGGGGGCTTTGGCTTCAGGAATAGTACAGCACAGGCTTTGGTAACAGAGAGATGGCCCAGAAATTACAAAAATAAGGTTCGGTAACAGTCTCAGAAAAAGAAAGAAGCCATAGAGGAGCCATCATGTAACTACATATGACAGACCTGAAAACAAACAAAGAATGAGAGCCTGGAGGGAAGATGTAAGAGCATAACAACGGGTAATTAACAGAAAACTCCAAGTGAAGCGCACCATTTGGGATTCTGTTAATATTGCCCCATGTGCCTGCAAGAATGAGTGAAAAAGCCATATCTGAGCTTGCTGCTTCTGGCCTCCAGATGGTCGGCACAGAGAAGGACAAGAAGATCCATCAGAGCATCAAAAAACATACCAGTGTATAAAAAAAAATAATGAGTGCTTTGCAGGACAGTTTTGGAGAGAGCAGGATAAGGCTCCTGGCTCATTACATGAATGGCAGGACATATCTGTGCCCCCCTGTGTCTCTGATCCAACCAGGCAGACACCAGCAGAAGGGGTGGCTGTCAATGGGGGCATGGGAAGCAGCGCTCTTGTGACTTGGGAGAGCCTGGAGCAGCCTCACAGGGAGCCTTGACCTTCAGAGGGCAGCTGGGAAGTATTACTGTGGGTGGTTTCTTAGTTTATATTTCCTCAGAGAATCCTCAGACACTTCAAGCAGCTACAGCCAGATTAGATGACCGGAGAGCTTTTTCAATTCCCACTGTATAGCAGGTGAAACAATAAAAAAATGTATTGAGTAAGGAACATTAATCTGTATTCAGAGCCTTTTAATAGATGATAAATAAATAGATCTGCTTTGTTCCTTTGAATCCTACCCGCTCGTGTTTAGCTATGTGTTTTTAGTGGCAACACAGTCTCTGTGAGCTGTAGGCCCAACAAAATCATGCGCTGTTTGAAAAAAAATAAAAATAATCTGAGCAGGGATTTAAAATAGGGTGTGGTGGAACAGCGAGGGTGAAAAGTTTGATGGTGCATCAATAGGCTGTTGGGACCTCCTGGCAATCCCCTCATTTCCCCTTCAGTGAACACATGATTTTCACAGAGATGTGTTTTTGCTGCCACGTTTTTGCAGCTTCCCATTTCAACCCGAGTTTATGCACTGCCCAGCAAGAAATCAAAAGCTATCCCAATGCTACCTCTCATCCTCTGAACAAACTTTTTCATTTGGGAACTTTGGCCGAAGCAGACAGAATGCCATGGAATTTTAAACATTAAAAAAATTAAATTTCCCTTTAGTGTTATGTTTAACTCCTTGTGGGAGAGGGCTGGAAGGATATTTCCAAAGTAGCTTCTGGCCTCTGTGAAACACAAGCTGGAGGAGACACCATCAGGAAGGGGAGAACGGTAGAGGAGATGGAAAATTATAGATATTAAATAAAGTCAAAGAAAGCTTGAGGCAGGAACGATGGGATAGTTCAGGGAATAGAGGATAGAGTATCCAGCTGTCCATCTGATGGGGAGGGGGGAATAAGAATTACCAACTGAAGCCTGGAAAAAGACAGTCTCAAAGCACAGGTCCCTTCCAGCTCAGCACATTCTGTGATCCTACAATAGATGGTCCCTTTCACTCCCTGTTTTCACTGAATTCCATGGGATAAGGGGAAGATGAAAGCTGTAAGAGCTGTAGAGGACAACACAGGTTTAGGGAACTGGAGTCGCCATTCACGGCTTTGCCCGTGCTGATTTGCAAACAGGTTTCATGGCCAACACTCCCGCACTGTCTTCCTGTCTTGATGTGAAAAACTCTTTGCAAATAAGCATGTTCAGTAAAAATGCAGGGTTTGGTACTTTGTTTTCTTGCAGTCTGTCTTCCTGCTCCTCGTCCTTACCCATTTTTTAGTGCCAGCTTTTCCTTGAGCCACATTTTTAAGGACATGGCCTCATATCAAGTACACAACAGAGGCAGGAAGAGTGATTCATAGAAAGATGACATTTTATGAGTGCGAAAGAATTAAATGTTCATTTATATTTTGCTGTTGCTTTGGGGACATATTTTTATTTCTGAAGGATTTTCTAATAAATGCAGTATTTTTGTGTTGGCTAGTGTTGGAACCAGTGAAATCCCCTGCTGTTGATTAAAACACTTCCATTATCATTTTTGGGTTTTTGTGAATTGGGCATCATTATAGTTTTAGGAAAAAAGCTATAGTGGTTCCAGGCAGCTATTTTTCCTGAATTCCCTGTAGTGGATTCTTTTTCTCTAGGCAGGAAACTCTAACAACTCTAGGTGAATGGGCCAAAGGAAAGCAGTGGTTTTGTACACTTCCCTAACATTCATGTGGCTTGGGCCATTCCAGAGGCTTGGAAGTCTTGCTTGGGGACTCTGAAACTTGCATTCTCAGAGTACTCAACAGACATTTTGGATAGATGACAACTGCCTCTTTTCCCTGAAGTCCTTCATTCTAACTTTTCCATTAATATTTACTTTTTCCAGTCACCACATCTCACTGAAGGGTTGGGGATTTTCATTCACTGCTAAAGCTGTCAGTCAAAATTGCTGGTTTTCTGGGTTGGTTGTTTTTTGTTGGTTTTTTGGGGTTTTTTTAAGGTTTTCCCTATACACAGAATTAAAGAATTATAGAATAAAAATTAGTGACAAAGATTACATCATTCAAACATTGTGTCTTTCTTCTGTGCAGTCTCCAGTACTGACGTGTCCCCTTGAGGCAGTCAGATCTTTTTTACCCCACCTTCATCTTTTTTCATTGTTTCTTGTCTTCCACATCTAATTAGAGATCATTGTCTTCTTTTTCATAACCCTATGGCAGATAAGTACTAACATACTTAAACCTGGGGTGAAGCACCAAATACCAACAGCATGTTGGAAAGGAAGATCCTTGACTAGTAGGGCAGAGCAAAACGAACAAGAAGTCTTGGATACTCTTATTCAATACATCTGAATGTTGTTCCACCTCTCCCTCTCTCTTTACTAATGTAGAAAGTATCAATTTTTTTCCCCAGGTTCTCTCCTCGTTCTCGCTGTCCTGCAAGCAACTTTTCTTTCTTAAGAAACTGGTGATTTAAAGAAAATATGTTCTGAGAACTAATTTTTTTAAGGTTGCAAGCCAATTAAGGATGCCTTCAGGCTTTCTCTATTTTTTATTTATTAAGCTGTGGTGGCCTGAAGAGTATTGCTCTCAGTTCAATTTAAGATCATAATGAGAGAAAGAATGCTGAGGACTGAGCCTTCAAATAAATCAGAGACTTTTTATTTCTCTGTGAAAAGAGCAATTTAGAAGTCTCAATTCATGAAGCCCTTCAAAAAATGTGACTAACACACCAAAATGATTAATCTTAGTTCTGTCACGTTGCTTCACTCAACTGCACTTGTGTATGTCAGCTGGCGCAATGTAACCTGTCTGGATGGTGACCAGAAATCATTTGGGCACAACAGTCAAGTCTGTCTGGGAGGTGACCCCACCTTTGTTGAATGTGCTAATCCCTGAAAGGCCAGAGGATTGTATAAAAGACTGGAAAATCAAGGATCATCATGAGACCAGTTCACAAAAGTTACATTTACATTGTCCAAGAAAGGACTTATCTTCTCTCTGAACATTATTCTAATGCAGATGGTGTGGGAATACTTAAGCCACATGTAGCATCTGGTGAAAATAAAGATTTATTTTGGCTGAACTGGCTGCATTAGCAGATAGAGATCCAGCTTTGAACTAGATCTTAGTTCATAGCCTGCTGCTGCCTTGGGATTAATTTCAGAATTTCTGTTTGTTTTTATTATGGAGAAATTACTTGCAGCTGATTTTTTAATATCTTTGCATTCTTCAAAAAGGCAAGCTACTGAAAAGAGATGGGAAAGTCAGAAAAGACTGCAAGTGACAGTAACTTTAGATGTTAACTCATCTCGTGGAGACCCGTGACAAGTAGTGTCCCTCAGGGGTTGGTGCTGGGGCTGATACTGTTCCACAGCTCTGTCAAGTGACACGGACAATGGGATCAGTGCACCCCCAGCACAGTCACTGATGGCACCGAGCTGTGTGGTGCAGCTGGCACATTGGAGGGAAGGGATGGATCCAGAGGGACCTGGACAGGCAGGGGATGTAGGTCTGTGTGAACCTCATGAAGTTCAACAAAGTGAAATTCAAGGACCTACACCGGGGTCATGGTAATCCCCAACACACCGACAGGCTGGGCAGAGGAGTGATGGAGAGCAGCCCTGGGAGAAGGACTTGGGGGTGATGGTCGATGGAAAACTCACCATGAGCTGGCCAGAAACCAACCATGCCCTGGGCTGAGCCCCCAGTGTGCAGCAGGGGAGTGGGGGATTCTGCCCCTCTGCCCCACTCTGCTGAGCCCCCCCTGCAGGACTGCCTCCAGCCCTGGGCCCAGCACAGGAAGGACAGGGAGCTGCTGGAGCCAGTCCAGAGCAGGGACACCAAGGGGAGCAGAGGGATGGAGCAGCTCTGCTGGGAGGAAAGGCTGAGAGAATTGGGACTGTTCAGTCTGGAGAAGAGAAGTCTCCAGGGGGACTTCATAGCAGCCTTCAAGTATCTGAAGGGGACCTACAGGGAGGTTGAAGAGGGATTCTTCATCAGGAGCTGCAGTGACAGAACAAGGAGTAATGGATGCAAGTTGAAAGAGGGGAAACCTGGGCTAGGTATTAGAAATAAATTCTTTACTGTGAGGTTGGTGAGGCACTGGAACAAGCTGCTCAGGGAGGCTGTAGATGTCCCATCCCTGGCAGTGTTCAAAGCCAGACTAGATAAGGCCTTGAGCAACCTGGTTTAGTGGGAGGTGTCCTTGCCCGTGGCAGAGAGAATTGGGACTAGATGATCTTTAGGCCCCCTTCCATTCCTTAACATTCTGTGACATCACCTACAACATTTTTGTGTCAGTTTTAAGGAAGGGTTAGCCTAATCTTGCAGAAGAGCTTGTCTTGTCTTAACAGGAGCTGGAGCTCTGTGCATTTATCCTCGCCATGCTGTGCCTTCACCAGAGAATGTTCTCTTGATTTGAGGACATGTTTGGACTGCACCACTGCCTTCTGCTCAGAAGTGTCACTGACAATGCACAAACACATTTTCAGTCTGTGTCCCGCTGTCTTTTGCTGTGACTCTCCTTTCCCAGAATATTCTTTGGACTGTTGGACCTTTTTTGCCTGACTTTGGGATGCAAATTGAACGCCTGCAGAGGCAGACAGATGGGCAGTGAGCTATCTAGTGTTGCCATTGATTCCTGCTGTTTTATTTCTGTCTTGAGGGTGTCTTGCTTTCAGTGGTGACGTAGAAAACATGGTGGTGCAGGAGGTTAGCAGGGGGAATTTGCACACAGAGGAGGGGAGCAGAGCAGAGCTCCTTTGTTGGCACAATTCCGACTGGACAAGTTTCAGTGATGGAGAGTGAGACTTAAAGATCTTTTAGACTCTGGCTCTCATGAAAATAGGGCTGCACGTGCCCAAGAACAGCTGTAGCACCTAGAATCATAGAATATCCTGAGCTGGAAGGGACCCACAAGGATCACTGCANAATGTTCTCTTGATTTGAGGACATGTTTGGACTGCACCACTGCCTTCTGCTCAGAAGTGTCACTGACAATGCACAAACACATTTTCAGTCTGTGTCCCGCTGTCTTTTGCTGTGACTCTCCTTTCCCAGAATATTCTTTGGACTGTTGGACCTTTTTTGCCTGACTTTGGGATGCAAATTGAACGCCTGCAGAGGCAGACAGATGGGCAGTGAGCTATCTAGTGTTGCCATTGATTCCTGCTGTTTTATTTCTGTCTTGAGGGTGTCTTGCTTTCAGTGGTGACGTAGAAAACATGGTGGTGCAGGAGGTTAGCAGGGGGAATTTGCACACAGAGGAGGGGAGCAGAGCAGAGCTCCTTTGTTGGCACAATTCCGACTGGACAAGTTTCAGTGATGGAGAGTGAGACTTAAAGATCTTTTAGACTCTGGCTCTCATGAAAATAGGGCTGCACGTGCCCAAGAACAGCTGTAGCACCTAGAATCATAGAATATCCTGAGCTGGAAGGGACCCACAAGGATCACTGCAGTCCAGCTCCTGGCCCTGGACAGCACAGTCCCAATAATCCCACTCAGCTCTCACTCTGTGATATAGTTGGTTGTCTCCTCCGTGACTTTCCTGCACCTTGTACACAAGGTGGCAAAGGAAGAATCCAATCTCAAAATCCATGCCAGCAGTGTTGCCCCCATGTGAAGTCTCCCCATTCCCAAATAACCGAGTGCACATCCCTGGATTAAAAAGAAGCCCCAAGCTGAAAATCTGTGAGAATGTCTTTGCATCTTGGACACAGACAGTCGCAGTCTCTGCTCCTTATGGCTACTGTCTTCCCAACACATCTGCTGTCATGCAAGTAAAACAGGATGAACTACTGGCACAGAAAAAAAGGAATTGTGTTTGCCTTTCCTCCTCTAGAAGGAGGGGCTTGAGGGTGGACAGATGAGGTGGGAAATGAAAGTTATTTCTATGTCTTCACTCCACGTATAATATTCACACTGAAGTTGTGTTTCTTCTGTGACTCAAGTCCAAGATTTCAAAGTAGTTTATTATGCATCCACTTCACTGCAGAATCTCTTCAGATCTAACAAACCAAGTGCATGTCATCATTTGGCCTTTTAAGCAAACTACAGCATACTGTAGACAGGTGGTACTCACCACTAACATTAATGCCCAGGGGTGTTATTAAGACAACAAAGCTTCCTGTTGGTTCCTTCTCTTGATTAAAATGTAATATTTCAAGTACTGACCACAATTTACAACATCTTCTAATCAAAGAGTCTGGGATGTTACCATTCTAATTGTAATTTGTCTACCTAGAGCTCACTCAAAGTTTTAATTGAACTTGGTTTGGTTTGAATTTTCAGATATAGTTTTCTGTAGTGCATGTAGTCCCACTGAGCCCACTTCTCCACCGAAAATGAAAAAAAAAAAATAATAGGAGGATTGATTTAAGATTTATCTGCATTTATGCCATAAAAAATAGTAAAGCAGTAAAAATTGACCTATACATAAACAGTTTGCTTCTCCAGTCCATCTCAGAGTCTACACCAAGTGATTTCACATGGAAGTATGTATCATGGAGTGCTATAGCATCCCTCCCTCAGAAGGAAAGGCAACATGGGAAAGACAATGCAATCCATTTTACATACTCCTTTCATTTACACAGCCAAAGGTAAGTGAATCTGCAGAGACAACAGTCAATTCAATACTTCTAGAAGTAAGTGAACTCTTATCCTTCTGAAAAAAAAGGGACTATCATCTTTTAGACCTGAAGCCACCCCAACACGGACTCTTGTCTCTTCTTACACTCTTCTAGTTTCTAAGGATTTACAAACCTGATTTCTCTTCTGTATTAGCTTCAAATGATTGAGAAAAATCATCTTCTTGCCCCAGCTGAATCCTTAGCCCTGTGATTTTACCAGTCCACACAGTCTCAGCCACCCAATAGCATACTTCCAACGTCAGCAGAGGAAGCCTTCCACATCTGTGTAGAGCTTTTCACCCTTACTCCTTACTTGAGGTCTTGCTTAAATTGTTGAAATGTTGTTGACAATCTCAGCGGTCTGTCTGAAGGCTCCCCTGTCTGGTGCATGCGAAATTAACTAGGGACCTCAGACTTAGCTCCATCTGAATAGATGCAGTTTCCTTCTAGCCACTGACATGCATGGCTTCCATTGAATAAATGGGAGGAATTACCAAACCTCTTCTTCACGGAAGAGGTGGTTACGGGGACAAACCCTCCTTTTGAGATGCATGCGGCAAGGTTGCAATTTGAGGGCTACACACAGCTGTGACACAGTTGTCTGGCCCCTTTCAGGGCATATCTTCTGAGGGGACAGAAAGGGTAAATGGATTTATGTGGAAAAGAGTGACAGAAAGGGGATTTATTCAGGCCATCATTTCAGACAATCATCTTGAAATGCAAAAACTAGACTTGGTCTTGCTAGAGAACTGACCTGCCTGTCCATCACTCCTGACTTGGCATCTTTCATCAGTAATGTATTAATAGCACACTAAAATTAAAAAGACATTAGAGAAGGAAACTGGACACTAAAGGGAAACAAGGCTTTCTGATATTTACATGGCACTGTAGAGACAGGCAAGGTAAAGAACTTCGGGAAAGGTCAGGTCTTAGAAGGTGTGGGAAGAATGGATTATGTTTTGCCATTTTAGATTGTTGGCTGCTTTGCTGCCCACAAATTACATCTAGATGGAGAGTAGCTTAAGTTCAGAAAGGCAGAAAGGTGCCTTATGTTATTTAAATCTAAGTATGCAAAATAAGACATCTACCCTGGTCTTTTTCCCACTGAAAGCAATCTCACTGACAATTATTCAAAGTGATCAAACAGACAAAATAGTCTCTTCTCAGACTGAAAATCACAGTAGTTCGTAATTTTTTAAAACCAAGTTTAAAAAAACAGCTAAGGGACTTAACAATTTACTTTTTTATTCTCACTCCTAAAATGCTGAATCCATTTCAATCACAGCTGGGGACAGCCAACAACAACACATCACTCCTAGCAGGATACCTTTTTAGGTCCTCTTCTGGGATGCATCAAATGTTGATGAACAAATTATGACCCTTTCCACCTCCCTTACTGAAAGCACAGCATTTTTGCCAACAGTCGTCAGCCAAGGTTTTGGAAAATGTGAAGCATAGGATTTGCCTAAGTTACTAAAGCAGCTTCCACGCTATCAGGCAGGTAGGTTCTTAAGCAGTTTCATGTGACCTCAAAGCTGTCGGGTACCTGTCACCTTAAAAACAAGATATGAGTTAGGTATTGGTGCAGGTTGAGTACCTCGGTGTCACCACCCCTCTCTCTGAAAACTTCAGGCTGGTGGCCTTAGTCCTGATACCCTTGACTTTCCTTACAGAGAGGTAGTGGCTTTTTAAGATAAGTGCCCCCTTTTTTCAACAGCATTTAATCTGTACAGGAGGTGTAGTGCCAAATGTTAATGTTATTATGGTACAGAGAGAATCTGGAGCAATCCTGTCTGCTTTCCAAAATCATGGTGTATGCTCGTGGCTTGTCCAGTGATACACTCAATAGTCCCTGAAGGAAAATGAGCCAGTGTGTGTCACTAAGGCTCACATAATTTCAGCTGAGCCACTGGGATCTATTTCATTGTATTCTCCTAAGTGGGCAAACGGTGATAATGAATGACCTGACAAAGATTCAAAGGTAGAGCTTAAGAACCATTGAAACATTTGTTTCAACAACTTCCCAGTTTATTGAAGGCTTTCAGCCTTTCTTGTTCTGCAGAATTGAACGGGATGGTTTATGGGAATAAACTTCCTTGTGAGGTGAGGATCAAATTCTGCAGTAGCTACTCCAGAAAGATCACCAAACTTTCTTTGTCCCTCCACTTTCAAAATAGGCTGGACTAAGCAGCAAGACAGAGGTGGAAGGATGCAGCACAAACCTTCCTGAAAAGAAAGGCAGATTGGGTTTTTTTTCAACAATCTTTATTATCCCACTTGTTCTGCTCCAGTCAGTTGTGAGAGCATCTGTAAATCTAGTTTTGTCTTCTCAAAAAGTAGATTAAGAAGTTGTATTGGGAACCTGAAATGTGATCACTGAAAGAGGTCTTTGAAGCACTTCAGAGGAGTACAACTTAGATCATGGGGCAAAACCAGGAGTCCAGTAAACAGCCTCTTGACCTTTATCTTCAACACAGTTTCACACCTCTGATGCCTTGATGCACTTTCCCTTTACTTCAGACTTCCCCAGAACAAAACACAGAAGAAAAGCCCTCTCCACCCCAGGGACCTTTTACAACAACAAAGTAGGAAGAGAATGAAACACACGAGTGTTTAGTGTCTGGGCAGTGCAAACACTATTTTTAAATTAGAGGTTAGTGTAGGCTGCTTTTCTCACTTTTGACCACTTCTGCACCTGAGCAAAACCAGTAATGATGACGGCAAAATCTGGTCAGAAATTCATCATGAGGTGAATTTTCAGGAATGCCAGCAATGTTTTGACTACCAAAAAGTTACTCATTAAAATTACTCATTAATGATGTACAGAATCATCCAAAGGATTTTTGACTTATCCTTGATGAAATGGTTAATGATTTTTTTTTTACCCTCAGCTGCTCTGTAACAGCTCTTGGGAATCCTGAAATGGAAAAATCTGTGCCCTATTTATAAATACCTTTTTATTTCAATGGAGCACACGCTCTGCTCCAGAAATAGTGAGTTGTTCCCAGCTGACGTGGTGCTGTTCAAGGCCTGTTGTAACACTGTTCATGTGTGCCACAGTGTAAAGATCTGTGTGCTTTAGGGACTGGTTACATGTGCTGAGATACATGACACATTGGCTGGCACTGGTTTTGATTTTAAAATCATAACAGAGAAACCACTAACAACCTTTAAGCCATGCCTCAGCTATTTAGACTGCATAATAAGAAATTACAGAAAACTTGTAAACTACACAAAACCCCACTAAAATGTCAAAATTTATTACAGCTGTGGGACTAGGAGTCAACTGGTTGAACTGAAGGGACTTAAATTAACATATTTTAATTAAGTTCAGATAAACTAATGACTTAAAAGCAGCAGTCTATGATGATGATCCAGTAAACTATCTGAAGTAAATGTTGGCACAACCAACTTAATGAGATTTTTTTTCCTTAGCTTTAATATCATTAGCATAAAAGCTTGTGTTAAGAAATCTGAAGAGAAAGTGCAAGAATAAATGGATGACATCTTAGCTACAGTCTTTCCACTGGAGGAAGACTCACAGTTCACAGGGGAAACAAATTGCCCAACAACATCCCTCATGATACAGTTGAAAAATTAATGCCTGACTGATTGCCCTGTCAATCTGATGTCCATCACTGGGTCATCAAACCAGCTTCTTTACCAAGCACTAAACTGCTTTATTAAAATAGATTTATTTAAAATAATTTGACACCTCCTATCCCTGTGATGTGTCCTCCCTTTGAGTGTAGTGTGTGGTTCTTTGCTTTGCACGGTCAGACCAAACTGGCTCTCTAATACATCCGGAGATTGCAGATTGAGATTGATCTTGTATTATTTCAGTACATTGAAAAGGATTAAAAACTGGACTGAGCTACCATCATCTTCAGTGCTGCTGCAGAGAAATACAATATCAAATCCTTTTATGAGAATGTATGTCAGCTTCAAGAAACTCAACAAATGGGCTGTGAGGTCAAACACAGCATAGAGCAGTGGATCAATCCTCTCTTTGGAGGATTTTATGGAAAACTATGGCACATTCCATTCCTTTCTGTAGGAGCTCACACAGACATAAGAAGTGAATGTCTTCTGGGAAATTTCTGGACAGCTGAGCTACTTGACTCATTAAGTAAAAATTTCTGTGGCCCCCCTCCCTCCCTCGTCTCATCCTCTCTTCTACTCCACTCCCCCATTTTCAAAATGGCATGTTGAACCACCTTCTGAAGTGAAAGGCTACCTCTCAGTGAAACACTGCAAAAGCAGGAAAGGTCCCTGCAGAATCAGGAGTGCAGTAAAGTATTCCAGGCTGCTGCTGCCCAATTCATTTTGTTTGCTTAGAAGGCGGTGCAAATACTTGTAAGCTTTTCCTCAGGTGCAAACAGAAGGAAAATAACTATTCACCCAAAATCTGATTAAGGATATAAAGTCATCCAGTCATCCCACCCTAGACTGACTCAGCCTGGTCTGTAAAATCCATGTATGAGCTTAAGGAAGCCACAGACTTACTAATACCCTAGTCCAACAGCTTTATCTAAAGAGAATGTTGTTTGGGTTTTTCAAAGCTGTTTCATCTTTTTTTCCTATTCCCCGTGAAGTATGAGTTTCAGAGGAGAAGGCATTTCAGGGTAAGTGCTTGAACTAAAGGCCAGATCTAAAAGGCATTTAGTCCCCTAACATGATTTTGAATAGTTTGTTTCCACTGGGAGATTACTGTTCTACATGCTCTGAGCGGCATGCCAGTAAGAATACCAGTAGGAGAATTTCAAGTGGCTTTTGCAAGCACAGTTAGAACCTTGTATTGTTGTTTGTGGGGTTTTTTTTTTGTTTTTTTTTTTTGTTTTTGCTAAGCCAACCTTCAGTAGTCAGCTTCCTTTTCTCCTAATCTGCAGCTGCTTCACTGACTATCCATCATCTTTATTGCAGTGTCGTTTCTATACGTCATTCTCTTACACTAATCAGAAGCAGACCAAGTGGGAAAGAAATTGCTCCACAGGGATGAGGTCTGGTGCTGTAAACGATATGTTGAGTAAGAGTGGAATTCAATGCAAGAGACACCAGGCTTGTTTACACATGTTGAACTGATGTCTTTTTTCTGTGGGACACATCGCAGCTCTTTGTTGCAGTCACTTGTGGCCATCCTCCAGCACTGCTCTGCAGCAAGCCTGTAAGCAGTGAACAGTCCCACTGCTGCCACTATTGTCATTAAGCTGCATAAAGCAAATCACCCACCATGGTGTGGTGATGAACTGGGGCGCAGCAGCCTGGAAACAGAAGCTGGTCTGTGAGCAGTAGGACTAACGAAGCCTAGATTTGTATTAATACATACCCGGTTTGTCCTATGTGCTCACACTATAGGAATCTTCCCGACTGCCCAGAAGAACTTTCCCAAAAGTGACAGTAAGTCGTTCCACCTTGCCCAAACCACCTGCTCCCATGTCATCTTCAGTCCTTTCCACCTCCTACAGCCTTTTGGGAGCCTTGCTATCTCAGCAGGAGACGGGCATGGTGAGAGTGCCTTACTCTGGCTTTCCTGGTCATTGGACTGACTGCTACTTCTCATTTGTTATGTTCAGCAGAGGCAGTGAATGAAGGTTGAGTCCTTCCTTCAGGGCTCTGTGAGGGTGTCTTCCTTCCATCTGCCCCCAAAATATCATTTTTTTCCCAAGTAATAACAGCTTACTGTTCCATTATGTCCAAAATGAGATCATTATCCCTCTGTCAGGTTTACTTGATGGGTTCAGCCCACGAGTGCAAAGGTTGCCAGAAAGATGCAGATGGCCCAAAAGGTATGATGGGTAAAGAAGTCTGTTTCCTTAGAAAACCAGGCTGGTTTGTATTCTTGAGGTAAGACAGCCTTCACTGTAGTTGCTCCATCACTTTTGCCTTCAGAGCAAACTTTGTCACCTTATCAAATGCCTATTTTGCAAGACAGGTGTTATTAATTAAGTGCTTGAAACTTGTAGCCACTCTGAGCAGAAATACTTGGAATTAGGAGGATGTTAAGTATACCATTTCTCCACTTTTAAGCCATGGTGTGGGTAAAAGCAAGATCAGCATGACCAGATAGGACGTTACTGAGGAACAGAAAGAAAAATCAGTAAGGGTAAGGAAGTAAACTGAATAGAAGTTAAAACAAATATAAACAGAAGAACAACCTTGAAAAAAAGAAAATGATTCTTTAGATTGTTGTTTACCCTTGGGCCATTATCAGTCATCTGTCAGGTTTTAAGTATTAATTAGAATATTAAAAATAAGTAGGAGCTTAATACATATAAACACCGAATGTACATTTTTTTTGTGGTTTGAATTAAATTGTCCACTGCACACTAAACACAATGGCAATGTTTTCAGCAGGTCCCTCCAGTGTCTAAATGAAAGATATTCTATATAAACTTCCAGATGGCACTGGAACTTTTCTATCCTTATCAGCTAGTGTGTGACTTCAAAAGTGCAGCAGTGGTTATGGGAAACTCCGAGTCACAAATGTAAACAAAAGTATGTAATTATATGTAATAATACAAGTCTGATTTATATAGTTATGAATACACATATAAACACAGATAAAATACATAATCAAGCATAATATTCAATGCTGCTGAAAGGTATGCTGTGATCTATGAATTAATTATGTGTATTTGCCACCCACTACTGATGCCAAACCTTTGAAGTCTTTACACATACTAAGGCTTTAATTTTTCAGTAACTACCCAGCTGTTAAATGCTGATCTTGCATTCATAAAGTCCACTGGAACTCTGGATTGTTGATGCAGTTCAGAAGTTTAGTCCTGAAAAGCTGGATGCACTGGCAGTGAGATCACTAAGATGTTCTCACTTACTTGCAAGGCTCTGATTTTGTCAGTCAGTTGCCTAGGATAACTCCACATAAACAGGAAGACTTTGGAAAGGGAAAAGAACTCAGAAACAAAAAGTACACTGCTTTTTTGGTTGCCTGAAGTCACAGCTTTTTCCTTGGGTAAGAGTCTCATTCAAAATCACGTTGGGCATTTTGTCCAAAGCTATAAGGAAAGATACAGTTTGCCATTCTTTTCCAGGAGCAAAAGTAGAGAAGGAAGGTGTGAGTAAAGAGAAACTGATAACACACCTGCTGAGGGAAGGAGGTTCTTCCTTAAGGCTGAGAAACACCATGCCCTGAGGTCTGGGAGGCAGGACACTACGCTTCTGATGGTGAAGAGAAAGGGAAATTACAGGTGAGAAGCTCAGTAAAAGAAAATCAAGAGGAAAATAAGGGAGGATTTCCTTACCTCCCATTTAGGTGATTCTGTCTTATTTGCATCAGAATCTGAGTAGATTTCTAGACACGTCCAAATCCATTTTATTCCTGAACTTTGCCATCCTAGAGCATAATTTCTGCTATTGATCCCGATATATATTGTTCTGAAGTATCTAAAATATGTTGGCAAAGCTTAACTTATCTTTCATAAGGAAGCTGAAGAAAATCCACATGATGCCAGAAGCTGGAATTGGGTAGTGTTGTTTGACATTTTTCTCTCTAGTGCAACAGTGATTGTTCCAAATTTCATGAGCCTACAATACACTCTCCAGAGGACCATGCCACCTCCATGTTCCCATTTTCCTAGCAAAACCAGGCTGTTGTCTATGGAGGCCACATGTTCTACTAATGGTGACCAACCAGCAGCACAACAAACTCGCCCTCCTCTCCTCCCCACTTCCATTCCTGAATTCCTACCGAGTGACTCGCCTGAAGCGCTGAGAGTGCGCGCCAGTCCTTGCACTGCAGCTGCCAAGAAACCTGTGAATGGTGCTTGTGGTTTCTGTAGCGTGGACACCTGCCCCATAAAGTCTGGCCTGAGACCACCAGCTAATCCTGTGCTGGCCATGTGACAAAATCACGCAGCCATTCGCCCCCTTTTCAGAGCGTGTGCACGTGTGTGTCTGAGTGTGCCCATGAAAGGCTGTATTTCTTCTCTTTTATTGGTCTTTTTTGCACCTGCTGCCAGATAAACAGCATGGGATAAGAGTCTGCTTCATGCCTGACATAATTTTGGTTTTATTAACTTGCCATTCTTTTTACTCTTGATAGAACCTGACAGGCAAGCAGACAAGTACTGAAATTAACTTAGCTCCCAACCGGCACCTAGACAGGCCAAGAATAACACAGAGATAAAATGGAGGGGTTGAGGATGACGATGGAGTCAAAAAGGAGAGAGGGAGGAGAGCACGAGAGAAGAGAAAAAAGTGAACTTTGCACCAGAGAAGTTTTTAAAAAAATAATTATTCAAAGCATAACAACATGACAGAAGGCTGCCAGAAAAACCTCATCTGTGCAAGGAGGGCAGCGCACATACAGTGCGAAAAACTCAGACACACATTTGCCTCTGGGACAACATAGATTTAATCGCAGGACAACTTCGTAAATGGAAATGAATGCAGTGACCTCAGCTCAGGTCGCAAGAGAGTAGAAGCCCACCAGGTTATGAAACTACTGCAGAAATTAGGCATGTTTGGCAGCACGAGCATTTGGGAGAGGCCAAGGATGAGCAAGTTGTGAGGATTTGATTTCATTTCAAAGGAGGGTGGTCTTTCCATTTCAGGGTCAGCAGCAGGACAGTCCAGTGGGTGTAGAGGTGGAAAGGGAAGCACACAATTTGGCTGACTGTCACGACCTCTGGATAATTGGAGATTTAACTTTCCATGTCTCAACACTCCCTGAATCTTCCCACCCAGGCCAAGTCACCAAAAAAATAGATGGAGGAAAATCTTCCTAGGTGGAGGAAGGTACATAATAGGAATGTTATTACATTCTTCCTTGTCACATGCCCTGTCAAAACAGACACCAGTCATTAAAGTCTGTAATACAAGGTGGGGGATTGTTGTTCACAACTGAAGCTGTATATAGATAACATGTCAAACTGGAAGTACTTGGAGTGTGTGGGAACAGGGTGCAGTGAGATTTGGTTAGGCTTGTAAAGAACAGTGAGTTATGTCTGGAGCAAAGGGGTGTGTGCACATGCACACGTACTTGGAGCCACAAGTTGTGTTTCAAATGCATCACAGCTCCTTTGCAGCAATCATTACGACTCCATCACATGACTTTTCACGACAAGGCAAGGCAAAAGCAGTGAGGGAAGGGAATATCAGCTGCACAGCTGTAATTACAGGGTATGTGTGCCTACATCTAAAGTAAAGAGAACGAAAAGCTTGTCATGCAGATCAGAAGCAAAACTTCCCCAAAAGCTCACAGAGGTTTGTCAAACAGGTTCAAGACTGGGATAAAAAGCAGGCTTCAGAACTGTTCTCTTTTGCTGCACAAAAATTGTAATTCGGTAAGGTGGCTAGTGAGAAGCAATAAACTTTAAAAATGCAGATATATATGAAATAAGAGGTGGAATTTTACTTCTATGAAGAATAGGAGAAAAATGTCCTGGCCAAGCTTGTGAGTTTGCATTTGCAGGAATCATATAAAGTACTGCCACTTTAAATGTTTTCTCAGCAGAATAAATATTTAATGTTATACTTAAATATCCTAAGTAATTACCCCTGTTCCTCTCAAAAAGTGCCCCACAGGGTGTCTCAAAACTGTTTCTTTCTGATAGACAGTAGCTCTGCAGAGAGGCAACTCATGCTGACATCCTGTTTCAGGATCTGCCAGCGAGCTGAAGGGTGGAGCATGATTGCTACAGCAACAGCACGTCCAGCTGCAAACGTACGTGCTACCGTGAGTTTAAGCAGAGGACACATAGGTAGGCAAAAATACCTGTGGTGATAAATTACGCATGAAAAAATAAGTGGCCTCCTTCCTGCGGATGCTATCAAACCTGCTTTGCCTGTGCCAGGGGCATATCAGGTATTTTAACATGCACAGAAGCAAAAAATTACCAGTTGGATGCATGGTACTTGGCCTTGGTTACTTGCTGAAGTGTGGAATCAGTCTTAAAAGACTTCATTGTGCTGTGTCAATGTTTCATGTCACTTGAACTGAAAAAGTGGTATCACTGTTAAGATAGAATTTATAAGTGAGGCATTTCCCAAAAGTACTGATTTGTTTTGCACTGACTCCATTTGTGGGCTGTTTTGTCACCACATCTTCTCCCCCCTTCTTTCCCTACCAAAGAAATGAAAAAGGAAAATAAACTTCTAGCTCTACAGAACTCTTTGCAAACTGGTTCAGAGTACTGAAGCACAAGAAAACCATCAATGTTAGATGTCACCACGGCTGGCATGATAGAATGAAATTGATATTTTAGAGTATTGCTTGCTTGTCTTCTATCTCCCCATTCCCAGGACATGGCCATGCCTCAGAAATAGGCTTCCCGTTGGTAACATGTGGTTATTACCTATTCTAAGCAGTGCTCCCAATATATCCCCTTCTAGTTCTTCAGTGTGACTTCCAAAGAGACAAACAAATTATTGCCCCTCACGAGAATTCCTCTCAAGTTTTCTACTAATTAAGTTCAAAGCTTGCTTGGGCAGGTCTTTGAGGGTTTAATCATTGCAGTATAACAAATTATTCAGTGCAGACAGAATCATTTAATGCTTATGATGAAGCAGTCACTATTTTATATCTGTGTTTTGATTTAAAGAGCTCTGAATAATCTAGGATGTGTATCATGCAGGGGGGTTGGGGAATTTCACTTTAATAGCAAAATTTCTTCCTCATCCCCCTGGATATGAAGGAGGCATCAATAAATTATCTGCTCTTCATTAGGTTCACCATCGTATATAGAACATTAGGAAAAAAAAAAAGCTGGTAATACTTTGCCTATCATATCAAAGGCTTTAATACAGTTGCATTTTTATTGTCTATATCTGGATAAATGATTCTATGGAAAGAAAACACATTCCATAGCAGTGATACATCCCGCTCCTAAAACAAGAGGACTGGATAGATAATAAATGCAGCTTTAGGTCTTAACTTCCAGTCTAGACAACAGATAAGGAAATCACACTGTTTCATCATGATGTTCCCCTTTCCGAGAAGGAATTAAAGAAAACAACAAGATTTTATGGAGTGGGGCTGATATAGCCATTGTTGTATCATGACATATGGCCCTGAGTTTAAAGACCGCGAAAAGACACTTAGAGTGATCATTGACTGGAAGTGAGCTTGGCTTGGCTAAGAAATTGACTCCGACTGGACTCTAAAGAGTCTCTTTAACATCTAGGGGAAACTGAACATTCTTAAAAGATAATGTATTAAATTTAAAGGGGGGGGAGATGGAAGGCTGGGAAACCCCATCTTTTCCTTTTTTAACAAACTGAGTGAAATTACTAATATACCCCCGAAACAGGCTACTAAAGCTAGGACTGGGGTTAGGACTGAGAAACCACTTATTATACACACTTTGAACAACTGCTTGTACTTGTGTTAACTTCTTATAAATCATTATCACTGAGCACAGCAAAATAGAAATACGGATTTGTGCCCCTGCTTTGTAAAAGTTTCTTATCAGTGATAAGAT